>VZSF01003406.1:364382-657025 GCA_013398295.1 Chionis minor
TTCCTGCACCTCCACCGCCACCACGGCTGCCGCGTCCAGCTGGGGGGAGCCGACCAGATGGGCAACATCATGTCCGGCTACGAGCTCGTCACCAAGTACGGGGGCGGCGCGGGGGACAAGGGGGGGCGGGCAGGCCGGGGGCGGAGCAGCGGGTGTCCCGGCTCGGGGGGACATGGTCTCCCCAGCCCCTAGAGCAGCAGAAGGCGCCCCTCGGAGAGCTGGCGTTACGCAGAACGGTGGGACTTGAGAAGCATAATTAACCGTCCTGACTGTTAGCCTTGGCACTTGTGTACGTTTTGGGCACGGTGCCTTTTCCGTGAAATGTTAATGAGTTTTTAACAACAAGGGTGGGTGCGTGTATTGGTGAATCCAGAAACCAAGGTCGGATGTCCCGAAACGTGGCGCAGAGTCGAGTCAAGCCTTCTGCTGGCAAGTGCACCCTGGTGTAATCACACCGAGGTAGAGGTGGTTGCAGTGTATTGATAAAGGTGGTGGCATTTCTTCTCAAAAATAAAGTGAGCCATTACGGTGGTGAGCTTCTGCTTATCCACCAGATTTGGTGCGAGTCTTAGAAAAATGGCAGTAGCGTAGAGGCCAGGCAGCGAGGCAGTGCCTCTCCTTCGCTTCGTGCTTGTCTGTTGTGGGACAGAGAATCGGCACAGAAGAAAAGCCTTACAAGTGTCCCAGCCCTGCAAACAGCTTCAATTAGTGCTCAGAGCAGAAGGCAGGACACACGAATTTGCTAGTGCGGTTGCTCGTGAAACTGCTAATTTAAAGTATCTAAACTTCTTTGTTACACATGAAAGAACTTAAATCGTTAAGTTCAAGTTAGTTTTTTTTCCTAAAGCACTCTTCACATAATGGTGTGCTAGCATCTGTTGCCCCTCACCCCCCCCCATCTTATTTAACTGCTTTATATCAAGGATAGAATCTTACAGAATGCTTGTATTTTAGTCTACTTTACCAAGATGTGATATTTTTTTCTCCCCCCCCCCCCCCTTTTTTTTTTAACGTGCAGTGACTCTTCTCTTTCTCAGGATGACAGGAACAGATGTGTTTGGAATTACAGTACCTCTTATTACCAGTACTACTGGAGATAAACTGGGAAAGACTGCTGGCAATGCAGTTTGGCTAAACAGAGATAAGACTTCTCCATTTGAGCTCTATCAGTTTTTTGTCAGACAACAAGATAACGTAGTTGAAAAGTAAGTAGTTTATCTTGCTTTTTGTCATTGCTTATAAACCTGATCCTAACTGTTCTCTGTAACGGTTTCAGTTGGATATGTGCAACACAAGCTCCGTGTAGAAGTGTATGTTCATTACATAAACAGGCATGACTGGTTCCTGAGTATACAGCATAGTGGAACCTGTCTCCACATGCTGGCATACACATCATAAAATTAGAATGTGGATGAGCAAACAAGTAAAGTGTAACGCATTTTATTCTGCTGGTGGGGTGACTTTGTCTTACGAGGTATGTTAGTTTCGGTACCGTAACATCACAGTATCAAATGAAATCTCTCCTGCTGAGCAACTGCAGTTAAACAGATACTAATGACTACAAGTTTTTACTTAGTGTGAGGTATCCGGAAACACCATGTTCTAATCGCAAGAAGCTACTTCACTAGTTCTAAAAAACCACATAAAGTTCAGTTTCTAGGACTGCATCACATTAAAAACTGCATATCCCCAAGCAAATTAAAACAGTGCCTTTTTAAGAAAAAGCCAAAAAGGTCCTATTTATGATGGTATTAACTCTGTAGATCAGTGGTCTCCAAACTTTTTTGATCACATGCGTCATACCAGTAAAAGAATTTTGAGCATTCGCTGCCAATACATGTATATTTACTTATTTACAGATTATATAAGTGTACTGCTGAAGCACTAATATTTTCTTCATGCACCCCAATGGATCACCTTGCATATCTCACTTTAGAGAACACTAGTCTACATAAAAACATGCCTTGGAGACAGTTAGGCTGTGGTAGTAGTGCAATTAAAAACAGGAGGGAATTATACCATTTTAAGCTCATGGCAGGCATTATACAAGGTAGTATCAAGTGAATTTGCAAGGTAAGAGGTTTTCAGGCATCAGTTTTAAGTCATTGTTGAAAGTAAAAACTAAGGCAGAGGAGAAAAACAGAATGAACAAAATTTACATACCTGATCAAATTAGTAGCTGCATTTGCCTCTTCAAAGCTGGTAATAGTCAGCACCCTAGGCTGTAGTTTAGTAATGTAACTGGTAAAAATGTCTCATGTAATTTTGCCCACCTCTGGACAAACATACCATCTATTTGTGTCCGTGTACAATAACTCAGACAATTAAGCATTAATTAAAAATGTTTTGATGATGGGAGGAGTGCTTGTTATGTAAATGACCAATAGTACTAACATGGTGAAACCTTAAGGCTGTTTGATATTCTTGCCTTATAACTTGCGTGGAAATTTTAGTGGTTCTTTTTGAAAATGGCAGATAGGAATGATTTGCATCATTCAGACTCTACTAATCTTTCATTGAAGTTAACTGTTCATCTTTCTTATCTTGGAACACGGAAGCAGAGATTTCTGCTTGCAGTTATAATGGCAAGTAAAGTAGATGCGACACTGTAATGCACCAAAACCTGGAAGGGTATCCAACTACTATTTAAAGCTGTAGCACGTACAAAGACAAAATTCTGAATAATCATTTTTTAGAGTGGAGCAATTCCAATGAGCAAAACATGGTCTTGGATTTATTGTGCTGTCTCTAAATCCAGGTCAACCACACAGAACTCATATTCTTACTGACCAGTGTAAAAAAAAAAAAAAAANAGGGTAGTGAAAATATGAGAAATACCATTTCATAGGTTTACTTTCGTTGATGGCTAGCCTCCGTGCTGGTGTGCCAGTGACGTGGCTGCAGATAAATAGCCAATAGCTTTATTCAGGGCATTGTGTTAATTTTAATTAAGTTGCTGTATGTTCTCTTCAGTATCACTGTCAAATTTTGAGTCTTCATAAAACTGACAGGTACTTCCCTTTCATATTATGACCTATCTCATAAACTTGGTTATCTCTCAAAGGTTTATTCCCGGATAATTCAAATTTAGGTTCTGCATCCACAACACTTTTCAGACTGAGAAGAAAGGTAAAATTTTTATTCCATGCATTCAGACTTTGTAACAGTAAAGGTACCTTTTCTTAATATACTGCATTTCATGGTACTGCAAGGCCATTAAAATGGACTTTGTTGTAAAGAGTATGCTTAGATACGCACCTTTAAGTTCTTGATTATCCTAAATAATCTTCCTGCTGAGATACTTGTCAAGACATAGCATACTTCTGTCCCATGATCAGCACAGACTGGCAGTGGTATTTTTCATTAGCATATTGTGCAACTACTAAGAGTGTGGTAGAAAACCTTGTTAGTTGACACACAATTGCAATAAATCCTGTAAACACTTCAAGAGAAAACCAAGTTGTTGATTGCAATGCAAGCTTCATAAAAGCATCTGACACTATCTTGTGTCTGAAGACATTACTCTAGGCAGAACATTAAATAAAACATGAGTTATTGCGGTAAGCTGAAGCACATAGGGGAAAAACAAAAGAGATGTTTGAAAGGACAGAATATGTGTAATACGGATTTCTTAAACTAAGAATTATTTTAGTGTAGTTAATGAAGTTTGAATGACAAAGGCAGGAAATCTGTAATGGTGGCTATATAGACAAAGTATTTTTTTTCCCTGCTCGTAGATACCTGAAACTCTTCACCTTCCTTCCTCTTGAGGAGATTGACCACATCATGGAAATGCATGCTAAAGAACCTGAAAAATGGGGCCCTCAGAAACGACTTGCTGCAGAAGTAACCAAGCTTGTTCATGGTAGAGAGGGGCTAGAATCTGCTAAGAGGTGAGGTTTGATTTGTCAAGCAGTTTTCTTTCAGATTTATTCAGTGGTAATTATCTGTGGCTTTTCAGGGACTATTTTTATGTAGTTAGTTGTTGCTCAGCTCATTAAAAGAGAAAAATGTAGCAATTCTGTAGGCTTAAAAATACATTAACAATATAAAAAAAAATGCAGTGCAGTGGGTTACAATAGAAAAAAGATCAGGGTGTACTTTAAATACTTCTGTCACTGTGTGACACTCGGAAGAAGTTGGAGGGGGGATTCTGAGTAGCGCTTTTTGTGAAGATGAGACTAGTGCTATATTTTGAATGATCTTTGTTCTCGCAGGTGCACTAAGGCCCTTTACTACAGCAGCATGGAGGCATTGGAAGCTATGTCTGATCAAGAGTTGCAGGAACTTTTTAGGCAAGCTCCTTCAGCTGAATTGATGCTTGAGCCTGGAATGAACGTTCTCGACTTGTGTCGCAAAGCAAACGCCATTCCAGATGGACCTAGTGGGTATGTTATCACCTGTGCTCTTCAGTAATACCTCACTTAAACAGGCTGTAGTGGTATGCTTTTGGAAGATCAGGACAGCTAAATCAAGTAGGAACAGGCTAGCAGTCTACATACCAGCATTCAAGAAGAAGAGAGCAGGTGGCCTACTTCCGTTTTGAAGTAAAAGTGTAGGATAATACAGTATCATGTACCTTAGCTGCGAAATCTACACCCGATGAAGGGACAGCCTAAGGCGACAGCCTATTTCCTTATACCTCTCAGAAAAAGTGGGAGCGGTAGACACTAAGGTTAATTTCAGTCATTCTTGACCTGGACTGAAAGTAAAGAGGATTTAAAGTTATTCAATTATGGATCCAACCAAAAAACCCTTAACTGAACTTTCAATACCTAACAGCAATACCTAGCTTTCTCTTGCAGTTACTAGTTGTTGTTGTTTGTTTGTTTTAAGGTACCAGAAAATTACGGATGGTGGAGTTTCAATAAATGGGATTCGAGTAACTGATCCCGAGACTGTTCTTATTCTTGGACAGCATATACTCAAGAATGGAGTATCATTACTTAGGATTGGAAAGAAAAATTACTACATTATAAAATGGCTGCAGTTGTGACAACAGGCCATCTCCTTAAAACGAGAGATCACTTCGACTCTGTTGCTTGAAGATGTACTTGAAGATGTTTCTATACTGTGCATTACTACACAGCTCACAGACTGCCCTATACCATAGTTTTTTCAAAATACGTAACAGCGTTCAAATAAAGGCAGCTAAGTTATACCACTGAAGAGATTTTTAGATACTCTGCCTTATTCAAAGCATCATTCGTAATAGGATGTGCACAAGAAGATGAAAAGATTAATTTCGAAGTCCAAAGATGGAGACGCTCTTCCCCTCCTTTACAACCTTCTGTGTTGTAGGAGGACAGCAGTGGCCAGGTACTTGCTCTACGGCATAATCCACAGCAAGATGAGCAAAAGCACACTCAAAGCCAGTGCTGCTGACAGAGGACGTATGCTGCTGTCCAGTTTGACTTCCTCCTAACAGAGAAACCTGTGTAAGTGGGTAAGGACAACCAACCTACGATCGTTTTTCTTTTCTAAACAGGTTTGCTTTGAAGGAAGCTGCAGAAGATTCACAATAAATGAGTAGAATGGTTAAGCCCTAATCTGTAAGCTTCTTCTTGGTTATGTGTGGGGGCACGTTGCATGAAAACTTTCCAGCGTTACTGTGTGCAAATTCACTTTTTGAAGTCCAAGACAGCATAGAGGTTTTCAAAACTTGAATCAACCCGATGAATCCCTTTTATGCCTTCTGTGTGCTCAGTGTGACTTACAGTGTGGGTGACACTCATTCCAGTTCTGCAGTCCTGTGAGTTACGAGGATGCGTCTGCACTATCTAGAATCTTTGTGGAAGATACCCTGGCACTAGCTCTGTGGGATCTGCAGTCAGTTGCAAGGTAGCTATATTAGACCAGAAGATTTGAAGCATGTACGTGAAGGCTTTTTTAATTTTAGCTGCGTAGGAGTTGCAGGTGAACAGCAGCACAGGGGTGTCTGGGCTGGAAAACCAGTGAGGGAAGCTGCAGTGCTTTTGCAGTCAGTCAGACCCTTCAGATAGGGCAAAGTGCAAAAGCAGCACGTCTTCATGAAAGAGCAGAAACTGATCCTACTGCTTATGGCCTAGCCAGCATTTGGGATCACAGCTCCCTCATTTTCTTGGAAAGACAGCATGAAAGTGAGACTGTACTTCAAGAGTTGGTAGAACAGCAACATCTACGTTTAAAGGTGGTATTGCTTTATTGCTTAAAACCACCATGCCTCTCTCTTTATTACTAGCCACTACAGCTGCTTACACACCTGGAATCAAATAAGCATGGAGTACACTGCCTTGCTAAATTCCTTTCCTGCAGTGGGGTTTGGGATTGGGTTACTCACACACTATAGGTGCCACAGTACTTACTGCCAGGTCACCTGGACAACAACCAAACCCACATTTGGTTACCAAGATTATTTGGCAGTACAAGCCCATGTTTGAATTATTTAGAACTGGTTAATTGACTTAGAATACAGTAATGTAGCTGGCTGGCTCAGAACTTTTTTATTAAGAGACCCACCCTGCCCCAGCGCAAACACATCTGAAACCCCCACTCTGGTTTACGAGGCGATCGATGGCTTTGGGCCATGGCTGCAGTGTTGTGTTCGAGGTCACTCTTAGGCTACAGAGAATTTCCTAGTCCACGAAACTCCTATAGTTTTGCAGTCACAGCAGCCACAAGGGGAGAGGCTGTAATCTTGGCTACCTGAATGTGGTAACTCATCACTATTTCTCATCTTGTTAGAGTAAGTCATGGTATTTCAGCTGGTTTAGAACCACCAAGCCTATGAGAAGAATGGGGAAACTGTAAGAAATGTTACTAAGTCTCAATCCGACTATTCTGTAGTTGGGTGGGGAGTTTCTGTTGTGTTTTTTCTAGGTGGGTTGGTTTTGTTTGGGTTTTTTTATACTTGATCACCTTGATGTGATCACCTTGATGTTGGCTTTGTTTGCACTGTCAGTCAAGATTTCAATAGCAATAAATTAGGCTTGCTGCTTATACATCAGTTTTTTCAGATTATTTCAGTAGCTCACCACATAGGAGTTAATTAGTATTAACTAGTATTAACTTCACTTTCTAGATCCCACGTATCTGCCTGATAATGAGGTCTCTCTATCCTAATCTCTGTTATATAAAGAAAAATAAGAAGTAGTTGAGTCATTCCTGCCTTTGAAAAAGAGCTCTACGGCAGCCTGTTGGCTCTTGAGACCAGTTTGCATTGCTTGTTACTTTGCCTTATACTGCAGTAATGATCAGCGCGATCCTGCAGGAAACATAGTGGAGGAAAAATCACAACTTTGACATGAAAAGGGTAGAAGAAGGGAAAATTAAGTTCTTAATACTTAGTAAGTAACTTAATACAGCTGCCTTGTTCCTTAAATGGCAGAAGCATGATAGCAGTACAGAAAAGTGCGCAACAAAACGTACCAGTACACACCTGTGTTAGCCTCCAGGGAAACACAGTTAACTCTCTGGTTGCAGGAAATAAACTCCTAGGAGTAGAGTAAGTTACATTTCATGTCTGATCTCTCTCCTGCCTTTCTTCTTTCATCTCCAAATGGTGCAGATACACATATATCCACCAATTTCAGCTTTTCCTTTTTAAAGCATTAGTACCCACTTTGATCAAGTATTAAAAGGATTTTATTTATTTTTACAAATACAAAATAAAAAAGGGAATTCAATTCTTTGCATACAAGGTTTTTAATAAGATTCATAAACTCCAAGAAATTTAGTCCGTGCTTCCTTTTGACCAACTCCTAGCAATCCAGACTTTCCAGAGCAACAGCTGGACACAACCACTACTTTTCATGACTGTACAGGGTTATCATAACTGAGCATTTGAACACTTAGGCCGAGAGGCAAGGATGACCGAAAAAAATCGAATATTCTTTCTTAGCCTGGTCTCATTTCTCATACACCCCAGAACAGGTACATTCAGGTAATCAGAGACATAGCTTGTTCAGATATTAAAGTATTCAACATATCTACAAATGTGTGATTTAGAAGTGCAAGAAACAGTAATTATTTGGGCCAGATATTAAAAAGAACCCAACAAAAACGTATGTACAGCATTTAGGGACAGCAAACACTGGAGGACTTGAATTTAACATTATTGTGGCAGCTAGCAAGGAAGAGGTAAAGGGTGGAAGGGCATGCAGCAAGTAAACTAGAAATGAGCTGTCACAGCATGAAAACATCTTTGCTAGTTTCAACACTGTCACTGGGCATAAAACCAGACTCTGGTGGTCTACTCTGTTTTTCCTCTTAAACTCATCTAGCTCTCGCCTCAAAGCACAGAGTTTAACTGGCAACAAGTGAAAAGCAGATGCATTTGAGATCTTCAGTTATCTACAGAAAACATTAACTATCACTCGCTCTCATAGCTAAAGCTTTAACTGTGGAAAAAAACCAGTAATACTCAAGATAATTGAATTGTCACCAACAGGGGCACAACAGACTGGCAAGTTGTTTCCCCTGCTGTATTTCCTAAAGCAGGGACCTGAGTTTGCAATATCCAATCTGGCATCTTTCAACATCAATCCGCCATAAAGCACGGAGTAAAGGCAAGTTTTTCCTAAGTCTGTCGTGTTTACTTCAGAATACAGTTTGAAGCACACAGACACCCCCTTTACCCATCTATTCCACCAAGTGAAATTTGAAACGGACTCCTAAAAATCTGAAGTAATTTACTGCAAACTGTTCACATAGGGATACTATGTTTTATTTACAGTAGTACCACACATAGGTCAGGTATTAATGTCAAACATTTACTAATCTAAACTTAGCCACAGTGGTTATTCTCCCCCATGATTCTGTGTTTCATTGGACAGTCAGCTGAAATTTGCGCATTGATGACAAAAGTATTTCCAGTGTAAATTAAATAAGGTGAAGCAGGAGACATTTGTAAACCATCAGTCTAATGTGGGAATTTTTCAGTTGCTGCCTTCATCAGGCTCTTTTCCATAGTTTCTCCACAATTATAGCATTAAGTATTTTAGTTCAATTCCAGATGATTGTTTAAAAAACATTAATAGCCACCAGCACCGTACAAGAACAATGTCGAACTGCATGAGGGCATGTGCAAACATACATAAAGCTGTACAAGTCTAGGTAGCTGTACTATTAACTTGTAAGTATTTAAGTCCTGCCACCTGAACTACAAGTCAGTTCAAAACTATTTCTGGGATAATCGATTTTGTATATTATCTGTTTATTAAATAACAGGATTGTTACAGCATGGATTTCGAAAGACTTGCATTAAGGATTACAAATCAAGTTCATTTCTTGGCACTCAAACATTACCAAATTGAATATTTTCTGAAACAAACAAAAAGGAGTCATAACATTTCAAAAAACAAATTAACACTGTGGACATTTCACACGACATTACAGAGCCAGTTATCACTTGCAGGAATTTCTTAAATAAATGGAATTCATTTGCTTTGTGCAGCATTTCAAAACTTTACTAGTCAGAATATTTCTTCACAAGAGACTGTTGACTGAACTTTGGGAGTTAACGCTCAGGTATCAGTTCACTTATGGACGGCTCTACCTTGTTGAAAACATACTTCTTGGATGTCGAAAGTAAAAGGGAGAGAGGTGTCACGTGAATTTCAAACAGAAATGTAATGCTTTTGACAAAACTATTAAAAGCTTTCACTGTTCACGAAAGCTGATGTGAAAAGTGGCTTGCACTTAAACTTCTTAAATCTGAGAACTACCATTCCTGGATACAATGCAAGTAGTTAAAATTACTTCCTTTGTATTCTTTACACATAATGCATACATTGGCTGTTTAAAAATACAGAATATATTTCTGTGTTCTGCATGAGTTATTTCAGATCATGCATAAAGTATCCAAAAGTTGCGTCTGTCAGACTTAACTCCTTGTGCTTGTATTAGTGCCAAACTGGAGATTACCAAGAGAAAAATACATTTATTTTTAAACAGACCTTCTTGTAAACTGAGGTCTTAACAGTTTTTACATTTTCAATCTTTAGCAGCTTACAAAAGGAATTTCATTTCTGTTAACTGATGAAATGGGGAAGGAACTGAATATGGCAATAAAAACCCCACTATATTGGCCCAATATTGTAAAAGCAAGTCATGGATGTTAACAGCAGTGTCCTATTTTTCATGCAAGTTGTGTTAAAGATAAAATATCAGCAACACCATAGTAAACATTTTTACTTTATACAAAAAAGTGAATCTGCTTGAAAAGTACGTGCAAGTGTGCTGGCTGCAGTTTAAATAAATTTTTATTCATAAACATTAAAATGTTTACTTTTTAAAGGCTAGTGTGATCAATTTTTATCTGTATGAATTATAATCAGAAGAAAATTAACTCATCAACATAATTTTCAACCGAAAATTCTCTAATTTTAGGATTGTCCTAAAAAAAAAAAACAACCCAAAAAGAAAAGCAGTACTTACAGCACAGTAAAATTTCCTCAAAAGTAACTGTAATCTCCGGCATAAATACTCCAGTCCCACAGACTTTCTTTCATACTGTCATACATTCCAAAACTTGGAAGAAGTTGTGGGGATCCCCTTCTCCCTGGCCAACTTGGTATGTTTTTAAAAGAAACACTTATTATCCCATAACAGTTTTGAAATCTGTTTTTATTTTTCAGTACCTCCAGAACAAATTTTCTATCGGATGGTCCAGGGGCTTGGTCCCACGGGGGAGGAAGGGGGAAGTTGTTCTTGTACCTGATTATAATCCCCAACATTTATACACAAGCTCCAGTGCACGTGAATAACTTCGCACCCACTTTTTAGTAGGCTGTTACTGTTCACAAGGTCCAGGCTAATTCTTCCTACATGATACTCCATTAAATGAAGTTCAAAGATTTGTCTGCAGTTCTAACGTGGGGGGAAAAAAAATGGGGACACACATACATAGTAATACGGTAGACATCTCTACTGTGCTATAAAATTGATATACCTCCATCTGTCATAGTGCATGCAATATATTCATGAAAGAAAATACTCGGTGCTCTCTTCTCTTCACAGTATTTAAACTTCTATTGTAAAAGCAGCTTAAAACTAGGCCACAAGACTACACCATCCATCTTAACAACAGGCAACCTGTTTAGCAAGTCAGGCACTGGAACTTTAATGTTTTTTCCCCAAGTTCAAATGAGACTGTCACCGAGACAGTAGACTTGGTCTGCTTTAATTTGCACCAGAAAGCTGGTAAGGAAACATTTAGAGCCATTTATTATGTGGATTAAATATGACTTATTTTTGCAAAATACAGCATATTTTTCCATTTGCAAATCAAACCAACTGTCTTTACATGAGCAGATTTACACAGTTGCAGTACACAGATAAGAGTTCATAAATAAAAATTCTACTCCGTATACCATGCCTAGCAATTTTCAAGTCAATGTAACCTCCAATGCATATAAATAGTGCGGCTGGCACAGTCTTCACCACAGATGTGTCTCGCGAATCTCTGCAATGATCTGACTGGCTCGCTGCAGGGCCTGCACGCAGAAAGACAGAAAGGCCAAAGTTACTTCGTTTTTCTGAAGAGACTTCTCAGACAGGTAACAGCAGCAAGTCCCGGAAGCGTGATGTTAAAAATCCAAGTAAAGCTAAATGTTTTCATTACGAAACGAGTGGTAACAACCTGCAAGACGACTGATTAACAACTCCGAAGCCTTCCATCCGCAAAAGATAATCTAAATGGAAAGTACTACAATGCAAAAAGGTACTGGTGAAACTTGGCATACGTGTCATTAAATCATTTCTCTAGAGAGGTAAGAATTAAAAATTAATTGAAACCTGACCTTCCAGTTAGAAGCAAAAAGAGCTCATTGTCATCATTTTGAGCTACTTGTACGTAGTCAGTGTTCCTAATAACACCTGTTTGTCTTAACTTTTTGTATTTATAAGTAAGTTTTCAAGAAGGGCAGACTTTTTCACCACACACATTTTTAATGCTTTAAACCCTCCTCAAAATAAAAGGGAATATTTTATTCCCTGCACATATTTTATATCACTTTTAACATTCTGATGTGTTCATTACAGTTTAGCCTGCTAAACTTTGCAGATTTAAAAGCTCAGAACAGCGGCTTCAGTGAGCTGAACTGCCAGAGGAGCTCTTTCTATGCAGTTCAACGCAAAGCAGCGTATTTCTGCTGCAGCCATGGCAGGTTCTGGATGCACCACATAATTCAACAAAGAAGCAGTGAGGAGTTCTGTAACACGGACGTGTCACAAATGCACTGGCATACAGATGTACACAGGGGTCATTGTAATTGAGTCCCAACGTTCCCCCTGTTCATATTATGGGGTGCTGTCTGGATACACCAGCCATTGGTCAGTAGGCTCCGCGAAGCCTTAAGGCACTTAAAACACCATAAGCTTAATCCCTCCCAAAGGAGAACTGTTGGAACACAACAAAGTACATGTAAATAAGAGCGAATTATTAAAACCAAATGTTTAAGTGAATGTAATGCCAGATTAGGGCTTCTGCTTTTATGCCCAAAATATAGTTTAAGTCACCTCTTCCCAAGTACTCAATCTACATAATACTTTCTGGTCACATATTGCTTCTGATTCCTCTAGCAGAGAGAAGTAATACGCTGGCATAGTCTTAAAAAGCAGCAAAGAAAAAAAGCAAGGCAAGTCTCCCCCCAAAAATCTCACATTTACATAGTTTCCATTTAATTAGCTACTCCCATGAGCTCCTGATCTTTTCAATACCTTTAGCATGTCTGCTGCCTCTTTTCTGCGCTGTGCCATGTCCTCGGATTCCGTCAGAAGGTCATCCAACAACAAGGATTTATACAGCTGGCCGACCAGCTCACTCTGCAGAGTGTCTTTCACGTGGTTCACCAGAAAATGCATCACTGCCTTTGGCACACTGCAAGCACATAAATATTGTCTCTTCAGAAAGCAGTATTCAAAACCAGGTCTGCTCAAGATTGAAGAATGCATGCGTGAGCCCACAGCTACACACAACCTTGGCTCAAACTACCATGAATCTACCACTACCATAAATAAAAACTCTCAAGTAAATGCAGCATCTTTTTATTATTTTAGAGCTGTTGGGATTTCTTTTAAACAGGACAGCTGCGTTCTACTCAACATGAATATACGTAGTGTAAAAATTAAAAGAATTACTTTGCTCACTAGAGACCAAGCTGAGTGTCCACTGTGCTAGGCAGTGGACCTATTTCAATCTTAATGGGTGAATGAAAAAGAAAAGAGCCGAAGAAAAGAATTCATATACCCGATCTTACTTAGCAGATGAACTGAAAACAGGATGGCTGTTCAAACACTGGGCCACATTATCTCTGATAGCAGAGAGCATAACCTGAGGGCAATTTAAAACCACAAATGGAGCTTAAGTGCTGTCATGGTTTTGGCTGGGATGGACTTGACTTTCTTGCTAGCAGCTGGTGTAGTGCTATGTTTTCAGTTTGGGATGCAAATACTGTTGATAGTGCACTAATGTTTCGGCTGTTGCTAAGCGGTGAAGGCCTTTTCTGCTCCTCATGCTGCCCTGCCAGTGAGTAGGCCGGGAGCCCACAAAAAGCTGGGAGGGGACACAGCTGGCACAGCTGATCCCAACTGACCAAAGGGTTATGCCATAGCGTATGACGCCGTGCTTGAGTATATAAAGATGGGGGAAGGAGGAGGAAGCAGGAGGTGTTCAGAGTTAACGCATCTTTTATTCCAAAGTAATGATGGAGCCCTACTTTCCTCGAAACGGCTAACACCTGCGTGCCAATGGAAGTGGTGAATGAATTTCTTGGGTTGCTTTGCTTGCACATGTGGCTTTTGCTTTACCTATTAAACTGTCTTTATCTCAACCCATTAATTTTCTCACTTTTTACCCTTCCAATTCTCTGCCCCATCCCACTGCTGGGGACAGTGAGCGAGCGGCTATGTGGTGCTGGCTGGAGTTAAACCACAAGTGTGAAAAATTTATTTTTCTGGCACGGAGGCAGGCAGCAACTAATGTCATTCAAGAGCCATCCATCAGAAAGACGCTACAGAATCTGTACAGCAAAGTTTTTCAGCTCTATGTCAGGCAAAAACACCTGAAAAACCCCACTGTCTCAGCTCTGATTTCCATGCCACTAGACTTCCTGAAAAAAATTCCAAGTATTGTATCTAGCGGAACCTGATTTTCTTTGGGCCTTCAGATATGTATAGCAGTACTCTTCTGAAAAAACGGGGGAAAAATATTTATGTAAGTATTGACAAAAATCAAATCATCATACTAATGCAGTACCACAATCTGGGGATATAAAAAAAGGATCAAAAATAGAATTAGTGCACCTCAGGTTACTTCATCAGAGTGACAGTAACTGACAATAAAAATACTGACGGTTGTTCCCAACTGAGAAATAACACGTTAGTTTAGACAGCCTTGTTGGTGTAATTCTTAGCAGCAGTATTTTGCAACTAGAGTGGACTGGGAGTTGATGTATAATCCATATACACACAGCAAGTAAGGACCACATCACTCTTCTCATGTGCCCACAGCCCTAGACCTAAACCAAAATAATTTTCACGGGCAGATCTGGAGTTTTTGCTCATTCTCAAGAGTGCTGCAATTGTCACCACAGAATTAACTTGACAAGGATCATGTGAGTCTAAATAGCCAGACCCAAGATCAACCAAGATCCATCAACGCATCTAAGCTTTTGAAAACATACTCCCAAGGTTCGCTGGGAATTTTCCCACTACATTCTGCTGCTTTATGGTTCTTTACTAGCCAGTTGTGGGAAGACTTCTGGGAAATCATGATGAGACCATATAGATCTATTAGTACTCAATTAATTCAATTTACATCCTCCTTTCAAGCCAATACACTGCAAGTTCTACCAGAAGAAGAGCTTAAGAAAGAAGCCTAGAATATACTGTAAGTCACCTGGCTAAGAGTGAAAGCCACCCAAAACTCATGTTCAAAGCTCTGTGTGTACAGACACCATCCAAATCATCCAAGTAAGAGCCTGAATTAGTTCTACAAGTATGTTATGGGATGGACATGAGTACCATCTTCAAGAGGTATTTCCTATAAATATTTCTGAATTAGGTGAGGATGTCCTAATACATCAAATTTATAATGCTTGAGATAGCTTTTTTTTTTTAATTTTGTTATGTATGCATATTTACTGCAAAGAATGTGAAGGGTTTGTTTGGAGTATGCCAGGAGGTGATACTACTAGTACTAACACTGCAGTAGAATTAAGGTAAACACTGCCGTGAAATACTAAAAATTATATTGAGGATAGTATTTGTTTATTGGATATAATAAAACTCTATCACCTCACTAATCTGCTCTAAAAATCTGGTTTCCAGACTCCCGTATTTCCTGCAACAGTTCCCATGTATATCTACACACCCATCAATAAAAAATTAGCTACTTCCACAAAGACTTAAGCAAAGTAAAGTTGTACGTCATTCTTCGTTACGAAAAATAAAAAACATAACACAATTTTAAAGCAAAACTTTAAAGGCATTTTCCATAGTTGCATGCAGCAGAAACATCATTTTTATGCTATTTCCATCCTTATAGCTAAGTACTAGAAAACTTAGCTGCAGTAGCTCCTATTCCACCTTCCCGTTTGGAGTACCAGGATGGCAAAGCCAAGTTCTGTCAGGACTACGCAGCACCTACAGTTCATTCCAGTTATTTGCTGCAAATCATCGATCTGAATTGCAGTACCCTCCAGAAAAGCAGGCATCTCCTGAATAATTAGTTAAACCTATTCCTTGATATAACACAGAACTCAAACCATTAGAGAAAACGAGTCTTTCTTCAGGCTTCTTAATTCTGTGAAGGTTCAAGTTTTACTGCTGCTGCCCCTTCTAAAAAAAATTTGTATTTTCTCTCTGTTTACAAATGTAAGAACATGATAAACCAACAAGATTATATACATGACTCATGAGATATCACAACATTTGTATGGCTTAAACATTTCTAGGAAGTTTTGTTTTACCTGTCCTGAATGTTCTTCCTGACAATAAGGAAGTAAGATTTAATAAGTCGTTCAATCACTTCACAATCTCGTTGCTCACGGGCTGAAAGTTTGCGTGCAACAGGTACAGGCTATGTAAAAAAATAAAAGCCTCAGTTTACTCAAACTGTGGAGTCTACAATAAACTATTGCTCTTTTAGTCCGATAGCTTGATAGATGTAACCTGTATTGCAACAAACCTCTAGTTCTTCAGAAACAAAATTAGAGACATGTCAAAATCCAGATCTGTGAAACAAAGGTCAGAGGGAACCACTACTAAATTTTTTATAAATGTACACTAAAGGAACTAATCTCTCTAAACACTTATGGGATCTCCCATCTATTTTTAACTTAAGTGTTTTTTGTTTTTAACGATTCTTTTCCTCTAATATAAAAATGCTAACTTCAGCAAAAAAGAGCAGGCATTTGACTTGAGGCATCAGCTGAGATTTTTTTTCTGTAGAAAGAGCGATCTAGATAAGGAGTACAGTTACGCAGGAATTTGTGAAAGGAAGCCAGTGATCCCAAATCATAGACTGAAACTGGAAAGGGCAGGGGGGAAATGAAGGATTGGGCGAGCAGAAAAGGAGTAGAGACTGTCTAGAGCTCCCTGTCCCTGTTGTGGTAAATATTTAGAAAGATATCATATATTAATAGCAAAGTTACAAGATCTGGAATTCAGATGTTTTCTTTCCTGAGCCTGAACTACAAAGATGAGGTATTTGTCTTTCATGACTCACCACATCTAATAGGTTTACAGCATGTCCTTTTTGAGGACTAGCAGGTAGGGCTGCAGCTGGCTTGGATTTTTCCTCTGCTGATACCTCTTCCGCTTTTGAGGTTTTCAGCATTCCTCTCCAGTTGCCTGTTCCAGGCTCCTGAGATGTATCTCCAGCTCCAGGAGCAGCCTGCACAAACAGCACAATGAAGAAACATTGAAGTTAGAACCTGGGTGCTGCAAAGCAGCGTCTGACCAAATCGGCTATTACTGAGCTATAGGTAAGACTCACTAAAAATGAGATTTTCATATGTATACTCCCTTCATTCTGTTCTCACATTCCCTTTGTTCTCCCTTTGCTGCTGACAGCTGACACACAGCACCAGTAAAATGAAAGCTTTAAAAACTCATATTCTTCGTAATAATGGTATGAAAATGCCTCACACAGAGAAGCTCAACAGCATTTTAAGGGTCTACAAATCACTTGAAATATGGAATGGTATTCCTAAATCATTCAGCTTTTACCACTTTTACAATACATCCTTGGAGCGATACAACCTATACCATCAGGATCATTATTAAAGTATGTTTTGAAGATCACCACAGCTCTTGGAAGACTGAAACTTAAATTCTTCTGTACTTTATTTAAATATAAACTGAAGTTTCTTACAATAATAACTAAAAAATAGGCACATTTATGTTTCCGGGTACCAAAGGTACAAATATATTTGTGCTGCCAGACCTCAATTTAAAGGCAGGGAGTTTTTTATACCAAAATCAAAACAAAACAAAAATCCCCATCTTCTGGAAGTGAAGATCAGAGTTTCTGGGGAGTTCCAGACAAAGAATGATTCACTGACCTCCTGAGAAAAGGACATAAACACCCAACTCTTAAACAATAGGGAATCACCAGACAGAAGAAATATTAGTAGATAGTATCCACCGCATGTTAAATTAGTATTAGAAAAAGACAGTTTATTTTGATGTGGAGCAGTGGTAATTTTTATTGTGTACCTTTCCATAAGCCTACTATCCGTTCTATTTACTACTGTGATTTAAAAATCTGTTGCTGTTTGAAAAATATTTGAGGTCATTCAAGTCTCTGAACTACTACTACTATATTTATGTCTTGTTTCAGATATAGGAAGAACTAAGCAAAATTTATCTATTGTGTTTACAATTAAACCACCATAGGCCGACCTTGAATTAAAAAAAGAGATACACAAAGCATAGCAGATAGAATACCAACAGTTGCATACCAGGAGGAAACCGAGCTAAACAGAGCACATCAGAAATTTTATTAAAATTGCATAACTGTTTAGAGGCACTGTAAAAAATACACTATAAGAATTCAAATCAACCTCTACTACTAAGAGAGAGCCATTGGTGAGGAAAGCTCCATTACATTATTTCTGACTCTAAGAAAGCTATTCAAAATGGCAAAAATCCCTATATCACTCTCATTTAGTATTACTGTGGAGCCTGCTCTATTTTCAGAGTAGTTTCAGAAACAAAGCTACATTCTTTGACAAGAAACAAAGTTTTGACTATGTACCACTTAATAAAGGACAGGTTTTGTGCGAAAGGGGATGGATGCCATCCAGAGGGACCTAGACAGGCTTGAGAGGTGGGCCCATGCGAACCTCATGAAGTTCAACAAGGCCAAGTGCAAGGTTCTGCATATGGGTCAGGGCAACCCCAAGCACAAATACAGGCTGGGCAGAGGATGGATTGAGAGCAGCCCTGACGTGTTGGTTGATGAGAAGCTCAACGTGAGCTGGCAATGTGCACTTGCAGGCCAGAAGGCCAACTGGGTCCTGGGCTGCATCAAAAGAAGCGTGGCCACCAGGTCGAGGGAGGTGATTCTGCCCCTCTACTCATCTCTCGTGAGAACCCACCTGGAGTACTGCACCCAGCTTTGAAGCCCCCAACATAAGGACATGGACCTGTTGGGAGCAGGTCAACAGGAGGGCCACAAAAATGATCAGAGGATTGGAGCACCTCCCCTATGAAGACAGGCTGAGAGAGTTTGGGTTGTTCAGCCTGGAGAAGACAAGGCTCCATAGAGACCAGTACCTAAAGGGGGCCTACAAGAAAGCTGGAGAGGGACTTTTTACAAGGGCATGTAGTGATAAAACTAGGGGTAATGGCTTCAAACTGGAAGAACATAGATTCAGATTAGATCTCAGGAGGAAGTTTTTCACTATGAAGGTGGTGAGACACTGGAACAGGTTGCTCAGAGAAGTTGTGGATGCCCCATCCCTGGAAGTGTTCAAGGCCAGGTTGGATGGGGCTTTGAGCAACCTGTTCTAGTGGGAGGTGTCCCTGCCCATGGCAGGGGCGTTGGAACTAGATGATCTTTAACATCCCTTCCAACTCTAACCATTCTGTGATTCTACAAAACACAAACCACTTTAACTGCTTTGTTCAGGACAGAAATGGCAGCTTTGCACTAGAAGCTGAATGTGCACATGCAATGAAGCAGAAAGCCTGAGTCCTCCTGGTACTCCTAATACACAAAATTTGTGACTACCCATCTTTCCTGACTCCAAGTGAGAGCAATTAGCAAAAAAAGTCTTCACAGTAATGAGCTGTTATTTTAACATGAGAGACAGCACACCTAAAGTGTAAAAAAAAAAAAACCACTGCAGAACACATTACACAAATATAAGTAAACCAGGGATTGAACGATTATGTGAAACAACAAAAGGAGGTTCAGTTTGAACAAAGCCTGTACAGATTCCCTGCAGGAAGCAGGAAACTCACATTTTTAGCTTATCTTCTGTCCTCCTTCTTTAACTGTCAACACATTAAAAACATGCAGTTTAACAACCATGCTGAACACTTTTGATGACAATACTTTTGCACCAAACAATCTATTGACTACAGTTGGAGGCAAATTATATTGCATACTTGCACCACAATATATTGCAACCAAGAGTACAAAGAGAAAGCAGTGACCTGTGCCACCTAATGGCACATCTTGACCCGCCACTGCACGTACTACAATCAGTAATGCCACATAGTCTATACCCTGTAGGGCGTACTGCGTCAGTGACAGAGCACTAAAAACAAACTGCTTTCCGTACTATCTGCGGTGCACCACAACAGAAACGTGCATGCAGTGCTTATAGGAAAAATCAAGACAGACCTTGCCATCAGCCTCAGCAGAAGCAGCAGTAACAGTCTCCTGGGAAGCAGGTGTCAATGCACCTGGAGCTTTAGTAGACTAAAGAAGGTAAAAAATGCAGGGAAGGGGGGGGGGGGAAAAATTTCAACTGAAGACCACCAAATCTACCTAGGAAGTTTCATACACTTTTACCTACTAGCATCTTTTAAAGCCCAGAAAAGAAAATATTTTGAATTTGCAAGCAACACAGTAATATAAGCAAAAAAAACCCAAACACCAAACCCAAAATCAAAAAAGCATCTTCAAGACAAGAGACTTTTGGCTTATCTGACCTCAATTTCATTTTATCTCCTACACTGATGAAATAAACACGATCAATAAAAAGTAGAATCAAACAGTACTGAAAGCAATCTCTACACAGGCTACCTGTAATTCCCAGTTCATCCATCAGCTGGCTTCTACTGATTAACGGCTGTAATATTAGACCCATTCTATGACTTTATCTCACTTTTTAAGCTAACAAACTCAATGGACTGATTTCTATCAGCTATAGTAACTCCCGTTACCACCTGTGGTGAGTTTAAACTATATTCTGTATATTTGGATTCTAAATACTTCATGTATTAAATATGTATTAAATGCATTAAAATTCATGTATTAAACTGAACTAAAATTCCAGCTGATTTTCAGACCATTAATTTCTACAGCCAGGCGATATTTTCCATGACACTTGGTTCTTTCATTCATGTACAAACTTGTAATTGAACTAACCCCAAAGCCTGGTAAAACTAAAACTCCAGAGACAGAATAAATGACTGGATTATGATAATCAACTGAAAACATCGCCTCCACCAGCTTCTCCCAAAGAAAGCAAGACTGCAATAGATTGCTGTTTTAAAAGTGACTTAAAAAAACCCAAACAACCAAGTCACTATGTTGGACACTGCATATTTTAAATCACTTGTTTATCTTTTGAAATTACTGTGTCTCAGCCAGAAATTCAAGCATGCAAGTTCTGAGTTCGTCTCTTAACATCTACAGGCATTTGAAGCATTACCTCAGATGACACTCGGGTAATAAGCGTAATATTAATGTAAACTTATAGGCAAGCCCTCAGAAAGCCCAGATTTACAACCTGCCAAAAAATACCTCTTTGGAAGAAGAAAGTAACATTCCACTTCTATCTTATGAAATGGAAAGGAAAAAAGTCAATACCTGGAATCTCCCTATATTGTTACTTGGGCAGCGTATCAAAGTTTCCCATCTTTTACTCGATCAAAGGAGAATGCATTAAAAATTTAAATGAATAAATAAATTTAAAAAAAAATAATCAATGTTTACTTTACCTTGTCTCGTGGCACAGCAGAAGGCAATTCCCGGGCTAACCTGTTACGCCTTTGTTCCTTTAAAAACAATCCAGTAAGACCTCGATTATGTATTACTCTGTATCAACACATATGCAAGATTCATATTTTACAGATGACATATTTTGGAGACAAACACTTGTAATTTCATCTCATCCAGTGTCATGTAGTCATACTACGATCCTATGTAAACCTCAATTATTTGGATAAAACTATTCTGATTACCTGATCAAAAGTAAATTCTCAATATAAAAACTTTTGTAACACACTCCACAATCAAAACCAGAGCCCTTAAAAAAACAAGATCAAAGTCAAAGCTACACAGTTTGGCTCAACATAGATACCCTACAGCCCTCATTAAGCTTTAAATCTTCAAAGTAATCTAAAAGGATTTGATTCTGTGGCCAGCAGGGTTAACTATGATTAGCCCAAAAGGAAGGAGGCGGTGGCAGCATTCACTTTACAGCAAAAGTCTGAAGCAATCAGGAGAAACAAGATCTGATTTTTCTTTAAATTAAGAATTGATTATCCACTGAATAAGGATAAGATGTTTTACGTGCTTTGCTTCTTCAAAAACTTCAATGTCCTGTTCAGGAAAACGTTGGGAAAGAACTCGTTCAAGTAACACATGATAATACAATAACCTCCTATGTTCAGCTTCACAGAGTCCTAATTTTTGTACTCACAGCAGTTTGCACAGACATTGTTTCTGAGCTAGATTCAAGAGCAGTCTACCAAGGTAAACTTAACTGCATAGACAGTCAATACAAAATTTAAGTATGAAAGAAAGTAAAACCTTAGAACTAAAGAGCAGAAATGATAACATAAGCATTTGAAAAAAGAATGCGAGTATGACAGAATGTGTTGGATAACCAAAGGAACGCAAGAATATTAGCAAGCTCTTAGATGGATAAAGCACTGCAACAAAATCAGTCATACAACAACTGCTTCTATAGGGTGATGACAGCAACAAGTATTATCAATCAAAGCTCGGCTTGAAAACCAGAAAGGCTACTGAAATTGTAAAAGCATTATGGGAGATCAACGGAGAAAATTGTCTTAGAGAGACTAAGTGTGGTAACACAGAGATTCAAGAACAATGCCAGAAGGAAGCAGAAATTAGAACCTGAATAGAAAAAGCAATACTTGTATAATCCTTTTATGAACCAGAGTAACAACATAGCTACCAGAGACAAAACACAGTTACTTCGACATTATAGAGTATTTCACAACTATCTATGTAAAGTTTCTCTTCCAAAAATTTCATTTAATAGCCAATACTCAATTAGGTGCCCATCTTATTTTCCAGACAGAAATACAGGCAGAATTGTTTCCAGTGAAATATCAACCACTGTTCCTGAATGTAATGTGCAGTATAAATATAATACATCAACAGATCTCAAGATAAGAGTATACACCATACTTGTAATATATCACATATCTATACTTCAAAATGTAGAACTTGTTTCAATGAAAGGAATTGAAGTATTTGTTCTTCCACCGATTATTTAGGCTCTCACTTAAAGGAGTAAAAGACTTTATAAGACAACGTATCTTCTTACCTCTATGTTGTTATTCATTAAGCCACAGGCATCGGCGAAGTCTGGATGTTTGGTATTGATATAAGCTAACTCAATGGCCACTAGATTATGAACCTGCAACGCAACACCATTCACAGCTCAAAAACTCAGTGAGTAAATATAATGCTAGTGAAGAGCAACAACCTACAATGCTAGAAAGCATAGTCTAACTGTCCATAGCAAAAGACTGTTCTTACTACCCCAAAGACATTTAAGTTCTGATCCAGAAGGCAAGAAGGGAATTCATTCATTCATTGCAATAAATTCAGACCTTCAGCCATTTTGCATGTTTAATTTGTTAGCTTCATCAAGCTAGCTAAGCCCTCTCCAGCAATAAACAAACAAAACTCAGGAATTTAGTAATTGTAAGATTGTAAGAATTGTAATTGTAAGAAGTGAGCTATATAGTCAACCTTCATCCACAAGCCACATACGACATGTGAACCAGTGAGAGATGGCTCAGTATGGGGGACAGTGAGCATACAGAACAATTTTTTTGCTTTTCACATCAAACATATGCAGAGTCAGTAACTGGAACACAGTTTCTTCCCCAAAAAGCAACCCAAGCAGACTTTTCTACTAAAACATACTCAAAGCTAGAAGTTGAATTTTTAGTTCTTACTAGCTAAAAGACATCACAAGCAAAATCAACTTTTTGTGTTGACTTTAACTCTGAAACACACAGAATAAGGACTGTAATTTAATTTTCATCATTGCATCTGTAACTCCACAGTAAACGCGTAGCTTCTGTTACAACAGAGAGAAATATACTTATATGAGAAAGACTAGAAGACACTAAATCCAAGTTTTAGTAAAATTCTTCTTGGGAAACTGAAATATAGGGGACAATAAGCTGAAGAGGGTTCCCCCCACCCCTTCGGGTTTTACATATCTACCTTCTAATATAGAAGAGGTTTCAAACCATGCAGATATTAAATACCTAGCTATTTAACAAATAAAACTTAAGATTCCTTTAATAATTTGGGTTGCTGCCATTACAGAGCAAACAGAAGCATCAAGAAAGACTCCAGAAAAAACACACTTTTCCCAGCAAAATTATAGTAGGTGGAAAATTACCATTTCATTTGTGACGGGAAGTCTTCTACGCAGAAGACAGGTTACTACTTCAACTATGGCATCGTGCAATTTAGGAAACCTCAATAATTCCTGAAAACAAACAAACAAAAATTCACTGATGAGACTTCCAGACCTGGTGGTGGGTTTTTTTGGGGGGAGGGGGAAGCCCAATAATTAAAAAGATAATTCTAAAACATGCATTTTTACCTGTGTACTGTAATTACTACAATGCTGGATAATCCTCTGCATTTCTTCATGAACCAGCTCCACACAGCGCAAGCTAGGTTCTTCTAAACGTTTTATTTGCCTTTTTACCAGCAATTCAAATGAAACTTCAGGAACAAACAAGGCAGGACGGGGACCCTAGTTCAAAAGGAGGGAAAAAGCTGCTAAATTGTGTGTTAAAACAATATGCATTTCAGCAGTAGTATCTGATGAAGCCCAGAATAAATCGGGTCAGTGCATACCCAGAACACCACTCAAAACAGGTCTTAAGAGTAAAATACATCACAAGAGTATTCCAAAATAAAAGCTATAAAATAAAAAGTTATTACCTTTAAGACAAACTCAATGCTATGTTAAATAATGATTAACCAGAATCCTTAGAGAATCTGGAAGACTCCTACCTACTAACATCACTCTAGGCTTACAACTATGAGCAATTCTTTTCACATTTATGGATCAAAGTTTAAATGAAATTTATTATAAAGGCAAAGACATTTTCTTCCTAACTTAAGAGAGAAAAGTTACCATTATTTATCTGACAGTTCTGGGCATACAATTTTTACGGCAAGGTAGGTGGGTTTCCTGTTAAGTACAATCATAATACAGTGTCACTGATTTACAGTATTTGCAATAATTTAATTTATGACCATACAGACCAATGCTTAGCTATGTAGAAAACATTTTTTACCTGAAATTTCCTTTTTTTTTTTTAATTAAATGAGCTTTAAAAACACAAAGATGCGATGTCACATAAAAACAAGACATCTCTCCTGTTACTAAATGCTGTTTCACATTTTACATTTACAGAAGGATAAGAACATGCACACAGATCACTGCTGCAGAGTACCTAATGTGCTCCAAGTTTGAGTAATTATTGACCATGCAAAAACCTGACTGTCTGTCCACACCCAACATAATGCAGTACAAAAGCTGTCTTCCATGTTTGACATCCAAAGACAAGCTCTAAAAAGTGAATATTCTATATACTACAGAATTTAAAAGTGAACTTACTCTCTTAATCTTAGCAACACCTATTGCCATATTCACAAGAAACCAAATTTGTCATGTAAATACTGAACCGTTGAAGAGTTGTATACATAGAATTAAAATATCTGAGTATATCCTAGCCCATACACCTCAGACTGAGTCTTCATAACTAACAGAAGTGCTTAATGCAAAATAAATGCAGAGGCAGTGTTTCATCACCATTTCAATAATATATAACAGCTTCAGCACAGGGTTGCCAAAGTTGGGCCTGAGCTTTATTTCAGTCTCTAAGTAACAGGAATGAGGTATAAGCATTCACCTTAAACTCATTCCATATCAGGTAACAGCTGCGAATTTGGATATTGTGTTTTTTCCACTTAAAATACTAAAAAGTGGGATTCAGCCTCTTCATATTAACTCATTCAGCTGAGATCATTAATTCACAGAACTGAAGAAGCAGAAATTTGTTGAAACCTTCTCTTCCAATCCAATATACAGTAACAACACTTGGACATACGGAACACTTACAGTAGCATTTCTAATGGCAGTCAGAATATCAATTGTGTTAAGGCCACCCAGTGGGTCAACAGATTCTAAAGTTCTTCCAAAGGTTTCATGAAAAATGTAACAGATTCTGGCCCCACCACATCTGAAAGAATAAAACAACAACTGAAGTAGCAACCAAGAGAAAAGCTCTCACTGAAAATATTTTTTACAGTTACTTGGATTCAAACATTTTTGAGTATGTTACATTCTAGTGTAGTACTACTGCCAATGAAAGCCAGCAAGGGCCACTGCGTTGATCTAACTGCTCAGTCAATATTCTCGAAAACCACTTGGTACTTACAGCTCCGAAGTCTCTATGTATTTTGCTGTTCCTTCAATAGTGTTACAATATTCTGTGGCAAATTTGGTAATAAGCTGCAATAAAGTGGCACTTTTGTCCTCAACAGGTTCCCCATAGCTGTTTAGTAGAGACTGGTACTGAGCAGCTAAAACATTTATTCTGGTTTTCAGTTCTGGCAAGCAGTCTCTGATATGATGCATCAGTAGTCTAAAAACAGAAAACAGTCCCTCATTAAAAGGGAGGAAAAGTTGCAGCTTTATCATCTCCATCAAAACAGAGAAGAGACAGAAAATAATCACTAAAGGAAAACATTTACTCAGGACAATTACAGTAAATTGAGAAACTGAATTTGGAACCAGAGTTTTCCTTAATATATCACTGTATAGCACCAAAAGAGAAAGGGAAGGTAAAAATAAATGTTTACATATATTTCTAACACAGCAATTTATACCTTAAAGTATCTTTAAAAGCACACATTTATTTTATTTTACATAATATGTAATACCTGTTCAGTGTTCTAGCAAGATACTTGGTTCCATTTCGATTGGCTAAGGAAGGATACTTCTTTTGAAGAAAACCATACTCATCACGAATGGAATCAGCTACGCTCTTCTTATTGTTAATATCCAATTGACTCCTGAAGTTAAAGGGAGAGTTACACGCTAGTTAACAGATGAAAAGTAAAAGTAATTTAAACTGGTTTTTTGGACAGGACATCTGAAGAGGCGGTTTTTGCTTTACACATGTAACTCATCTTCGTCGCACACTAAAGGGTTTTATTTCTTGTTGCATGCAGCATAGTTAACAAATCAGTATGGGTAGCAGCTGTACAAAGACTAAGCAACACTTACCAAAACTGCATCAGATTTGACCTAGCTAATATGGAAAAAATAAAGTGAACAGCACTATAGCTGCATGTAGTAAGCACTAACATATATAAGATCTGTACTGGATGAGTGCTAATGATCAGGAGCAACCCCCAAGCTAAAAAACAACAGCAGAAAGAAGTGACACTACAGTTCTTTTAGAAGAGATGTCCCTATTCCTTTCTAAATTAGCAGCTGGTTGAGTGGAAGAAGAACACTTTGCTTTTGAAAAGTGAGCAACAAGCTCCTCGCTTGCTTGCAAACTTCAGAAGTTTATTTCAACATCAAGTCACCTTACTTTTCAGATCACATTCATGGTTAAAAAGCCAGAAGCATTACTTCATATTAACACAGTTTTAAGAATAGCATCAATGTGCCCAGACAGACCTGTTCACTACTCCAATGATGCCAAGTTTGACTGGAATCACTCTTCCCATGAGCACATCCATAGCATCAGTGCCAGCATCCATGAGATCCAGTTTTGTGATAACGGCAAGGGTCCTTCGACCTACCAAAAGGAAAACTCAATCACAGGGGTGCTTTGTCTTGATCAGGGTAGCTAGAACTAATCATTCATAAAGTTCCTCATACAACTGCATTAAGTTTAATCCTGCAAACCAGCAAAGACTAGGACAAGGACACATGGTGTTAGTCTACCCAGAGCCCCTTATTAACAGGAGTGTAAGTTAAGTATCTGGCAGGTACTGCTCCCTACAAAGATGTGCTTAAAGAAAAAGGTTTAGGCACCATGCAGTTTGAAATTATCATCATTACTGATTACAACAAATATCTTCACATACTACATGAGGTTAGAGGCATTACTAAGCAGTTGTGAAGAAGACATAAGTAAGGCATACAGGGGACTCACAAGTGTGAGTGGACTGAACGTATTTCTAGCATATATGTAGGGCCATACATAATGGCAATCTGTTTGGAGCTATATTTGAAATACCACTACCCACTGCAGAAGCTGCAAAAAGAGGCAGCAAGCCCACTTCCAGCATAGTGCATCAAATACACAGCTGAAAGCCCCAAGAGACTGAATAGCTTGAAATCCACCCACTGAAGAAGAATCAGGGGATTTAATTTCGCTAATGAAACAGATTTTCATTGAATATATGATTGAATCTTTTTCGAATTAAAACTAAACTTCATATTGGACACTGTGGAGGAAAAAGCAACCTAAATTCAATAAATATTGCACATCTGAGCAGGTAGGCCAACATGCACAGAATTTGTCTGGGACCTTCATATTTCCTGGGCTCTTGGGTCTGAAATAAGCACAGCAAGAACTTTTTCTTTAAAATGTAACACACTTTTCAAGCCTAAAATTAAAACAGTAACTCAGCAAAATCAGTATGGTCTTGGCTCCTACAACTTTCAGATGAATGCACGCTAGTGTCTTTAGTCCTTTCGTACTTCACGTCCTAAGTACATACTGTTGTTCCTACAGGACCTGCAACATGAGCTGCCACTCAAGTTTTAAGATTTAGAATTTTGGGAATTGATCCAAAAATCACAGCTGGTCATTTTTAAAGGGGTAAATTAAAAGAAAAGGGTCTGCTGCCTTGAACCAGGACTATGATTCTATGATTCTATCTGACTGAGAAGACTACCACAAGTAGAGGTTCTCCCTCAAGGTTACATGGCTGCAGAACCCATAAAGGTTTAGGCAGACAGGCCAAAGCAGACTTGGGAGTTTGAAACCAAGCAAAAAATGTTATTCTATGGGAAGACACAATTGAGGGTAAAGCATACCAACACCAAATTTTAGCTTAATTTCACTATACCTATGTCGAGAGTATACTTTTCCATATTCTATCCAATCACACACTGACATTTATTAGTCAATGGTACTGAGTGCACTTTTTACACACAAGAAGCAGGTACGCAGTGCTTCAGCTCTGCTTCAAAGTTATTAGGTAAATATAAAATGAAAATCCTCTCTTTAGATAAAATCAAATCAATCAGTTCTGTCACATAAATGCAGGGCAGCAAAATGTATACTGAGTATATATTAATTTTATTCTTACTAAAAGTCACTGAACTAACAGGGAGATAGTCAATTACTAGCTGCAGGATGACGTGTTTTCTCTACTAAAAGAAATAACGTTGGACAATAAAGCATGAAGTAATCCTAACAGACCACTGTGAACTACTAAAAATCTCAAACCTCTCAACATTCTGTAATGCCATTTTGCTGCTCTGGAAACCAAAGTAGCTCCTATGACTACTAAAATAGTTATCTGGCCTGTTCGTAAGCCAGAAATGTACTGGATATTAATTCATCACAGCATTCTCGGATTTGCAGAGACTGCAGCAGGAAGTCTTTAAGCAAATGTAATAATTGTATATTCTACGACATTTGTTTTTCTTACTACTTTTTGCCCAAATGACTTCAGTTTTATTTTAGGATCTAATTTTAAAAAGAGGTTGAATTACAGGATCCAGTTTTTCTTGCTGCTTACCGTCTGGATCCACCTCCCGTGCAATTTTAAGTGCTTCTGAAGTGGCCATGTCTGTGTTAGCAGCTGTGACTGCCAGAATAATTGAATTGGGGTTGCTGATGAATTGAAGGATTAGCTCTCTTATTTGAAGTTCAATGTCCTTAGGCTGATCACCAACAGGCACCTAGAGAAAAAACAACACAAAATGGTATATTCACGCCTGTGTGAGACCACTCATTGAAAGTTCATACCCTGTACCATGGTATAAGACAAAGTTTTCCAGCCCTGTCCTCCTCCCTTCACAAACAAACATGAAAGAAAAGGAAGATCTTGAAAGGCATAAAAGTAAAAAATAGTCTTAGAATCAATTCAATGTATTTCACACAGTTGTCAAGAAGACTTGGTATCGAAGAACCACCTGCACAACTGACAAAGCAGAGTATGTAAGTCTGCATAGGCAGGGAAAGAAGTCATCTTGTCATCTTCATGCCACAGAAAATTATTCAGTACAAGAAATTCAGAACAAACAGGTCCTGAACAATTCTTCTAGTGTATCCTCACTTTATACAACTTCTTACGCAAAATACACATAGCAACTTCCGGAGAAACAATGGGGAAAACATTTTCAAAGTCATCAACTACCCATCTATCTGCAAGTACAACTTTGAAACTTCAAGTGCTACCTCTTCTACTAAAAAGAACATGCAGCCTGCACACACCACTTCCAATCTTTTGGCTTGAAAGACGAAAGAATTTAGAAATAATACTTAAAGATGAAGAATTTAAATAGATTTACCTCTGACAACAGAGACGAGCACCAGAAAACCAAATCTTACACCAGAAGATGGTGGTGACATCTCAAATTTATATAACTAACCACTTAACCTGAGGAAAGCTGTTTATCTAACAATACAGAATAATACCAAAGAGCGAACAGACACTCCTTGTTTCAAAACACAAGTGTTCAATGTGAGTCATATGAGAAGCATTCTGCATCTTACCTTTGTCATTCCAGGTAAATCCACAAGAGTCAGATTTACAACATTAGATGAAAAAATCTTAAGATGAATAGGTTCAGGACTGATCCCCTAGAAAAATATTAATAATAAAAATTAATCACTGTACTGGATTATTTAAATGCACCCGTTAGAAAGCCAAAAGCTTAGTCTCATACTAGAAAAACTTTCTTCCATCATACACCTTACAAGCTACTTGGTGAGGAATAGAAGCCAGCCACATCTATTAATCAATTCCTTTGTCTTTGGAAGCAGTGCTGTTTTCCCCCTTAATATAATGCATCAAAGCTTTTACATTTCAGTAATTACATAGATATGCAAGGACAGAATACTCTATTTTATGATTACACATAAAGCCATATATGTGGAAAAATGGAAGCAAGTTCAACTGAAATTTTATTTTTTGCACTATTATTACAAGTTCTGAAGTAAACAACAGCAATTCTCTGCATTTTCTTTTAGCTGTTACCTCACGAACCCAGTAAAAAAAAAAAAAAATCTCAAGACAGCAAGCAGCATTACTGTGTTCTTCATTAGAACAGCTCAATGATTTTCACTTCTAGCTACCAAAACTGTTTATGAAAGGTTTAAGCAGCAAGAGAACCTATGGAAAGACAAAGATAGATAGTGCAACATTTACCTTATTATTTCCAGAAATCCTCTCTGTTTCATTTTCTATTTCCTGACGAATTTCATCAAAATCTGTATAGATCTGAAGTACGGAAGAAAAAACATGTTTAAAAATCAAAGACAGCATACACCTACCTGATTGCAAAATAATGCTTCCTTCTCCAAGAGACAGTGAAAAATTCTGTAACTAAGTATATAGAAGGTGAGAAAAAATAAGAATGACTATTAGCCCTTAAGATAGTGCTAACAGCAATCATCACTCCTAAAAATTACATAAACTGGAATCTTGGTATGTAATCTGTTGATTAATGCTGTGAGCTGACAGTTATTAGCATCAATTACCCCATCAATGTCAGACAAGGTATAAAATACTGTTCACCTAAATATAATTTCAAACAATTCCATTTCTAATGTAGTTGCAATCCTCTGAAGTTAATAAACAACAAGTAGTCTGAACGCCTTCTCATCTCAAAGAGGACAAAGAACAAGGACAGAGATTCATTTCAAAATTTTCCCACTCTTGTCAAATCTATACTCCTTCCACCAATCCAAAATAACTTAGCACAGAACTACCCTTGCACAGGTTCCCTCTGCATTCCTCTCTAGATTTCCTTCAATTTCTACCACTGCCTAGGAGGTGAGGAACTAAGTTTAAAGTAATAAACTCTTAAATAGTTCGTCTGTTAACAAAAAGATGACTGTTTTCAAGCACAGAATTAAGTTTTGACTCTCTCATTGAAGTCCTAGGTCATCTCAGTTCCTGCTTCTCCCCCATGGATGAGCATTAGGCTCTTCCTTCCTTTTCACAGCTTTCTGATAAATCTCTGAAGTAGCCAACTCTTCTGTGGACTGAAATGACTTGGATTACATTCTTCCTTGTCTTTGCAATTATCATTCTAATTTTGCCAATGCACAAAACGCAAAAATCAACAAAATAACACAAAAAGGATTAAGATACTTGGCAGAATCAATGACCCACACAACACACAACCATTGATTACCTTTCTGTCTTTATTTTAAAGGAATGTTTCCAGAAATTTTCTACTTATAAAACGCAAAACAGAAAATTCTCAATACTCTGGCATATAGCACAGCAGGTAGAATAATCTTTTGGGGAAAGTCAAGGGAAGAGACATAGAATTAAGCACATATATGATAGCATATTTATGACACTGCTACTCCATCATCAGAGTAAACATACCTTATTTTTGGTGTGAAGAAATTTACCCCACTCTTCAGCATCTATCTCTGAAAACAAAGATTTGGTACATGAGGAAGAGGAAGCAGATGTTTCAATGACATTTTTCCAAGAACCTGTGTGTTGAAAACTACAGTGCAATTTTCTTTTCAAGCAGCAAGAGAAAAATTAGTCTTTCTACTGTTAGATATTAAACAGCTCAGTACAAATAAGATTTTGCTTATGATTCTGCTGATTTAAACATTGTATCTCATTACTCTTTTTAATTTGTCTCTCTTACACAACATCCACCTTCTTAATTGTGACTAAGCCAATCAGCTATCCTACTATTTTTCAGAAATGGTCTAGTCTGTTAAATATCAGCTTGCAACAGAAAACAAAAGAATTATTATCAATAGCTTAAAAAAATTTGAAAATATACCAGCTTTTAGCATCTTTTCATTTACCATGCAAGTGAGATCAAATTACAGCTGAAAGAAAAAGTTAGAAAGACCTGTAGAACCAAAACCAAGCAAACTGAAAATAGGTAAGAATTCTGAAAAACAATGAAGTCTCAGGAGAACATGTCTCTTCCCAAATCTGTCAAGGATCAAACGGCTTAACTCATTTGTCAGTCACCACTGATGTCCGAATTACCTGGGGGCTATTCAAGAGCAGTCCCAGAAACAGCAAAGGAGGTTTTTGTCAATTCCTGCTTAGTAGCGCAGGCAGCAGTTTGAGTCACACTGTAATATAATCAGACTTCCACAACTAGATTTCCAAGCATTAATGATAAATTCCATTTCAAATTTTTAGTTTGTGGTCATTTCCCCTCTGCTCCCCGATACAGTAATCTGCTCTAGAACAGTCTACAAGAAATCTGGCCGCTTGGGAAACACACTTGCTTACCTACAATTAAGTCATTTTTCAAAACATTTTTTCCGCTCAAGTTGAATTTCAAGATACTGATCAATAGAGATTTTTTTAAAGGATTTGGGAATTAAAAGTGCAGGAATTTCTATGAAGCAGCAACAGCACAGAAGAAAAGCAAAAACTCATCTCATTCTAATGCAACACTGTCAGAAAACTAAAAATCAACCAGATCACAAGATTCAGCAAAATAATCAACACAGTAGCCAAAGTGTAAAAGTAAAAGAGTAATCAACAATAAAGTGGCATGAAATGTATGTGGTTAGTGTGTATAAGCATGCACTTTATGTGTAGGGAGAAAAAGCAAGTGGATAAAGGCAACCTTTAGAAAGGTGTCTTGGATTTTTCCATGTAGCAGGGTCTGCAGTTAAAGAGAAACAGCATTGAATGATATTTAAAATTTTTAATCATATTTAGTATAGCATTTTATTAACTTTCTGTACCAGATTGTATTACAAAGATCACAAATCCATGCAGACAGATGTGCATGCTACTCTACTATTGATGAGAATGTGTAACATATTAACAATATGCACAGATCTTATCTACACACTGATAAATGATGCCTATTAATCAGATATTCGACACAAAGTTTACTTGCCTATGACTTTATTATTGCTGTTTATCTAATTCCAACAGCTCAATATTTTTAACTGAGCATAGAAAGCCATTAGGTTCTGCAAAGATGAACTTCTTTTTCAAAATACGTTTCTCATCATTTACTCGTGACGAGAATGAGAAAAAGCAAGAAGACGTTTTTAATGTCACTGGAAGTAATATTACTCTATGGGAAAGAAATCTGAGGTTTGCATCAATCTTTCAACGCTCTATTAGAAAAACAATTATGGCAGTTCTGAGACAGATTTAAGAAGAGACAACATTAGCTATCAGCCCCCAACCTTTAATTTTCTCAAAATATTTACAGAAGTCCCATTACAAAAAAAAAAATTATTGAAGAGTTAATGAGTCTACACTCCATATTTTTATGTGACGCCAGTACAGCACCATGGAAATGCAAGTCTTAAAAGCAAACCAGAGACGACATTTTTTTCCACACACCTGTTTGGCACAAAATTCAAGCGGCACAGCAACAATCAATTCATCAGTTTGGAAAGCCTAGTATGTCTGGGGAGTTATTTTAATGTCTTGCTGAGGTGGGTAACTCAAAGGTTTATCATCACTGGAAATATGCTGATTTAGATGGACTGGACCCATTAAGGAAAAAAATTTAAAAAACAAACTGCTTTTACCCTTACTTATCTGCAGGCACATGAGCTATGAAGAAACAATTGTTCGGAAGCAGCTTTTGTTTGTCTGACTTGGTAAATAGGCAAAATTACATACCAGTCTCCAAAATAAGTGCAAAATGAAAGGGCTCATTAATTCCAGGATATTAAACAGATTTAGTTTATTTACAGTTCAGAGGAAATAAAGGAAAATGCACATACAGGCAGAAACTATAGTACCTTCCAGATTGTGTTGCTCATCCCCTCTTAAAAATTGAATCTAAGAAAGTAAAGATGGGCATAAAGCCAGGAAGAAAAAGATATAGCGAGATATCGCCACCATTACATTTGAAAGACATGGACTAAGCACTCTTCTGTTACGTCCCTCCTAGGACACATTGTTTTAGTCTTAAATTACTGAGTTTGTGGTGGCATAGGAATTTGCAGCTAGGTACTAGGCTTAATTCTATGTATAAAGAAATGTTTTGGTTTAGTATAATCTATTAACTTTTTAAAATATATGTTAAAAAAAAGGTGCATTCTAGTCAGAGGCATTGCATTTTAACTTGCTAACATCTATGAATCAAAGGAAAATGAAAATTTTTTAAGCTTTAACAAGCTGCAAGTTTTCTTTGCTATATATAACACAAGAGAAGATTGAAGCCATGATAAATGGCTTAGTCTTAACCTCAGTCTTGGTGCACATAAAAAAAGATGAAGAAAAAAAGTTAAGGAATAAATGCAGTCTCCTGAAGTTTACAGAAAATCTCATCTGGTCCAAGTACAAACTTTTAGAAGTTTCATTTTAAACAGCAGGGAAACTCCTGCCCTGCTCTTCTGAGGAAGTCTGTACTGACACCCTTTTAACACTTCAGAAAAAATTCCTAACAGCTCTAATTTAACACAAAGGAGTTTTTAGGAAAGGAGAAAGGATTTGCGTAACTCAATGCAAGGACGCTTGAGGCAAGGACAAAATATTTTAATTAGCCTAGATTAAACAGCCCAATGTTCTGGTTTACATGTAGAACATTTTTTTTTAATTGCTAGTTACACTGGTAAATCAGTCTTCTCTCAGTTATGTTACTGTCTGGAAGCTTTTCAGTCTAAACTTTCAGGTGAATTAATCACCTGATTGCATTCAAGATTCAATGCTAGATAAAAGTGTGCAGAAATGATGTTTTGGTCATTGTAAAATTAAGTATTGCAGATTATAAGAAGCTATTAAAACAGCAGCTATTAAGAACAAACAGATCTTGCCTTTCAAAACAATATCTCCTGAATAAAACAACAGTCTGTTTGCTTTTCTGGTTGTTTGTATCTCAGAGCAAGACCTGAAAACTTTAATTAATATACTGGAAAACTAGACATGATTACAGTATTTTTCTCAGGACTGCGTTCCCCCAAGTTGTTTGTTACTTGTGATCTCCTGTACTGCAATGCTGCTTTAAGAAGCTCAAATACAGCACAACGCTAACCGACTTCAGTTATTCATGTATCTCTTCTCCCTTCATAAAGAAATGTCCTTCATGCACACTGGGAGCAGAAAGACGCTGTTCAGTCTCATAAGAGGCTACCAGCATAGAGGATTTCTTGCAGCATGGCAACGGTAACTTCCCAAATACTAAAAAGAATAAAAATCAGAAAAACATGGAGAATCCTACCCATTTTCCGAGCTTTCTATTTCCCATACTTTCACAGCTGTTGGACCCAGCACCCAGCAGACTACCATCTGAACTATCTTTCCCTCCCCCCCATCACCTCATCCTTTCATAGCTCTCTCTTCTCTAAAATAAAAAAAATTAACAATAAAAAATAAAAAATGAGAAATAAAAAATTAAAATTTTAAAAGTTAAAAAATTAAAAATTAAAAATTTTACAATTTAAAAATTAAAAAATAAATCCAACTTGTGAAAAAAACATGCACTTCTTCCAATTCCTTCTGTATGTTGTACCATTTTTTCCACCCTTGATGCTAACTAGATGGCAAGCTCTTTTGAGTAGAAAACTCTTTTTCTGTTGTCCTTCCACAAAGCTAAGTACAATGAAGCAGTCCACACTGTTTGGGAGCTGGGGGTAAGGTACTCCTGTTTGAGGTAGCGAGCAAAAAAATGACAGAACGGTGCTGATTTAGCAAGTAACAAATCTGCATTAATTATTCCTCTGTTCCATATCAATTCTATCTGTTCAGAATTTGAACAATGTTCAGCTTCCTATCTTGGACAAAAAAAAAAAAAAGAACCTGTAAACATTTAGTAATTGAGCATTCATATGTTCCCTCCTCTTCTCCATTTCTTAACGAATGCATAAGCTCTCAGAATAGGTCTTAGCTACAAGACTAATTTAATAATTCATGAGACCAGGCCTGGTTCGCCCGTAAACGCTGCTTCTCTTGCAATTTGATAAGAGAACACCACAGTGTGGTATCACCACATCAAACACACCATATGTGCTGAATCACTAGAGGCTAACAATAAACAGCAAAAGCATAATGAGAACATTTCCTTCACACCAAGCCACACGTCTGTAGAATATAGCTGTCAGTCTGAAATGTTATGAAAACACAGCACTTCTTCATATTTAATGGAAAATTCATCTCTCTGCTATTTTCTGACTATCTTGATTTATTGCAGTGGCCACTGTACAAGGGCATCACATAGCTCATCAGTGACTTGGAGGAACAGCAGAGATGATCTTTAGTGCTGTATATTAGAAAATCAAAAGTTCAAATGTCTAGTTGCAATTCTTTCTCATCAATCTTTTCCAATGTGCTCCTAAGAATCAAAAAAAATTTTAAAAATAAAAAAAACAAAACCAAAAAACCCCAAACCAACCAAACAAAACCCCTAAATTGATAAGTGATATTCTTTGGCAGCTCACATGTGTCAGATGATGTCAAAATCAGGCTATTGGAGAGACACAATTTTTTTATTTCATAGTCATAAAAACAATGCAACTGACCATGCTTAAACAAATACCACAGCAATCTGAAGTGCTCTGTGTTAAAAACAGGGAAGCTGTTGGGATGCAAACAATGAAGAAACAAAATTTAAGCTTATAAGAACTATAGACTAGTGGGTCTTACAGAACCACCTGGAGTTTTAAATTGATGTATTTATATGTAATACTAGTACATAACTAGAGCAAGCATTAGAATGGATAAAGCTGACAAATTACAAAACAGAAGTCAAACAACAAAGAAGCAGTTGCATTAAAGTATCTTCAAGCACACAGAGCTCATTAACAGCACGTTCAGAAAGCAGCATGCCGAGACTGATATTCTCTTGTCCAATATTCAACTATCAAAGAAGAAACACCTCATCAGGAAAGAAAAAAAATCACAGAATCAGAGAATCACAGAATGTTAAGAGTTGGAAGGGACCTCTAGAGATCATCTGGTCTAACCCCCCTGCCAGAGCAGGTCCACCTACAGCAGGTTGCACAGGCTGGCGTCCAGGTGGGTTCAGAATGTCTCCAGAGTCAGAGACTCCACCCCCTCTCTGGGCAGCCAGTGCTCTGCCACCCTTAAAGTAAAGAAGTTTCTCCTCATGTTCAGATGGAACTTCCTACATTCAAGTTTGTGCCTGTGACCTTTGGAAAAAGACTGTCCCCCTCCCTTTAAGTATTTGTAAACATTGATTAAATCCCCCCTCAGCCTTCTCTTCTCTAGACTAAAAAGACCCAACTCCCCCAGCCTTTCCTCACAAGGAAGATGCTCCAGCCCCCTAATCATCTCTGTAGCCCTTCACTGTACCCTCTCCAGCAGTTCCCTGTCCTTCTTAAACTGGGGAGCCCAGAACTGGACACAGTACTCGAGTTGTGGTCTCACCAGGGCAGAGTAAAGGGGGAGGATGATCTCCCTCCACCTGCTTCCCACACTCCTTTTGATGCACCCCAGGATGCCATTGACCTTCTTGGCCACAAGGGCACATTGCTGGCTCATGGTCATCCTGTTGTCCACCAGGACTACCAGGTCCCTCTCTGCAGAGCTGCTTTCCAGCAGGTCAGCCCCTGACCTGTACTGGTGCATGGGGTTATTCCTCCCCAGGTGCAGGACCCTACACTTGCCTTTGTTGAATTTCACACGATTTCTCTCTGCCCAACTCTCCAGCCTGTCCAGGTCGCACTGAACGGCAGCTCGGCCTTCCAGTGTGTCAGCCACCCCTCCCAGCTTCGTGTCATCAGCAAACTTGATGATGATACACTCCATCCCTTCATCCAGGTCATTGGTGAATACATTGAACAGGACTGGACCCAGCACTGACCCCTGAGGAACACCACTAGTAACAGGCCTCCAACTAGACACTGCCCCACTGATCACAACCCTCTGAGACCTACCTGCTAAACAGTTTTCGATCCACCCCACTGTCCTTTCATCTAACCCACGCTTCCTAACCTTGCCTATGAGTATGCTGTGGGAGATGGTGTCAAAAGCCTTGCTGAAGTCAAGGTAGACAACATCCACTGCTCTCCCCTCATCTATCCATCCAGTCATGCCATGGTAGAAGGCTATCAGATTAGTCAGACATGACTTCCCCTTGGTGAATCCACGTTGACTGCTTCTGATAACCCTCTTTTCCTCCAGACGCTTGGAGATGATGCCCAGAACAAGCTGTTCCATCATCTTACCAGGTATGGAGGTGAGACTTGACTGGTGTATAGTTTTCTGGATCGTCCTTCTTGCACTTTTTGAAGGCTGGAATGAGAACAATCCTTTTCTGCAAGACTATGGATAGATTTCCCTCTGGGAAATCCCAAACACATATTCAACACTACCTCAACATTCACCTCATAACAAACAAAAATATGACCTGTAATAGTATAGTAACTTGTTACAATGTCAGACAGCATAGCCAGGACAAGAGGTTGCCATCTTTTTTCTTTCCAAGCTACTCGATCCCATCTTGTCAGATGTAACACCACAATCTGTACACATGCTAAACCAGATCAGTGACAAAGCCATTTAGACCATGATTTTCCTGAATTTTGGAGGGAGAAGAGAAACATTTCAAATGCAACCATTAAGTCATAAAGGTTTGTCTATTCTTACCAGTCAAGCCCATATCTCTCTCAAAGGAACATCAAGAAGATACTAACATGTACATCTTGCACATTGATTTTTTTTTCCCAAAGATCTAAATGTGCCTTATAAATACTAATTTAGCCCCACACCCTTATGCAATATCATTATCCCATTTTAAATTTGAAATCCGAATCCCCATCCGAATCCCCACATCAAATGTAACCTACAGTAGAAAGGCTCTGCCTTGACTCAGAATACTCCAACTATAAAACCATCTTTTATACCTGTAAAGTTGCAGAGCACAACAAAATCATATTTTATCCTACATCTCAGAAACAAATCATTCTGAATAGTACTAGAAACTATACACTACACAACACGTGTAATATAAAACCACACCTAAAGAGATCAAACGTACTATTTATAAAAGGTTGCCCAGAGACTCTCTGTATTCTACACCCCTGGAGACTTTCAAGATCCAACTGGATAAAGCCCCAAGCAACCTGGTCTTGAGTTCAGAGTCAGCCCTTTTTTGAGGAGGAGGTTGGACTACAGACCTACTGAGATAATTTACAACCTGAAGTGTCCTGCAATCTCTCACAATCCAGCACAACGTGGATTGCACACTAGAAGTTATTAATTGTTATAAAGTCAAAGTGTGTTCTCTGCTTGTGGAAATCATGAAAATTGGAGATTAAACCTTTTGAACTGCACAATATTAGTAACTGCTCTTCAGAAACCAAACATTATAAATACTACATGAAAACAAATACTGTAAAGAACTGCTGATACCTTAACTTACTATTACTAGAAATAAATTCCAAAACCTTTGAACACAATGAGAGTTAATAATTATAGTCCCACTTTTATCATGCCACCGAAAGCCTGTGTACTTCTTATTGTCTACATCAAAAAGCCAAGCTTTATCTTACAGTCAGAAGGCAGATATGCCCCTGCTGCTCTTTCATAAGATCAAGAGTGTTAGTATAGAATGAGTGTTTAAAGTCCCAAGGGACAACTGAGATTACTTTCTTCATCTGCTGAAGGATAACACAGAAACACTGCAGAAGACAAACTTCACACTAGACAGCTTTGGAACATTTAAAGTGTTGCTCCTGATGTGCTTGGAATCTCTCAGTGCGGCCAGTAAGGTAGCATCTGTGAGCTACAGAACATGCCCATTAAATTCTATTTGCATCTACTACAAGTTTATTTTCATTTCTCTTTCTCCTGTCTATTCAGAACTTACCCATTTCATAAACTTCTAAAAAGTCATACACTCGTCCTCTCAAGGAAAAACCTTATTTATACAGCAAAAGACAATCGTTATCATAACTGAAATGCTTTCTTTGGCCCCCTTTTCTCAAAAGCATTTCCTAAGAACAAAGGAAATCTTAAACCATTAAAAATATTTTGAATATCCAAAAGATGTTGATTTCATGGCATTTGCTAAATGGACAAAATAGATGTGACAACAGGTGTGTTTTCTTCCAAGTAAATTTTAAAAAGCATACTCGAGTTTTAAGATTACAGCAACTGATCTTTCAGTCAAACGAACAAGAAAGATTGTAAGCCTCTTTCCTACTAGGCAAAACACACTCTTGGATCACACTTACCATTTTCATCTCCAGCTGTTTTCCGACCATCCTCTGGGGATACATGCACCAGCTGCAGAATAAGGGGTCTCCGGGTGACAACTCCAGTACCTCGTGGGAGCAGATCCCTCCCGACAAGACTTTCCAACACAGAACTCTTTCCACTGCTCTGAAAATTGGAATACAGCTACATGATTTTCTTAAACATCAAAATGCTGTCACATTTTATTTTTAGCTTGCTTTCATCACTCCTGCAAACAGTGCTCTATTCTGTTCTGCTGTACAGGGCCCGAAGGAGTAGCTGATAGACTCACTGCATCTGACACAGTGGTAACACACTGCACAGGCACTAAAGGTCACAATTCTGCTATAAACCAGTAACTGTCTCAGCCTGATCGGAACACTTAAGAGCCATGTGTAGATAAGATGTATTATCTATCTCTTAAGGCTAAATTAAACACGTAATAGGTTTCAGAAAAATTAATATCCTATTTAACATTTTTCTACCACAAATATTAATATTTCCAGAAACATTTTTGGAAAACAAAAACTTATTTGTCTTTATAATGCTCACAAGGAAATCCAACATCTTCTACTATGTAATTTTTTAACATCTTGCAGTAATGCTTCACTTCGCATGGGCTGGACATGTTAATACTAACACGAGCATTATATGAAGAGTTATTAATTATGTACACCTGAGTATACTGAGCTATGACAATCTTATATTGCTTTCAGGTTTTTTGGGTTTTGTATAATGTATTATGTCAGCTTCATAAGTGCAGACATTGTTTTATACTCTGAATATATAAACAAACATTGTTTTATACTGTCTCACACTCTCTCGGTGTCTACATATCTCCATATTTGTTAGTATTTACAACTGAATTGACTGCAAACATCTGTAGATGTAATAACAAACTGTAAGAAGTTGTGAAATACTTAAAGGCTGTGAAACTACAATTTTGCTTTGAGAATCTACATTTTAAATGTTCTCCTGCAGTACATTTGGATAAAAGGCAGAATTGGGCTACATGGTCCAATAAGCAGCTGTGAACACATGGGTTTTAAAAGTGATTCAAGACTACTACCATATTAAAACTAACAATAAACAATAGACCCAAATACGTCAACATAATACGTTGAAAGTCTGACTGATAAGATTTTGTCTTTTTAATAGAACTGCATTAAAGTCTTCAAGTTTTCTGCAGACAGAAAGTGAACATGGGCATGCCATGAGAAAAATTGCTCTGACAATCATTGCCATCAGCTACAAAATGTTTCTATATTAATGCTAATATCAAACAATTCTCTTACAAAAAACCCAAACAACAATGAAACCCAAAATCAACAGATGCTTCTGACAGCCAGAATATGCATTACTGCTATACAACCTCAATTCAGCTTACCACTTCTGAAAGAACAGACTTGAGACTTCAAGTAAGTCACAAAATGGGTACATAACCTAGCATAACATGAAATAAAAGCAGTGTTGAGTATCTTTCAAATATCATACATTTAGCGACATCTTAGGTGACTTTTCTAAAAATGAAAAACAGATCAGCAGAGATCAAGCAACACAGCCCTATTAGACAGCACATTTCTACTAGTGCAGTAAGACAAGACAGGAGCAAATTACATGAAAGCATTAGAACCTATTAAAATAGGACTTGTACGCAGAAGCACGGAATAAGCATTAAAATACACAAGGCCAAACCCCTAGAAATCTTGAACAACAACAAATGAAAGCCTTCTTTTTTCTAACACTTTACTGTATAACTATGCTTTACAGCACAGAAAAACGCTGTTTTATCAACAATATCATTTCTCTTAATAGGTCAGTAACAAACCAATGCCATTTGTATATATTTTTCAAAGTAAATTTAAGTCAAATTTGACAGCAGTGAGGTCAACTGTCTAGAAAAAAATAAGGAGAAGGACAGGGTCACACAAATCAGAAAGATAGCTTTATTAAGATTCTTTGCTCCAAAAAACTCCCTTAGAAAGCAATTAATAATTTTCTTCTTCAACCGACCTTCTCCAGTCAACATTGGGCACCTTCCATGCAAGGAGCTTATGACAGGACATTGGGCATTGAAATTTTACCAAAGAGTAATTGAAGAACAACCTGGCCAAAGCACAGAAGCCTGGCCAAAGCTCTGGAAGCCTCCCTGAGAGCGCTCCTGCTGTAGCACACTTTTGAAGAATTACTGATATTACAGGATGTGAAAAAACGTAAGTTTCAGAGTGACAAACAACAAACCACTTCTTAAAAAGCTTCATAATTTAAGACAAGTGGAATGCCTGCTCAAAAAGATGAGACGTGATAAAGGTTCATCAGCTGCATTGGGAAAAACACAACAAAACCATCATGGTTTCATTCATTAAAAATATTTTTAACATCTCTTCAGCAAGACTTCTTACACATGGGTAGAATGATCACTCAGTCTCAAAGGGCTGGAGGTGAGACTTCAATGAAGTGGCTTCTCCTGAACATACAACCCAAGTAAAGAAGGAATAGTAATAAATGACTGAAGAACCACCTTACCAAGAACCTCATCAAGACAGGAAAACAAAATCCATGTGACAAGTTGCTGCACACTACTGCTTATCGTTTGGTCTTTCCAAAAGAGTAGTATTGCAGGAAGCTGAGATGGGCACATATGTATGGAATTAAAACACTATGTCTTATACCACTCTCACAGTTGTCTTTGGAACAATCTGGATCCTTTGCAAATGCGAAGTTGTACATTAGATGAGACACTACAGTACTCCACACATCAGGAAATTTGTTTCAAATTGCATTACGTTCCCTTATTAAAGCAATCTGTTCTTGGAACATAATACAGTATCTAATAACACAGTTCTTAATCTGGGTGCCATACACGTCCATTACCAAGAATTGCCTGGAAACTAGGTAAGGAAAGAAGTAAATGCAAAGCTGATCTTTTCCTGCCAGTGGGAGGAAGTGAGGGATAGGAGCCTGTTCAGGAGCCAGTCCTTCGTACAACAGATGTAGGCAGAGACTAATACTGATGACTAAAGGTACCACAGAATTTTTAAAAATAAGTGTGCAGCAGCATCACGCTTGTTTTGTCATCTCATTGGAATGCTCATCACGACTTTAAGCACGGACTGAAATCCATAAACTCATTTCATGACAGGTCCAGAAAAGCATTAACAAAGTCTAACCTTTTGTGGCAAATCAGTCAGGTTTTCCTTTGGACCCCAATACTTGATCCCAATTTGAAATACCTATGAGCTGTGCTATCTAGAGGAACTTTAGCTAGATTGCTAGATTGCTCAGAAAAAAAGGGCAAATACAGGACCATCTTGCTGGCTGTTGCTTCTTGAACTGTTGTGTCAAACTTGCATCGCTGAGTGTTTAACACTCTGCTCTGTTAACCATCACCAGTCTCACTGATAAGCGCTTGAGTCTGATGGATGGTAAAACCATTTTTCCCAGAACTACTAAGATAAGAAGAGATTATGCACACAGGGACCTAAATAGTTTATTTAAATAAAACACTGACAATATATATGATGTAAATCGTAACAGCTTTCTCACTGCATCCTTAACAGTTCTTTTCTCATCACTGTCAACATCATCTTCAAGTTAATCTAAAACAATCAAGGATGAAGGGCAGAATAACAGGGAAACAATTGTGCACTTATTCTCACAAATTAAAAAGCTGAAATCTGTAAGAACTGTGATCCACTACAAAAAGCCAGCATCTCTACTGTTTAACAGTCCTAATGATCTTGCTTCTGCCTCCCTTCCCTTCATTTCTTCTTTATGTGTCTCTTAACATTTCAACTGTGTACACTTCTTAAGTATCAAAAGGCATTTGTTCCCATCCATAACACTAATTCTTATAAGAAACCTTGGTTTGCAACCTGCTGTATTACTAACCACATTTTTCAGGAATTCGAAGCAGCAGACAGCAATGCATGACTTTATAATTGTCTGGCTTCATTAACAGCAAGAGATGTTACGTTCAAAAACACTTTAGGGCTGTTGACAAGCCAAATGCAAGAGACTCTGTACTGAAAATTTTGAAGTAACCCTACTAACAACCAGTCACATTCATCCCATACATTTACTTCACTAGCATTCTTACTCATTGTCCAAGTCCTCATCAGCATCCTTAATTTTAGAAGACTTGCGCCTTATACTCAACAGCATGCAAAGATGCCTTGTCTATATCCAAAAGAGAACCCAGACCCAATTCTCTTCCACTATTGATAGTTACCCTCCATGTTGTGCCCCATCTATAGGTACAAAGGCCTAGAGGACCTGCTGGTGAAGACCAAGGCAAAGAAAGCACCAAGTGACTCAGCCTTGTCCACAGTCACTGTCACAGTCAGTCGCAAACCTGTATTTCACATGGTTTCTCTCTATTCTTTAACCGCTGATGCAGTTCCGGAAGTTCCTCTTGTTTCCTTTGATGCCCCTTACCAGTTTCAACTCCAGTGGAATGCTGGCTTTCTTAATACCATCTCTGCATATGCAGGCAGTATTTTTAATATCCTTGAGCAAGCTTGTCCTCACTTCTACCTCCTGCGTGAGTCTTCTGCGTTGACGCAAAGTAATGAGTTCCCTCCAAACTGCTCTCCTTACATGTCTACTCATTTTCCTGAGCATTTGTATGGACTACCATTTTGTGCTCCAATGGGGTTGTGCTTAAAGGCATGCCAGGTCTCTTGTCCTGTAACTCACTGGATCCCATTAATTAGCTCAGTAAATAAGCCAAAGTCTGCTCTTATTCTTACGTAGCCCATGCAGCAAAAAGGCAATAAACACAAGACTCACCCGGAGTCTCACTGATGCACCATGAGATTTTTTACAGTCATTTGCTCAGACTGTTGCAGATTTCAAGTATTATTAGAATGATAATGGACTTGTATCGGCTGTAACAAATTTCAAGTCATCTTACAAGAATCTGCTGTCTTCCTTTTGGCTGTCTTTAGATTTCATAATCACTTTGTGGAGCCAATGTAAAATAAATCACCTAGGGGGAAAAAAACCTTTATAAGGAAACACGTCCAATAAACTACTGGGGAACTTCCAATAGGAAAATTGGTTGAAAGAGGTGTAAAATTTTTTAACTGCTTTTGACAGAATACACTGATTTTTTATTATCTGATCAAACAGGAAAAAACTGCAAAGAACTCCTGCAACACAGTACAGATTTACTGCAGGACAGCACAAGAAAATAAAGAGGCAGCGGTATCAGTATTCCCTATTGTCGTGGTTTGAGGTAAAACAGAACCAATCTTCTGTTCTGTTGCAGCTAAGCCTCTCCTAACTGAACTCTCTGAAATTACCAGCATATTGTGGAGACACTGTTCATTAGAATGATAAGACCTGATTAGCTGTAATTCATGCCAAGGAATGCTTTGCAGAGAGGCTCTTGCTTATACTTATTCCTGTAACAACCAAGGTCAGCCAACTTTGTTAAGCGCCCCATTGGAGGGCTGGAATCGGAAGAGCATAGAAGGGTCCCACCTGAGGGGAGGAGCAGACAGGACAGGTGACCCCAAACTGACCAACAGGGTATTCCATCCCATCGGCATCATGCTCAGTATAGAAGCTGAGGGATCAAAGGGGCAGCTCCCTTTCTGCAATGGCCCGTGCCCATGGAAGACTATTTGTCTCCCTTTGATCCTGATCCGTGCGTTCCGGAATCCAGTTCCCATCCATCCCCGAGTCCAGCTTGGGACTTTCCCAGTGCCTGCTGGTAATGTGATCGTCATCCTGGGAGCTGGACACTGGCTTTTTTATATATTGTATATATTTCATTATTTTATTTTATTATTTCATTAAAGTAGTTTAGTTTCTTCTAACCTCATTAGTCTCTCTCTCTCCCTTCTCTCGTTGGAGAGAGAGATGGGGGGGGGAAAGCATCTGCCATTCATTTCAGTGGCCAGTCCAGCCTAAATCACACCACCTACAACTTTTTCAGTGGCACAATACCAGACATTTGAGAATGAGAGTGAGGAACTGTGAAGTAGGAGAGATTTCTCAGTGTGACATAATTCCTGAAGAGTTCTCTTAAGAAGAGCGATGCATCTACTTTGACAGCCGAGGCAGAATAGTGGCAATTTTGCAGTTTCTGTCATACAAGAATTATAAAAGTCCCACTGGCTAAATCATGCTTTTAGCAATACATACATGTACAGTGTACTAAATTCTAATTATCACTAGTGCATTTTTGCTGGGATCTCATCCACAGGAATATTACCCAGATAGATGCTTTGAAAAGAAGTTCTTTGCAGTAGCTATCCTGGAAGAGTTCAGCATGCTGTAACTAAAGAGCAGCAAGATCTTTTTTCTTTCCTTGTTTTGCAAACATGAATTATTCTAAAATAAAAGGTCAGCATACATGCAATTCCAGATTGGAATAGCTATTCTGGCAAAATTTTCCTATGTGAACTGGGGACATCCCAAGCTAGGCTGGTTCTAAACAGCCAACAAATTTAAAAATATATTTACTAATCAGAATAGAATTTTGAAGTTATAAACAGGCGCAATGAATTTTTTTAAGACATTCTTTGAAACAAAATTATACTTCTGGAAAGATGCAGAAGAGCTAATAGGCTGATCCCAACTTGAGAAAGCAGTGAAACCAGCAAAATGCACTGCTGGCTGTTGCAGAATACATTTTGTCGGTGAAAGATCTTGTCTGGCTTACAAGACTGTTGCTCCTGCAGGCCATTTCCCCTTCACTTTGAATAGAGAGCTTTCCTGAACCAGTTAGAAATAAACTGGAATCCACAAGAACACACTCCACAAAGGACAGCTTAAGCATAAGTAGTAAGGAAAGCCAGAATTGGCACAGCTCAGTCAAAATTCTTCAGGAATCTTGTATTTACACCCTACTGAAATGTAGAGACATGCCAAACAGCAAATAGATAAAAGATTTGCAGACGTATTCCTCCTCCATACATCAATTGCCAAAGTCCTCCAATAATTCACTTAAGAAAAAATACCTCGTAATTTGAAATGAGTACAGAACTTCTCTAAGTTAGAGCATAAAAATAAGGCATTTGAAGATCCACATTTCAAAGCTATATATACTGCCCTTATATAATATTGCTTACATTACTATATTCATTACTTTATCACTAAAATTAATCAAAACAAAGCCAATTTATATCTTTAAATTAAGTAAGTTCAAAACAACAGATTGGTTTTTTTTAAAGAGAAAGACAGTCAACCTTCTAGCTGCTATAAGAACAAATCTTTTCCAAGAACTACACAGCCATTTTCTCTCCGGATTCTGCTTTAATACTCTTCCCCTTCATTTTCACAAAAATGTTTCCTTTCACTGCACCCTGTAGACAAGATAAAAAGATCCATTCATTCTAATTAAAATACAGGTTTTCCAAGAAAAACAATTGCCAATCACAAGACAAACAGGAACCCTGGCAGCAAACACACAAAACTTGGGGGTGAGGGCAAACAAATACAAAACCCACTTCATTCACATCCTTTCTATTCTCTCCACTCTTCCAAAATAACCAGGCGCTTGCAAATAACAGAATCAGTATCTTCATGTAAAAGATCTTTAATACTGCTTTCACATTAAAAATCTGTAGAGATTAAAGGCAGGATCACAGTTACTAGACCTATAATTTTATTTTAATTCATATAAAGTCTGCATATAGACACAGTGAAAATGCCATCCCCCCGATCATAGAAGCCTTCAGGACCTAAAAAAAGTACAGCCCTTCAGAAACTGAGTGGTCCCATCAGCGAAAAGAAACAGCAAAATGCCAAATGTTTTTTGCACTGTATGACTTCAGCAGTAAAATTTTATTATGCCTGGGTAAAGGTAAACAGCTAATTAATGTCAGCCTCACTTTGCTGCTTGTCTAAAACAGACACCAGAACAGTCAGGGAATGATTTGACAGGAGAGACGGATGGCAAAAAGGAAAACAGTTATGCCCAAAACCAGGCACAGTGAATGTTAGATATCAAAACAAACCAAACACCAAAACAGGAAGTTTGCAAAACATTTGGGAGAAAAAACAAGCTCTCTCCAGCCAGCACAGCCAGCACTGAAGCTATGCTCTAGTTACATCCCCTTTTAGAAATGTAGATACAAACATCTTTTTGCATCTGCTTGAAATCCCAAGAAAGATCCCTGGATTTAAAAAAAAAAAGAACAAATCAAAAAAACAAAACAAAAAACCCCACAACAACAAAAAAATAAAAACACACACACAAAAAAACCCAAAACACAAGAAGAAAGGAGGGAGGAAGACGTTCCTGAGTTGAGCTTGGCATGGGGTTCTCCTGGTTGCTTGGTACAAGCTGGTGTTTCCTTCACCTACAACTGGCTTTTTGCCAACACAATGTAGGATACATTGAATAAGCTGAATAACCTGAAGTGGCTTAAATTTCTGCTCCCCTGACCTTCCCTGACACGGTCACAGAAGCTGTAGAGCATGTGAAGTTTAAGACCACAGTGCCAGTCTCTCTCAAACCGGGTGTTCTGATACAGCATCCACTGGATTCTTCTCCTCATCCTAGTAGCCTGGACCATACATTAGCTTCACGTTGCTGTCAACTTCTTAGCAGGCAAACTACAATCCTGTTTAGCCTAACAAAATATACTGTTACACACATTCAAATGCTCAGGCTATCTGCTATCTCAGATCAAGAAACCTTCCTCCTTGGCAATAAACATTGGTTTAGCGTTGAAATATCAAACATGGCACTTATTCCAAACAGCAAAAAAAGAAATAAATGTAAAGCTGATCTGTGAGCCAGTCACCGAGGCTAAGAAAACAGCTCTCACAGATGGAAACATCCAGCAAAACAGCCTATGTTAAATACTGTGAACTACACTTCCCCATTTAAAGTCCCAAAATAGCATTAACTGAAGACCGAGCAAAAGTACTACATACAGCTACACCTGAAAGGTCATTTAAAAACCTCACTGTGAATTTCATTAGTTGATAGATGAATTTCAACATGTGGTCTCTTCTAGAATCAACACTACAGAGTGCAAATAAAACCCACAATGTGTTTTTATAATGTCAGTATTGGAAGAACTTTGCTAAAAAAATGACACTAAAGTTTGCATATAACTAGGCCAATGACTTCTAGAAACCCAAGGCAGATTCCAAGAATTAGTGACCTGAAAAAAGTAAAGACAATTCATTTTTACACATCTCTGGGCAGAGATTTTGTTCTTTGGTTTTTTTAAGTTTATTCTAAAACTCACGCCCACTTTCGTAGCATAGACATTTTATTTTTACAATAGCATCTATGCGCCTTTAATATATTAAAGGCCATAACTAAACAAGCTTCTTTTCTTCCTCTTGCCTCCTTTTATTATAGTTTTAATGTGTTTGGCTGAGCTACTTCAATACCACTTTGTTATCCCCTACAAGTACAGATCACAAACCATTTGCATAAAACACATCAGAAGGCTGGGTATTACAGTATTATTGAACAAATATTGTTTATATAGTATTCCCAGCCTATTTTTTTCGCACTTCAGTAACACAGTTCTAAAAATGGAACTGAAACACTGTATCAGGTAAAAAAATAGAACACCTATCTGGGAATAGCAAAAAAAAAACCAAAATAGTGATGAAAAGTTGGCAGTCTGAGGGTGTTCTCTGAGTTCTATCAGCAGCAAGCAGCCTGTAATTTTCTTAATAAGACTCTGTACTAGGATACAGAAATAACTTAGATGCTATTTATGTGGAGAATGAGGAGAAATTCTCATGTAACTGAGTCACAGAAACACCACTAGAAGAAGTGCAAGAGGCCATATAAATGTGTAAAATTTACTGAGAAATATTTTCTCATTAGTACCAAAATCCATCTAGAAAGAGGAAGAATTAAGGCACTTGAATTGCTCAGAAGACAAGAATGATAGGAAATGTATCCCAAAACAACAGAGGAGAGGCAAGGGGAACATGGGAAACAGAAAATACTCCCAAGTTAAATTAAGACTTGTAAGCCGTCTTTAGTTCTACATACTCCAGAAAAGAAAGAATTAGCTTCAGGCACAGAAGCAGAAATAACTGAGAACTGAAGCACAAGCACAAAACAATAAGAGGGTAAAGAAGAGATACAGAAGACAAGTGAGAAAAATAAACAGCATTTTTCTTCTCCTTGCTAAATATGTAAAAATAACACTTAAGAAAAGCAACAGGCAAACTGAAAGAGGGGAAAAAAGCATAAATCAGTTAACAGAGTTACAGAAATCTTAACTGGTAGCCTTTGTTTCATACAAAGAAAAATGGAGGTGCAAAATTCAAAATTGTTTGTGAATATTCAAAGAAGAAAAAGTAAAGACTACATATGCCAGCAGCCTACAAACAAAACAACTGTCTGAACAAATCTAAAGGCCACAGAGCACTTAACCAAAAATATCTCACGAAACAAGACTGTTTCAAGGGACATTTCAAAAAATCATTAAAGCAATCTACCAGCAGCAAAACCATCAGCTCTAAGGCCATATTTGAGACATCTCCAAAAATCTGGTCTACAATAAACTAAACTCTAATAATAAAATTGTATTTAAATTCAAAATTACTTTAAGACTAATTGCATAAAATAACTATCTACATAATTATCATGTCAGTAAAGACAATTATTTCTTCCAACAACCCTGACTAAAAATAAAACAAAAAACCCACGATACAGCTTGCTAGATATTTTGCTATATATTTTTCTGAAATCTATAAAGAATTTTGTTTGGCATGCTAAGAAATATCACACTAATTCAAGGTTTTTCATGAACATACTGAATACAGCACTGAATGGATATTACTACTGATGGGTAGACTATTGAAGTCAAATGAATATCAATACTGGCTTAATTCTCACTATCTACTGTACATACTCAGGAAAAGTTAACTACAACAAAGCTGTTTAAAAGGATGATAATTTAAAAAAAAAAAGCTACTTCAATGCATTTCATAAAGTGAAACAGAAGAAAAATAAATGCTTTATTAATTTTACGTAGAAAAATGTCACACCTCTGCCTTGCACTTTCTGTTGCAGAACTAAAACAAAAATAAAAAAACTAAACAAAAAAACCCCAGCTTGCCTGTATGATTTTCAATGCAAAGGAGATTAAATGTCTTGATAAAGTGACGGACTCATGTCAGCTACAAAAATAGCAAGCACCTAATATAGCTTACCAGTGCAAAGTCTCTCCCACCCAATTCAAGTATTTCAGATCTATTTTATAAAGCGGCTGATATAAAGTCGTTTAGTCTATCTGATTTATATAGGTAAAACAGGTCGACAGGTGGTTGCCTCACAACCAGTTTGACGCTGCAGCTGGCTCTGAGCAAACCTATTCCATGCTTCAGCAACGTGCAAGCTTTAAACACACAGCTCGTGTGTTTTTTGAGTCATATACTGGAATCCCCGAGTGCAGAGTAGTTGGTGTTAGTCTTAGGTAGGCATAAGCAGCATCACACATTCAGTGCACGCTGTTGATTTCACAGAAACAAAAAGCGGGATCCATTAACTTCAAGGTTTAGTTCTGCTGTGTTTAACGTTTCATTTTCCTTTATGGCTGCTACAGTTCCGACCACACATGTTCTGCTGCCAAAAGTTTTGCTGGAGAACAGCATCCCATCTGGATAGACCTGAGCTATCTTCGACCCCAGCGGCCGCATTTATCAGGCCGAGACGCGCACGTCGCAACTCCTACCAGCCGACAAAGGCGGGCTGCGCCGCTCACCTCCATCAGCTAAAACAAAGGGGTCCAAACCTCCGGAGAACCCGCAGGAAGGAAAAACGATCCCCGCCTGCAAGATGCCGTTCCGCCACCGCATCCTTGTTTTTACTCAGCTCCCACCTCACGGCGGCTGTCAGAAAAGGGAAGACACCCACTTGGCGATGGCGGTCAACAGGGCCGGCACCGGCCCCCCCACCCCACCGCCCCTCCCCGCTCCACGGGNGGCGGAGGCGACCGCGGGTCAGCAGCACCGTAGGCGCGATGGACGCCTCGACTTTGCCCTCAGGGCGGTGGGGGGGGGACGGGACCCCGCATCCACCCGCTCCCCCACCTTAGCCGGGCCGGGCCTGCCCCGCCGCCCCGCCTCACCTGCGTGCCCACCACCACGATCTGCGGCAGCTGGATGATGTCGGCCCCCACCGTGTTGAAGACATCCTGCAGCTTGTTAATCACGGGGATCAACGCCTCCATGGCGGCGGCGGGGTCCGGTAGGGGAGGGTGGAAGGGGGGAAAGGGCAAGGGCCGGGGAAGGCGGCGGCGGCGGCGATGAATGGGCGCGACGGACGACGGCTCCCCTCAGCCGCCCCCTCCGCCTGCCGCCATTGGCGCCGGCCCCCGCGCACGGCGCGGTACCCAGCAGGCTGTGCGCGCCCGCCCGGCGTAACGCCGCCGCCGCCAGGCATCATGGGAGTTGTAGTGCGGAGAGAAGGCGGGGGGGGAGGAGGCCCCTTCTCACCGGGGAGGCCGCGTTTTCTTGCTTGGCCGGCGCCCAGCGGGCCGAAGGCATTTGAGGATCAGACAGCGTCCTCGGCGGGATCTTCCATGACGAGCCGTTCCCAGGTTTTATTCTCTCTTTGGGTGCGGTGAAGCTGATCCTCTCCGGGGAGCACCGTGAGCCGTGCCGCCCACGAGTCGAGGCCTGTCCCCTGTCGGGGAGGCAGGCCTCGTGGCTGACCAGGGCGGCTGCCGGAGGTGGTTTTTGGCAAGCAGCGTGGAGCAGCCGCGTTTATTCGAGGCGCTGTGTTGGCAGAACCTCTGGAAAGCGGGAGACAACCAAACGCGTGCCCCAACTGCCCTCGCCGCTGCTTCAGCCAGGTGCGGCAGGGACCGCTGCCTGCGTAGGGCAAGGAAAGGCATGGAATGGCAAACTGGTAGACCTTGCTGGCCACCTGGTCTCACAAAGCCCACAAAGCAGGAAAATAAAACTGCTGGGGACGAAGCATTATGGAGGCCTTTTCATGGGGAGAAGAGAACTGGAGATGATCTGGCCCTACAAGCTGTGCAGCAAAAAGCATATGCTCCCATTTCTGTTCACATAGGGAGAATTGCAATGGACACACTGAAAATGGATAGATTTATTCCATTTGCCTTTTTGTGGGTATTTTTGGTTTTGCTGCCAGTCTCTCAGCTAATATTTTCATCTGAAATTTTCTAACTCGGATGCATAATAGTAGGGGTGAATGAGGTGTCTGTCAGGGCTTGGAAAGTGGGAAACTGTGTTAAATCTAATACTCAGCTGCATTGTATCGAATGAAACCAGAAGATGACTTGTGATGCGAGATCACAAAAAATAAGCTGTCTGATTCTTCGAACGTGTTTCCCTTGAGTGCATTTTCTCAGAGATAAATTATGAATATGCTAGCGCTGAGCTGAATTCTGGCTTTGCCCTTTCTTGTAAGCCAACAGAGTAAAAATGCTTCTGAAAATTTAAAGTTAAGGATGGCATTAGAATTTCTGTTCTTGTTCTATACAAATTAGTCTTTTCCAGTGTTCATGTCTTGAAACCCTCAAATGTTGAAGGAAAGAACATAGAAAGACAATACATTTTTACCAATGTTATCTTTACAGCAAAGTTTCTCTTTCTTACCCAGGAAATCCTACACTGCTTGTCAGAGGACTAATACTTTGTGATAAAAGCATAAAGATGGCTAAGCAAATTGAAACACTCAAAAAACAGCGTATTCAGCGCAGATGGAAATGGTTAACACATGTAAAATTTTGTGACAAAGGTCCTGAATGACCTGTTGGTGAGGGGTTCTTGTTACAGCCATACAGGCACGATTATCCAGCAGTTTTGCCCATTAGCGTTCAGTGTGCTGGAGGCAATTGCTCTCAGAGATCATTAATGCCAGGATGCCATTTGGCATCCGCCTCTCCAGCTTCCAGGATAACAGCAAATGTTCCCCACATTGTACACCTGACACAGCAAATACTCTTTCTAAAGGGTTTGCGCTTCTCTGTGTAGCATGGAGCCTCATCTTCTCCCCTTCCTTGAGTCCCTGGAAGGAAAAGAAAGAAGAAAAATAAAGCATCCCAGTTGCACAGGAAGAGAGATTGCTGGCACCAGCTTATTTCTCTGTGTGAATCTCTTCTCCTGCCACTTTCATTTTGTNCCCCTCCCCGCTCCACGGGCGGGCGGTGCCACCCACACCCCGGGGTGTGAGGGGCAATGCGTGGCCATAGGAGGGGGGTGGTGGGAGCCTTCCAGAGCTCCTCGGCCGTTCAAACCGCTAGGGAGAAGCGGGAATGGGGAGGGAGGGCGGTGGAAGAGGCGCTCCCATTGCAAATGGTGGGGAGCCAGAGCAGCCCGGNCTTTGTATTTTAATTTAGACCAGAACTGGGAAATCTTGGAAAGAAATGTAGAACTGGGAAAGGGTCAGGGAGGGACAACACGGAAGATGAAAGGTGTGTAACAGCTCCAATATCAAGACCGACTAAGTGAGCTAGGAGTCTTCGCTCTACAAAAGAAATGGCAAGAGGTAAGGGAGGATTAAACTCCTGAGTAATCAGTAGCCTGGAGTGGGTGGAAGAGCATCAGTTTTGTTTACTCTCTTCCAATACAAGTGTTTGGGGAACATCTAGTGGAACTAGGAGCCAAGTCGGAACAAAACAAAGATCGTAGCCCTTCACGGTTGGGTTGTTGACCTGTTGAGCTCCTGGCCAAAGGATGTTGTAGGCAGTAAAAGTTTAAATGGATTCAGATGGTGTTTGGTCAAGGTTAAGAAAGAGAAATGTATTGCATGTAAATAAACAGCTATGCAGGAATCAAATCTAGCTCTGGATGTTTCTCAGCTGACAAAGGTTGGACGCTGGGAGAGTATCATGCAGAAGCACTGTGTGTGCTTGCCCTTTAGCCTGTCCCAGTATGGCTATTCTTAGAATTTTATCAGTGTAATGTTTCAAGAAGCACAAAAGGACAATACCAGTTGCTGAACAGAGCTGAGATAACCTAGCCTGCCCAGCAGAGATGTCGAAATGCTTCCCGAGGGCTGGATACCCCTTGGAGAACCATAGCTTAGGTGTAGGGAGTGAATTAATGAAGGAAAGCAAAGAAGATAGAACTAAAGAAGGTATAAGGCTAAGAAACTTCAGAATGCAAAGTTTACCACGTTGTACGCTTCTGGCTAAAAAATGGGAGCTGGAAATGCCTCTGCTATGAAGTGTCATGTCCTGCACCAACTTATGAAATCCAGCACTTTCCTCAGCCCAGTTGAGGACCGTGCCAAAGCAATGAACACTTTAACAAGCAATGGTCATCTGTAGCTTTAACTCTAACTTTCCATGGCGGAATTGTCTTGTACTGAGCAAGAAGCTCAAAGATCTGATAAAAGGCAGTGGTAGTCAGCCTGGTTATTTACTAAAAGTTAATTGACTTGAGGAAACAGGGACTGCCACATTGAATCTGCCCTGATATCAGTCTACCTCAAAATCTCATCTCTAAGACCNAGATAAATTATGAATATGCTAGCGCTGAGCTGAATTCTGGCTTTGCCCTTTCTTGTAAGCCAACAGAGTAAAAATGCTTCCGAAAATTTAAAGTTAAGGATGGCATTAGAATTTCTGTTCTTGTTCTATACAAATTAGTCTTTTCCAGTGTTCATGTCTTGAAACCCTCAAATGTTGAAGGAAAGAACATAGAAAGACAATACATTTTTACCAATGTTATCTTTACAGCAAAGTTTCTCTTTCTTACCCAGGAAATCCTACACTGCTTGTCAGAGGACTAATACTTTGTGATAAAAGCATAAAGATGGCTAAGCAAATTGAAACACTCAAAAAACAGCGTATTCAGCGCAGATGGAAATGGTTAACACATGTAAAATTTTGTGACAAAGGTCCTGAATGACCTGTTGGTGAGGGGTTCTTGTTACAGCCATACAGGCACGATTATCCAGCAGTTTTGCCCATTAGCGTTCAGTGTGCTGGAGGCAATTGCTCTCAGAGATCATTAATGCCAGGATGCCATTTGGCATCCGCCTCTCCAGCTTCCAGGATAACAGCAAATGTTCCCCACATTGTACACCTGACACAGCAAATACTCTTTCTAAAGGGTTTGCGCTTCTCTGTGTAGCATGGAGCCTCATCTTCTCCCCTTCCTTGAGTCCCTGGAAGGAAAAGAAAGAAGAAAAATAAAGCATCCCAGTTGCACAGGAAGAGAGATTGCTGGCACCAGCTTATTTCTCTGTGTGAATCTCTTCTCCTGCCACTTTCATTTTGTCTTGGGACCTCATGGACACTATGAGCTATGAAATGGAGCAAGTGCAACCTGCTTTGTATTTTAATTTAGACCAGAACTGGGAAATCTTGGAAAGAAATGTAGAACTGGGAAAGGGTCAGGGAGGGACAACACGGAAGATGAAAGGTGTGTAACAGCTCCAATATCAAGACCGACTAAGTGAGCTAGGAGTCTTCGCTCTACAAAAGAAATGGCAAGAGGTAAGGGAGGATTAAACTCCTGAGTAATCAGTAGCCTGGAGTGGGTGGAAGAGCATCAGTTTTGTTTACTCTCTTCCAATACAAGTGTTTGGGGAACATCTAGTGGAACTAGGAGCCAAGTCGGAACAAAACAAAGATCGTAGCCCTTCACGGTTGGGTTGTTGACCTGTTGAGCTCCTGGCCAAAGGATGTTGTAGGCAGTAAAAGTTTAAATGGATTCAGATGGTGTTTGGTCAAGGTTAAGAAAGAGAAATGTATTGCATGTAAATAAACAGCTATGCAGGAATCAAATCTAGCTCTGGATGTTTCTCAGCTGACAAAGGTTGGACGCTGGGAGAGTATCATGCAGAAGCACTGTGTGTGCTTGCCCTTTAGCCTGTCCCAGTATGGCTATTCTTAGAATTTTATCAGTGTAATGTTTCAAGAAGCACAAAAGGACAATACCAGTTGCTGAACAGAGCTGAGATAACCTAGCCTGCCCAGCAGAGATGTCGAAATGCTTCCCGAGGGCTGGATACCCCTTGGAGAACCACAGCTTAGGTGTAGGGAGTGAATTAATGAAGGAAAGCAAAGAAGATAGAACTAAAGAAGGTATAAGGCTAAGAAACTTCAGAATGCAAAGTTTACCACGTTGTACGCTTCTGGCTAAAAAATGGGAGCTGGAAATGCCTCTGCTATGAAGTGTCATGTCCTGCACCAACTTATGAAATCCAGCACTTTCCTCAGCCCAGTTGAGGACCGTGCCAAAGCAATGAACACTTTAACAAGCAATGGTCATCTGTAGCTTTAACTCTAACTTTCCATGGCGGAATTGTCTTGTACTGAGCAAGAAGCTCAAAGATCTGATAAAAGGCAGTGGTAGTCAGCCTGGTTATTTACTAAAAGTTAATTGACTTGAGGAAACAGGGACTGCCACATTGAATCTGCCCTGATATCAGTCTACCTCAAAATCTCATCTCTAAGACCACCCAGCACCAGCGCTCTGGGGAAAATTTAAAAATGCAGTAATAAGATCTTCTGATCCTAAAACTATGTATTAAATAGTTTTGATATTGCTGTAAGATCTGAAGGAGACAGTTCAATATTTCTTCCATTTTATGTTACTGAAAACTAGATTGCTTGATTTACCATATAATTTTGTCCCATCATGCTAAATTCTTGGCTCCAATGACATCCTGTGACAGTAAATTTCATGATCCAATTATGCATAGTGCAAAAAATCAATTTGGTGTCAGTTTTAAATTTGTCATTTCTAATTTCATTATAAGCCTCCTTGGTTTTATGTTTGAAGTCAGGAGAACAAAATTTCCCGTCTTTCTTCTCCATGATATGAATTTCTTGATAGTTTTGCATCACCATCTTCTTCCATTTTTGCTCAGACAGCTGCAGTCTCTTTATATTGACATACTGACAGTAGTGGACAAGTCATTTGCCGTTTAATTAATTTATGCCAGACAAGGAGACCACAAACTAACACCTCAGTAAAGCACATTTCCTCGCCATCGGATTTGTCTAGGGAAAGAAATATTTTACTACCATCATACTGAAATGTATCAAGTATGTAGCATAACATTTGCGCAGCATATATAGTCATACTGTTTTGTACTGCACAAACACTATTAGCAAACTGTTTTTGTAAATTATTCCTTGGTAATGTCACCTTTTGGAACCACACAGTACAGCAATTGTATGGATCTGGTAGAGCCGGATTTTTATGTGAAGCCAGATTGAAGGGTATTTTTGTGTTCTGCAGAGCAAGCTCATCACAGACGTAATTTCAACATTTTCTCAAAGCGCTTGCACCAGACATCTGCACATCAAACACCATTAGAAGCTGAGATAAATAAATTTCTGAAATTCCTTGACGGAATGACCCTTTGTTTGAATGTTCTGCACAGATTTTCCAAACTGACGGATTCTAAACCTTGGTCTTTTTCCAGGAGAGACAAAAAGGCAGAGGTTTCAAATCCATAGTCCAGGCATTCTGCTGAATTGGCAAAGCGATCTCTCCTGCACACTTCAACTGGCTTTAAGAAGGTCACAGTGCTGATACGTGTCTCTGACAAAACGAAATAATCCCGGGGCAGGGATGCAAGTTTGCTGAACAATATGATGAACTAAGAGGACTGGGAGTTCCTTATATTCTCTCACTGTATTTTACAGGGAAGTTCTTTAACTAAATTCATTTAATACTTGGCTTGTCACACAACCTCGCATAAAACACGTCTGCAGAACTGAAAGCAGGTTTCAAGTTAAGGAAGGGGCACGGCACAGGGAGAACGAAGCAATCAAAGGTCATCAGTCAGTAACGAAGCCTGAGCACACTGGTGAGTGTTGGTAAGTCATCAGCATTTCTGACAAGGCCAGTAGAGGTAAAAGCTTCTGGAGCTGGAGCAACCTCTGTATTGTTCTGTATTGCTGTACAACAGTGCTCCCCTCTCCTCCCCCAACTGGGGTGGTCAGACTTCTTGGGATACCAAACACAACAGTTGTTCCAGTGAATCATTTTCACCCCTCCAGTGGCAGCGGGACAGTTCGATGTATCTCAGTTGGGCAGTTCATTTCCTCTCCAGTGGAGGTGCGTTACTGAATTTGTCTGCTGAGCATCGATTGGTGATACACAGTGCAAACGCATAGTACCAAGTCGGTAACCTCGTAACTTCTGAACTGCAGATTTCTGTTTCCCTCATACATTTTGACGGGCTCACCAACAATCACACTCAGCATCTGCTAGAGGACTTCATTCGTCAAAGGGTGGCTATTACAAACACGCCATTTCTCACTCTCATTATGCAGTCTAGTGTAGAAAAGTTGGGAATTTCTGCTTGGTATTTCCCCACTTCATTGTAGATGCTTTAATTATATCTTTTTGATAGAAGTCTTTTCCTGTATATCATGTACTGCTGAACAGAGGAATCAACAGGTTCTGGTGTGAAACCCAAGGATTTCTTCCCTAGAATTTCTGTTGACTCAAGTCAAGCAATTTCATGGATCACATATTGCCTAACAGAGCTTGAAAAGTGATTTTAAAGCAATGCTAATCAATAACAATAAATTTGAAAGAAAATATGAAATAATTGCTGCTTGCATAAGTAGTGGTTTGCAGTCCAATTTTAAGGTGAAGACCTTTTACTTTAGAGAACCAAGGTTTTGGGAATAAAGGCAATAACCTCCTGTCTGATATCAAGAAAGTAACTTTATTGGAAAACAAAATGTACACTTAGTTAGCATTCAGCTGAGGCAATATAACTAGAAAGGAAAAGGAAAAAACCTTAGGCCAACCAAGGAAGTAGGAAGCAGCAAACAGCAAACTTGCTAGGATTCAGGAGAATTGAGCTTGTAACTTCTAGTTCTGGATCTAATATTTTTAAAAAGGGTATCTTCTATGGGCTTTAAGATAAAATAGTGTGCCAATAGGAGCATTTTTTATTTGTATACACATTTTCTTGTGCACGCTGCTTTTCATATCATGATTGTCACAATTTTAAGTCTAAATTGGAAATACAACAATCGGGCGTACGTGATTTACAACATCACAGCCTGCATATAAGACTACCGGATATCTCCAGTACATCTATCCAAATCTTTTCAGTTCAGGTCAGGGTTGAAGTTCTGGAGTGGGCACTTGATGTCTTACCCACCATGCTTTGCTGAGCATCACGGAGTTGTCTTGCAGCACACGGATGCAAGTCTTTTCCTGTGAAACAGAACTGCAAGACTTCAGTTACTAAAGAGCGTTCCGTTAATATGGCCCGCTTAGTGCTAGTCTGAAAATGAATTCCAAAACAGAACATAGGTAAGGGAGGTCTTTTGTAAATGCTGCATCCCAAAGCCCTGAGCGGCCAGATTCGGATTCCCTTTTGCAAGCCAGGAAACAACGCAAGTAAAGCAGAACAGGCAAAGCAGGTAGTTCTGCAGAGCCAGGCAATAGGTCTAAACAGAATTACGCTTGAAATCTTATTTTCTTCCATCACCGTGTCATTCGTTTAATTTCATGCTGTGGGCAGGCTCCTCCATTCAGTAGCAATCGGAATCCAAAACCCATTTCCCTAAAGCAAGGTCCCTGACCTGGAGTTTGGAAGAACAAGTTGGGCATACTATGTTAAAACGTACTCAAAAGAGAGCACAGATTTGGTGGATGAAATTCTTGATGAATTCTTTTGATGAGATCCTGATGGTTGCAGGCTACATGAGTTCTGACTAGTGACAAGGATAATATTTTTTTTTAAAAAAGTACGAAAAAAAACCCCTGCAGAGTGTGGCTAACAACTGGTAAACTTACCAGGGTGTGCGCGCGACACATTGTTCACAACTTCAGAGTTTAAATCAAGGAAAATAATTGGAAATACATGCTGTAGCACAAAGAAATGTATCAGTTTGACACAGAGAGCAGGTGGCACATCCTGCTCGTGACACCAGAGCATTAGTTCCTGAGATCGAAACAGAAACTTGCAACACTGGCACGGGGTAGACCTCAAGCAAATAAACTCAGCCAGGTCTATCCTGATTGACCACATGAACCGGGTCTGATGAGGCTTAACATTGACATAGCTGCCTAATGCCCGGGTTGAGGAGGGAGAGGGTGAGTGGCCCCAAGACGGGAAGGTCACAATCGTCCTCCCTCCTCTTGTTCATTAGAGACACCACAGGACCCTCCAGAGCAATTTCTTTAAAGCAAACAAGCTGCAAGTCTTGTGTTTACCAAAGGCAGGCAATGCCATTCCTCCCGTGTCAGGAAGCTCATAAAATGCCAAGAACAATTCTGTGGTAGCGAGGCAGTTATGAGTCAGGCTCTTGGGGAGAGCCAGAGGAAACGCCACCTACCACTTAGTTGCCAACCCTGTACTTGATGGGCTCCTGGGCAATTTGCTACCAAGTAGGAATATCTGATAGACAGGAATTAAGTAGGAGCTGTGATTATGGATTTCCTGTGGTTTGAATTTTATAATTGTGTTTTCTTATTATTTTTTAGGGTAAACTCTGTTATTTTTGTCTCCATGTAGAAGACATTGCATTGTGTTTAATGAGGAAAACAATGGTTAATCACAGGGGAAAAAAATAATCAGAAAAATTAGTGGAAAAAATTATGTAAACAGAGAGGGAAGCATTACTTTCTGTGGTTTATCCATATATATTTCAAACACTAATTTGTTTACTGTGTTTAGAGAAGAAAAAGTGGAAACTAAACAAAATTCTTGTACGCAGCTCTTTCCAGACAGGAACTATCAAGTCATACAGTAAATTTTCCTCTCTATAATTTGGGGGCAGCCTTTTCTGCAACATTGTGCCCAAACCCACACCTGCAGAAGAATACGAAGAATAAATCAGATACAATCAAAACAGGTTTACTGCTTAGAGATGATGGAAACTGGAGGCAACTGCAGATGGTTCTGTCTGTTAAGGGCTACTTAGAAGAGCAGTAGCTGCAGTTTAAGTGGCACTTCCATAAACTGAGCGTGTGCTTAGCTCGCAAATTAATTAAAGAATCAAAGTTGCCTATGCTTAGGATCATAATCCAGCTAATTGCCTGATCATTTTTGCTTCACAGCACCCCTTTAATGCAATGCACAAGAGATTACACCGAGCAGCTGCTCAATGTTTTGTTTTGTCCTTTTGTTCAGAGCAGTGCTTGAGTAATAGTAAGAAAGACACAGGGTTACGCTGAACACGTTTCCTTTCTTTCTGCACTTTTCTGTGGGGGTGGCATAGAAGCCCATAAAGTACTCTCATAACATCCTGGTCACATGAGAGACAGAAATCTGGATCTAAACTGTGAAGGATTGCATCTCTTCTCTTCCCAATCTGAGATGTCATAGCATTATATACAGCCCTTTACATATTCAGAATATATTGTCCACTGACTTGGCAGTGCTTCTGAGTAGCCAGCACTTCAGCAACAGGCGGCTCCTTACAGTCACGTGCAAAACTGGAAGAGCAGTTTAACAATTTCATCAGCAGAGAAAGTAAACAGTAGGCAGACAAAAAAAAAAAAGTCAACCAGGAATGCTTATTTAATGATGCTTTTATTTTACAGGATACAAATTTCGTTTCTTTTAAGTACTCAACAGGAATTAAAGTGCTCATTTTTTACAATCCTCCACCCACCTTATCACCAAATATACATATATTACATCACATATATACAGTATCTGCAGATTTTTTACATTCATGTATTTCTTGACCATAAAAACGACCACTTGCATTTGCACAACTTACAATGGCATTTATATTTCACCTTTTTAATATTTTCCACTTTATTGCAAAACCAGAACAAATTTTCACCTCTTTTACTGGCCCCCTCCCCCCCCCGCCCCAAGTGTTTTCTCAATTAAAACCAGAAATATTTTCATAATGAAGGGGAATTGCAGCACATGGCCTATAATTATGTTGTCAAACCCTACAGCTGATCCAGGTCCCACTAAAATGTAATACATTAATCTGCTTTGAGGGTTGAGGAACCGAGAACATGCTAATAGAAAAAACCCAATACTTCTATTGCAAACAGTTCCCTATATGCAACAAATTTGGCTTCTTAAAAATACTAGGGCACATACATGCAAAAATGCTTTGACAGTTCCCTCTTTTCTGAATGTTTTCACCATAAATAGTTAATACATCTACAAGGACCAACTATTACCTGAAGCAGGTTGGTATTATGCAGTGGCTGAAAACATGTTTTATTGAAAGAAATCTGCCTGAAGATTTTAGTAGAGAAAAAACACATTCAACAGTCCCTTGTGCTAGGAAGAGGAAGGGGTGAAAGCAAAATGCCACAGTTGAGTCTAGAAAGAAATTTAATCACAAGGTTTGAAAGGAAGCAGATTGAATGGTCTACTGAATTTAGTGTGCTTTGATTTTTTTAAAAAAATTAGGCTGAAATAGTAAACATGCCACAAAAGCAGATCTACTCCTGTCGATTTTTTCTTCCGAAAAGCATACTCACCACAGTTAATATACATTATATTTTGAATGCACCACAGTGTATTTTTGATTGTAAAATACTGCTTGAGAACAGGTCATCTGAATTATAGTCTCAAATATATAAATACACATATATACATATACACACACATACATATGCATATGTGTATATATACACGCACATATACAATCATTAAGTTAATATTATGTTCTGTTAAAGGAAAAGGATTTAGGAAACCATCTGACTAGCAGATTAAAACTCCTATACAAGGAACATACTTCACTACAGTCCCATGCGTCAGAACCAGCTAAATTCCTCATACCAACAGGGCCACAGACTGAAGAAAAAAACCCACATAACTCCATGTATTTCGTTTCAGATTTCATACAACAGTACACCACAGACTAAGAATGATGCCCATTTCACCAGTGGATTTAGCTTAAGGATAGTCAATACTGCCCCCAAATTATTTCTCTTCTCCAATAATTTATTTTTGGACAGATATTTTCAGCTGTTTACATTCATCCCTAAATCAGCTGTCTCCAACTGAAACCCATCTGCAGTTCACCTGAGCACTGTGATTCCAGATGAGATGTAGTAAGTCAGCAGCTCTCAAACTGATGAAATCTTGATTTTCCACAAGTGTCTTTATGTAATGTAAGTCAGCTTCTGCATGAATTTAAATCACTGGAGGTATAATAGCTCCAGCAGGTCTACGCTAGTCTACACCAGGTGAAGATCTCTAGATTTATGTGGAGAAAGCTCCTTTTTTATTACTTAGAATTATTTCTATATGGAATGTTTCTTTCTTTCCTGGAAGCCTTCCTTTCAGTATAAGAAATGACTACATCTGGTCTTGAAATGAAAAGCTGACCATATTTTGTGCTAGTTATGTGGTGATTTAGGTTTAAAAAACAAACCAAAATGACAAAACCTAAAGAACCTGTCAAGTGTTTCCACATCCTTCCCACTTATTTTATATATATGTTTTTAGGGGTTTTTTCCCCCCCCACCTGACTCCACTTGGAACTCTTCAGAGCATACTTCTGTAACCTCATCTAAAATTTACACAGGTGGTAGTGTATTTATTCTACATTTAATCAGTGCCTTGGCTTCATCCATAATTTAAAAATATGAAGAACAAATATCCTCTATGAAATGGATTTAGAATCTTTGAGGAGTTTTTTAAAGCACTTTGAGATGGTCTTGCATAAAAAGGTGCCACTATATATTACATGCATTTGAAGTGGCTTAATATTCTACTCCAAATAGAAGGGACTGTTTTGTATTCTCATTACCTACTTTGCACATAAAAATTATATACATTTTGGAATAAACAAACCTACTCAAAGTAAAGCGATTTGAAAGTACTAGATGCTATGGATTTTACAGCTGCTCTTCAACCAAGCAGGAATAACCTGATACCAGAAAACAATATTTAGCGGATCTGGAAGAATGGTGCAGACATGCAGATGTCGTGATACCCTATTTTTCCATGACAGGGGAAAAATACTAAGTCATTTTGAAAAATATATTAATATGTTCCAAACATATTAATGATAAAATTAAGCCCTTGTTCTGGTTGGACAAAGATAAAAATGCCTAAAATAACTTTTGATCTGCTTTAAATTGTACAGAAGACTGATCACTTTTAAAGTGAGAAAGAAGCATTTCTTGAACACAAGCATTGCAAAGCTTAAATAATTTATCAGAGCCATTTACATACATTCATGTATTATGAGTGAATGCTCAGTTATAGTTTATTCCTTACACACACAGCTTTATGCTAATACACTGCCCCCCCCCCCCCCCCCCTTTTTTTTTTTTTAATTTAACATCTGAAATGGGAACAGCCTATACCTTATTAGAATGACAGATTTAATTTGACTGCTTTGGTCACGATACTTAAGCCACAGCAGTTACTACTATGATTTTGTTCCTCTGTGGTCATAATTTACAATTTAGAGATAAAGAAAAAGTTCTGGATGCTGTAAAGGGGGCTTGTCTGTAGAGAATGGAGTAAACCAGGGTGGTTAAATTTAGAAGAATCTTCTCTACCTTCTGATCTCGTTTAATATTGGTGGTATGTACTTTTCCTACAAAATGCACACAGAACCATACATTTGAGTGCCAAGACATTCTGACTCAGAACAATTCCAACCAAGCGATTATGAGAACATGGAATAGGTTTCACTAGGCTAAATAAAACATCCCACATTACATAAACTTTAATGTCTGAGAGCAAATATGAGGCCAACATCCAAATAAATAACTCCCAATGCTAACTCCATTTCAAATTGTTTATGCCCAAGTGCAGGGCTTTGTCTGGGAGATGCCGAAATCGTCCAAGCAGCTTCAGTTACTCAATACCACTGTAACAATAAGGCAGCCCAAAAATGCTGCTTCTAATGATTTCCCTAATCACTTGGCTCGAACAGGTCTCCCTACCTGGCTCAGAAGTTAAGTTTGCAGGAGCTTAGAAAACAGAATGTACTACATGACTACAGTCATACCATCATACTACTTCCAGAATAGCTCAGTCCCTTTTATCGGGGGACTCCTTTAAGTAAAATTCTCCCCTTACACTCAACAACTTAAACATAGGGAACAATGTTTTTATACACCAGGATGTGGTATGACAATGCTCCAGATCCCACAATTGCACTTGAGACTCTTTTAGAAGATATCCACTTTCAGGAGATGACCATGAAAGAAAAGTTAGCCATGGAGAGTTCTTTGTGCTTACCTGAATGTTCCCCCATCCTTCGCTGAGGTATACACGAGACAGCACGTACTAGCTAGGGAGACCCAGGTGAGATTTGATGGTACTCACCAACGTGACTCAGAAGGGGCTTAAGCTGCCCATAAATAAACTTAAATACAGCTGACAGTGGAAATAACTTAAAATCTCTTAGAGATTTACAGAAAAGCTCGCACATCAGGTGAAAGTAGTACTAGGGTTACACGCAGAATAATCTGGACACATGGAGCACCCAAGGAATTATTCAGAACTGACGCGCACAAAGTCAGTTGTAGAGTTGGTACTCAACAATGCCATGTCCTGATCGTTACTAACACTAGTTTAAAGCTTGGAAGTCTAAAGGCCATGGTAGATTTTGGATTTGTGCAGGTAAGAACAAAGTCCAGCCCACTAACATTAAGTTGCATGACATTCCTCCTACCGAAGAATAACAGACACTGTGTACTCAATGTACATTTGACATTAAAAACAGAGGTTATCTTAGCAATCCTTTGTTAAATGCTAAATAACTATTTTTTCCCCCCCTATAGTGTCAGAAAAAGAGTAAAGTGGGAGTTCAGGGAATACTTTGTCTGGAAATCTCATTATAAAAAAAGCAACAATTTAAATCTGCCTTCCTGTTACTGACAAAATTGGACTTGAACCTGAGCTCTTCAGTTTGACATGATTTAAAATACAGATTACAGTTATATTGAGAAGTAAGACTCCTGAATGTTCCTATGACGAGTTGATTGTAGAAATTACATGTTTTCCTTCCTTTGACGGGTCAGAAAGGGAAAGATGGCAATGAACTTAATTGTGTACTTGATAGTCAATCACTACCTCTGAATTTGTCATATTCCATCCGAGGATGTTACAGCAAAAGTTTTAGGGAGGTCATTTGCCTTTATGTATAAAAATCCTAAGAGGAAGGGAAGTTCATAAGGGACTTATACTGTAAAGCCAACAAGTCCTTAATCCCACAAGCAGAACACAAATAATGTCAGTTAAAGCAACTTGAGATTTGCAGGCTGAGACCTCATACTAGATTCTTATAAAGCCGGCTCCACTTTACGACAACAATCCTTGATGATTGTTGTCGTAAGTAAGCATTACAGCATCTAATCTTCTGTAAAAATTAAAAGATACAAGTTCTAAATGTTCTTTTGTTCCAATAACCATAATAGCAAAAATACATGTTCCCAGAAGGTTACTAGAATTGGTTGCTTTTCCAAACCACATACTGCATTTTAGTGATGAACTACTGCACTCTTAACAGGTAACAGTGATAGGACACTGAAGAAAAGCGACTACTCTTTTAAACACAACTGGAACTTATTTGTCCACTGCATGCCACTTACATTAGTGCTATTTTTTAATGCATAAAGATATCAAGATCATTAAATGTCAGCTATTAAAACAAATCACTGAACAGTATTTGTTAATTTCGGACTGTGTTTAATTTCAAATAGAAAACATGCTTTTTAAATAAATTATTCACTAATAGGAACCCAGTATCATGAAACCAAAGCAAAAAATCAAGTATTGTACATTTTTCATACTGTACATATATTATATATTGTTTTCTCATATTTTAGGTCTTCATTTCTAGATTGAAAATCACTAGATTGTTTCCTTGATAAATTGAAACTTTAAAAGCCAATATACTTGTGAAAGCAATTTGCATTAATTAAAAAGAGACAAGTGAATACAACATATGTACAGATCTGTGGAATTCAATCTATAAACTACATACATTAAACCAGACTGTCCCTGCATATTTAACTACAGATCTATTTTGGCAATGTGGAGGTATATCTTTTATCCTGTTGCAAGTCCTTATGTGTAAGTAGGAAGCTTCAATATTTGCATTCATAATGAAAGTAGCAAACATTAACCAAAGAGCAACTGGATTTTCAAAAAAATTTGCATCACGACAAAGTAGTAGTACAATAAAGTTAGTAAGCATTTTTAATAGCATTCACATTTTTTTAAAAAGTCTCTGAAATGGACCTGTACATCACTTTTATTGACAGAACATAAATATAAGAAAAAAGATCCCTAAAAAGACCAGAATTTTTCCCAAACATAAAGTGCTAAGATGTGTACGGTAGTAAGAAGTTTCTTTCTTTTTTGTTGTTTTATTGATTGAACAAAAAAAGGTTAACACAAAGGTTAACCACAAATTCGGTTGAAATCTTTTAAAAATACCATGTGTTCTTGAGCTTCAGCATTCAGATGTTTTAGAAGTTTCAGGTTGCTCTTCTAAATTCACTTGCAGTTCATTTTGACATTCTGGCGTCTCACCTTTGACAGCTAAATGGATAACTTTGAGCCATTTCTGTTTTAGTTCCTCATTGTCCGCAGCAAAGCTGTGCACAGACTTAGACTGGGTCAGTTTGAAGCTGTGCGGGAGGTCAGCGCTTCTTGGAGTGTCATCTACTGCATAGCCCAGAAGTGGAATTGTAGCTAGAGCTTTAACATCCTAAAAAGGAGAAGTTCTTGATTAAGAACAGACAACTAATCTGCCCGCTGCCTGTTGTTTGCTATACAGGTTCGTAAAAACCACGTGTGTCTTTCCTCCATTCCCAAGCTATTTTGTCTTCTCTTCCTCAGATGCCAATAATCCCTAAAATCTTTTCCATTTTCTCTGTACGTACCTGGGGAGCACCATACATGTACAGCACAAGGGCTTCCTGTTTAGGTATAACACACCATGCTTTCTGCCAGGGCTTTGATTTTTCCATGTACTGAAGAAAGCTACATATGACACTATTTCCAGAGACTTCTGCAGATTCAATCTAGGAGAGTGCATAGAGCATAAAGAGGAAAATAAACTTTCTTAAATAAAGACTAAAACCACACGGAACAGAAAAGCTGAAATACATAACCATTCATATCAAATCTTAGATAACATCTGCAAAACAGCTTGAGCAAATGCCCAAGTAAGGTAAGGACTGGGTTTATGGAGAATATAATGCATATGTACAATCACAATATGTACTCCCTCATCACGTGTATAATCTGTTCATTCTTTCATCAGTAATTTTGGATTATACGCTTCTAGATCACTCTAAATCTCATTTTGCCATCATAGCTAGGCCTTTGTCTGTATCTCAGTCTTGTTTCTAAAATAATACCATGTTAGGCATGCAAGTGCTACTAACTAGCCGATATGACAACAACTCTGTTTTGGCAGTCAGAATATTTTGACAGGATCAGATGCAAACACATTTCTAAGAATAACTAAGAATGCAAGCGCTAATCCTAGAGAAGAGATTAGGTGGATTCCTTAAAATCTGAAGACAGAGTGACATGCCACTTGGGTTAAATAGTGATCCTGAGAAGAACAGAAAGAACACAAAATGATTATGTGTTAATATTTCCTTGCATCCATTTTTTTCCTCCCCCAGTAGTGATGCTGTCTGGATGCTGCAACATGGTACCAGCAACCCTGTTGTCATGAGACCCAGCACGTAGATGGATATTTCTAAGACACTCTATAGCTCCTTCAGCTACCTTAAAAAAACCATCATGCCAAGAAACAGCAGCCTCTTGACTAAAAAGTAGATAGTGGACTCCTGTGCTCCTTACTTTTTGTCATTTAACAAAGTGTAGAGTCAAGCGTAGTCAAGCCGACATGGATTATGAACTCTACATGGAATTACAATCTGTATCTTATTTTTGCCTTCTTTTTCTGTTGGTATTTAGCTCAAGGGTCAATCCTTCTGTACCACACTCCAAGATAAATATGTGTCTTGACAAAATTAAGATGACAGTTCTCTGATGTATGCCAGGTATTTTAAAAAGGCCTATAATGAGGGATTTATGAAATGTGAAGGTTAATTGCAATTGTAAGATGCCTATTTCTCCCCCCAATCATAAGAGAAACATAGGTCTTTGTTGTCTGACTGAGACCTTGAATTTTTAGATGTCAAAAGCAGAGAGCAACGAGATGACTTAAAGGTACATTGTATACACTGATCAAAACATTATCTAACTACTCAGACCAAATAGCAAATTTCTCCCACATTCCCCTCTCCTCCATCCCCAGTTCTTTCAGTTTGGGTATGTGTTTTCAAGAATCATTGTAGTAGCAGTGGGTTTTGTTGCTATTACAGCTTACGTGCAGAAGAAGAAAACTGAAGATTTATAAGGAAAGACAATGTTTTATCACGTTAGCTGAGGTAGCTGGAAAGCAAATCAGCTAAGGTTCATAATTCCCCATTTAAAAAAAGCTGGAAGAAACAAAGTAGTATTGTAAAAGATAAATGGTGAAACCCAAAATCTATCGGGTGGGATGAACTTGGTCTACATACTTTTTATTTCTCAAACAGAAAACAGCCCTGCAAGAATGCTACCATTTTTCACCTACTGATGAGCCACAACTGTTTGCAACTGTGCACACACCGTATTTTTAAATGACATACCTCCAAGATGCCTTTCTTCTTCTTTTCTTCACTGTCTGTGCAACCAGTTATAACATGATAGCAGTCCTTACAGACTTTGTTCAATTTATTGCCATCGTATTCAAGATGTGCCTTATAATCAGAACATTTCCAGCAAACCACCTTAGAAACAAAAAACATAAACATTTACAAAACTTTATGGAAACAAAATTTAATTTAAAATTAATATTATTATATCTAATTAGTAATATTTTGTTTAACCATACAGAACAAGAAAGATAATTGTTTTATCGTGCTATTATGTCAACAGTAATTTAATTGAAAATAATGATTTTTCCAAGTTTGTACCACTGCTTCTTAACTAGAAATGCTTTTTACTATTTACCTCGTGGGAACTTTGTATGAAATCACATTAGGCTTTCAATTATATCTGTAGGTTAAAGTTAGGGATAGAATCAGAATATAGCACAAACCATGCTCCAGGAAGAAAATCCTCCAGTTTCTTTAGATGCCAACTGAAAAGGTACGTCTACCATTTTCTTTTCTACATAACCTTAGAAATGTACAACTGAGATGCACTTTTAATAATTAAAAAAATTAATAAAAATCAAAAATGGTTAATTTTTTAACCTAAGAAATATTAAATTTACAGTTTCAGAATCTCATAATGAGTACACAGAATACATAAGCCAATGTCACACTGTCTTTTGTCCTTTCACAAAATACATAGAGACAACTGAAATGCAAGAAGGTCTGAGAAAAGTTCTTTCATTAGAAATATTTTTCCACAGAAATGTTCTTTCAGGGAAAAGATGTCCTGCATAAAAAGTGTGAGCGCAGTTATTGCAAGGAAGAAGGGTAGACAAATGGACTCGAATCTCTCAAACATCTGAACAAAACTTTATTGTGGACCAAGGCCCTGCACTACTAATCTAGATCACTACCTTCAACTAGTATCTCTAGAGAATACTAGTTAAGTATTCCTTATCAGTCACTGCCAGAAAGATGCTATCACTGACCCACATTAATTCCCATGAAAAAACATTTTAAAATTAAAGTGGAAGGAGCTACGATAGAGGGAAGTAGTTATAGAGGGAAGTAGTTAGGAGTCTAAACAAAAGGGGGAACAAAAGGAAGTGTGTGATCTTAAGATTAACAGAGAAGTTTTAAGAGAGAATGATTTGGAAAAAACTCAGATGACAGCTGTAGAATCCACAATTCATAGCTTGTGAAAAAGTCTCGAGTGTCCTGCAAAGCACAAAGGCAGTGCTGTGAATGCAGTAAGCCTTCAAACCACATAAAAACATTAGAAAGAAATCATGCAGGAGAATGTGTAAGACCAGTACTAAACCTGAGCTTGCACTACCACCTGCTGGAGAAAGGCATAGCTGCTGGATGGCAAGAAAAGCACAGAACAGGTTTTCTTGCCTTTTGTCAACTTCCGAAAACTCTCAATTTATATCACCATTTCATGGTTGCTTTGAAGTGGCATATGTTACCGTACCATCATACATGGAAAGCAGCAGTAATACTCTCTCCCCATCCTAACCTTCTCTCCTTCCTCGATGCTTTGCGCATGTTACACGCTGAACGCAGCTGGGAACAGCTCCATTTCACCCAGTGAAAAACTGCAGGGCTTCGTGACCTTCTTGCGAAGAGGGGAGAGGAGGTAGCAGAATGGAAAGAGGAGGCAGCTAGTGCTGCCAGGGTTAATGCTGGCTTATGCCAGTTTAATATGGTCTTGAAACTGTTGAGATCAGAGGAGAGCACTCAGAAGTAACATTATAGTATGGCCGGGGGCTTGGGACATTTTACACAAACGCGCATCTTCCACTGCTCCAAATTACTTCCAAATTGACCATGCCAGCGAAAGCAGACAGAAGATCCTTTGTGGTGTGCTACACACAGCTTCTCCTTCCAGCCACAAGTGCAGCAAGCAACTCTGCAGCATAACAAGCAGCCACCACCAGAAGTCAAGTAGGTACTTAGACGCATTCCCAAGCCTGCTCACCAGCTACAGCAGCTGGAGTTTCCCACTTACATGTCCACATGCTCGGCAGTGATGCCTTCTCCTTGTCAGTGCATTGAAGGGCTCCTTGCATTTCATGCACATGGTTACTTCGTTGTCTCGTATCCACCTCGGTGCTCTCTTCCCAAGCTCGGCGTTCTGAAGTGGGGGCAGAGGGGGGATGGGAGAATAAAAAAAGCCAGTGTAAGAAGTTGTGCAGTACTTTAAATAGAGAAAATAATTCTTCTCTTCCTTTGGAAAGGAAATGGCAAAACACAGCTCAAGATGCATTTTGAAATCTATACAAGAAATAACAAAGAACCCAGTTAAAAATCATTATGCATCACTGAAAGGGTACTCTGTTATGTATTTCAAGAAAAAAAGAGGCTTGTTTATAAGATTTGGCATGATGAAGAAAAACAATTACCAACAAGATAACTACTTTGTAATTCCTCTGCTATAAGAACGATGAGCTTGAAAACAAAGTTTTTGCCAATTTTTTTCCGGTTATTGAAGAACAAAATGGGTACTAAGAAGGTTACAAAGGAATAACAGCAACTTACAGAAACCTCAACAGGCGTATCTTCATATTCTTTAGCAATAGCATTTCTGAAAGTTTCATTCCTCTGCTGAAAAGCTTCTATAGTATTCTGAAGAGCCTAAGGAAACAGTGGAGAAATTCCTCAAGCATACTACATTTAAAACAGACTCTCTGCATTCTGATCAGTTATTGATTAGCAGAGGGAAGCTACAGCCAGAAAATACGAATATTACTTTTTTGATTGCTTCAGTGAAAAAGCGTTTAGAAAATAAAGAATGTAGATGAATTTACCTTTATCCATTCTTCCTTATCTTGTTCAGAACTAAAAGAAATATTTGACACATTAGTTCAAAACTAGTTCAGGAAACATTATCTCACTATTAACGACTTCTTGCAAAAGCCAAGTTTCTGAAGTAATTCTCAGCAATTTAAGTTTAAATAATACTAATTGTTAACTATTCAACTTTAAAAAAAAATACAAACACCTCCCCCCCCCAAAACACCAAACCAAACCAGAAAACAGAAGCATGACTTCAGACTTCACAAGTTTGCAACCACTCAGCAGTGAATTCAAGTTGAAAGATAAATGTAAATGCATTTAGAAGCAGTAATAGTATTTGCATTGTTAGACTTTTTTTTTTATTTTTTCTTTTCGAGAACAGGATAGAGAGGAAAAGAGGACAATGCAAAGTTTAGGTGTAGGTGGGGTTTTTTTTCTCATTTCACGCACTAACTACTATGTTCACACACGTTTCTTCTGTCTATCTCCCTCCCCAACAGAAGTAATTTCCTTAATGCCTTTTTGGTGTTGCTGTTGTTTAAACTTGTCTACAGTGTCAAGAAGAGTATCCAATTAAACAAAAGGAAAAATGTGTTTTCATATTATAAACCAAACAGCAGAAATTTCCCTTTTATGCACTAAAGCAGATACAGATGACTTAACAGTAAGTACAGATGAGATATACAGGCAAGACAGAGATGAGAGAGGAAGCATATTCAACTCTGATCTTGTACAACAGCTTCGTCCTTAAAATATACCCGCAGGACTTTGACATTCAAGTCTTTGGAAAAGCATCTTGTAACACAAGTAATAGTACTATTAGAAACTACTGGCTAGTGCTAGTAATGAAAACAGTTTATCCGCAAACTATGACAGAAAGATGTGAATTAACACCACAGTGTATCTGGCTTTTCAAAAGGGGCCTCCTCCTTGGATAATGAAATGGGAAAAAACCCTTGTGCAGCCGTGCAGTATCAGCCATGCAAAATTTTATTTTTCTATGGATTGGTCCAAAGAATGTGAAAGAGCGCTTACGTGGCTCCTTACGTGTTGTTCTGCAGTATTACTAAAACTTTATTACTAAAACTTCTACGCAAGCAGAATCCTAAACAAGTGTTTCCCCTTCCCACCTATCATCTACATACAAGGCAGAAGAAACCCGTGTAAAAGAGCCAAAATAATTCTCCCTACCTGCTTACATTAAAAAACAAAAGCTGAGCTATTATATGTTGTACCAGATCGGCATCCTCTCAAAGAAATAATCTACCAGGTGTTTAAAACCAGTGATTGAAAAGGTACTAAAATAGTATTCTGAAAAGTAAATAGAAGACTACTAGTAAAGAAAACCTGAAGCATAAACTAAACATTACAACACTGTTAATACAAGCCCATGAATTAAGGACATTAAGGTATAGAGTACATACAATACTCATGCATTTATCAAGATTGTTCTAATATAATTGAATAAGATCTTGTTGGGTACTTAGTCCTCCACAATTTTGTACAGACTTAATGAATTCTAAAAATGTTCATAAACCAAAATAAAACATGAAAACATGTTCTTCTCAAGCCTAAAATAAACTAATGCAATAAACTTTCAATTACTGGTAATATGGGAAAGTTAACAAAATAAACTTACTTTGTTGTATCATTTTTCTTCCAGTTAAAGCATATTTCACAAATGATACAGCAAGATGCCATCTTTCACTATGAAAATGGGTATATGGCATGATACTTGCCAAATACGTCACGCAGCAACTTACAGTAGATGTGACTGATGGTCAAAAATGTGCCCCAGAAGTCTTGCAGACCTTAGTGGGAAGCTTTTTCCTGACATTTTCCAAAGCATATATTTAATTTCTAAATAAATGATAGCATAGATAAATTTCTATATGCTGTTACCTTTCTGTATTCGCTGCTGTAACTCTCATTAAATATTACAAGGGGTTTTTTCTCCATAAAGGAAAGTAGCTTGCAAGCTCATTTGCTAGGCAGCTATGGTTTGTGCCCAAATACATGGTGTCAACGCAGAACTGTATCCACCACGGACATCCTCATGCTTATTTAATCCTCACCTCTCTGCAATAAAACCTGAGTGCTAAGAATAGGATCTTTAAACAGGTCCAAAAGGAGAAGTGGAGCACCCTACTTTATTTGAAGCGGGGCAGTCTAGCCAGGGAAGTTTTAGTCTAGGCAAGGCAACGGGAAGGTAACACAGCAAGAGGAGGATATAAGGACTAACAAGGAAAGCAGAAAAGTGCCAGTCAGAAGAGTGCAATTGGAGGAAAAGGGCACAAGAACTAAAAGGAGAACTTGCCTTCCAGGGTGAGGTTGACACCTGGAACCGGAGGAAAACAAGTAGTCTGGAAACAGGCCTGAGGAATGGAGGAAAGCGGGTGCCCATCTACCACCACAGAAAACTATGTTCTGTGGACATAAACCCACCGGGGTGGAGCGTTTTGTTGGGCAGACATGCCCCGAGGTGAACAGACTCGTTTGTACCAAGGCGGCTCAGGTACCAGAGGCAGCAGCGCTGCCCAGAGATTAACACACTCGCTGTCCCAGAGCACTGAAGTCGAGCAGATTGCCTTTGCATCCGCTAGGCATGCTGCTTTCCATTTTCCAGCCAGCCCGTTCACGGCTATCTTAGGTACTTCTGCAAAGTAAGGCAATGCACTATACATTGCAGATGCATCTTCTACTCCAAGAGATTCCTGGACCGACAATTTATGGTTTTTGGCAGCTTAGGCTATTCTCGAAACACTGATATTAACATGAAGGCCACTGCATCCTTCTCCAAATCTATCAGTCCTCTCTTTTGTGTGTATCTATTTAATCCTCCAAAATACTAGATGAAAAGACTGCTTACCTGGCCTGCAACTCCAGTGTTCGCTCTTTTCCGGACACTTGAAAAGTGTGTGGATATTCTTCATTATGAGTTTCTATAATCTTCATGCCATCTATGCCGACTCTGGTTCGAACTGAGAATTTTGATCCTACCAGGCTGAATTTGGGGACGCAGTAGAGCAACATATTGTTAAACTGGGGAAAAAATAAACACATGGCTTTACATTAACAAAAACACAATACAGCCACAGTTTCTGCTGAGAGCTGGACAATACGGCAAAGCTAGACTTAGTGGGTGAGAAAGCAGGTTCTCTCCTGCTGAGTTGATATCCAAGATGACCAAAGCTCTAATGCAAGGCAACTTCTTATTCTTACTTGTTTAGAAATAAGATTAAAGGACAGTTTCAGGGGATATATTGCCCTATATGCACAGCAGTCTTCATGGTATTTATTTTCAACTATGCTCAGACTGGGTATTTTATACCCCTGTAAACCGTTTGTTAGATAACCCCACTATTATGCCCCAATTCTGCAAAACCTCCTCTAAACTGCAGAATAAGATATAAATAAGTATAAATTATATTTAACCTGTACCAAACCCATTTGATTTTGTAGAAGTTGTAACTAATATTATTTCAGGAAAAAAAAAAAAATACATGAGCAGGACAAAGATATATTCTGTTATTAAAGATCAGAACTTTAAATAATGTTTAAATGTCTAAAACCCCAGCCCAGAAGCACGGTTACTAAATCAGATCTATAGCGTTTAATTTTCTCACATTTTTTTCCCCTCACATTTTTCTCAAAATTAATTATTAAAAAGAAGAACTCACTTCAGTTAAATCCTATTTAATAAAATTCTGTCTAGCCTCTTGCCTAGTCTGTCTCACAGATACAGCACATTTGAACTTGTCACCTCTCATATGAAGTGCACATCATTTTAATCAGCTGTCTAGCCCCATTTGAGGTCTTACTACTCAATGATTTCTCCTTTTGTTTGAAGCACAGATTAGCAGGAGTTGTGCCTCAACAACCTGTTACTGGTCTTAGAAAGACCAGAAGACATGCAAAGTCAGAGGCCCATAAGCAATTTTTAATATATGGGGAGCAACGAACTACATCAAACCTTTTCCAAGGAAGCTGTAAGGGAGCATGGCTGTAGTTTGTTAGTTCCAAGACAGGACACAGGCACCTGAGAAGAGGACGATTAACAAGCTCCCACAGGACCATGAGACTTACTGGGACCCGAACACACACAATCAATCAGGACTAAAATCCTAAGCTTTTGCATTTCAGTTTCATGAGAATGTCAAAGTTCTCATGCTCTAGGACCTGCATTTATAATCAGCAGCCACTTACTTAAAACTGAGTTGCTGGACATTGATTCCATTTATTTAAAACCATGTATTCTGTTCTAAATGGTGTTTTCTTATGCTCCAATACCACTAGGGGAAAGGCGTTGACATCAACTAGAAGAAGATTGCCCTCTCTCTTTGGTAGGTCAAGTCTAGAAAAGTATACAGCCACTCCTGCAAACACAGACCTCCATACTTACTAAGAAAAGATACCGTTCTTGAGCAGATGTATTGCGAGCCGCGAGTTTAAGGATCTGTCCTTCTTTTATCAGTTCATTTGAAGGGTTCACAATGTCTTCCTCTTCTCCCAGCATCTCATATATCTCTAACAATTTCTTTAGATTCTCCTTCACAGTGAAAATACAGTAACAAGATTTATTAATTGAAAAGCACAGATCTTTAAGCACATTTAAATGAAATGATAGGAGCTTATGTAAGCCTGGAGAACGCTAGCTTTGAAAAACCAGTATGTACGGTCAGCCATACAGACCAGTTAACTTAGTTAATACAGCAAGTACTTTTCGAAATGTTATCTCCATGGTGACTTTCAAAATGCAGTTATACATACAAGCCTGCATTATTGTCCAAAATATCTCACATACTTAAGTACCTATCACGCCAGCCCAATGTGGTAGAGAAACAGCAACTGCTCTGTACAAACATTATCTTTCCACTGTCAGAAACAGATGAAAGAAGGTTAAGAGTCCAGCATCAGCTATTTAAACCAGGAGAGGAACCCAGTCTGTCCCATTTTCCCCTTGAGAGAATTAGGTGCAATGCCAAATTTTGTCTATCATTCCCAGGAGCTGTATAAATACATTAGGTAGGAGCAATCACTTGGACCAAGGAAATTCATTTTTGCCATTTTAGGGAAGATTTGTGATTCACACTCCTAGCTTCACCAAATACTCAAATATATATTAAAAAATGAACAGGAAAACAAGGATAATTTACCATTTTCCTTATTGCACTATTAGAGTGACTTGCTGCAGTGGATATAATTTCCAGAGATTCTAGACAGAAGAAAAAGAAAAAGGTAAAACCCAAAAGCTGCATTTTTGCATATTTATATATTACACAGAAAAATTGAAATATTTCAAAAATTATCTGGCAAATAATTTTGAACAATAATCCATGGAAATATCTTGAACTGTTCTTGTGTAAATACAGAGAGGAATAAATTTAAAAATGGGCTGTTCTTTTTTCCTGCATGAGCTTCATACAATAATGAGTCTAACTCCACATTTTTTTTTCTTTTACAAATAAGAGACATACAATCCAAATGGGCATAAAGCAAACCAAAATGCTGACAAAAACAAAACAGAAGAAAGAAAACCCACCACAACCCCTGATCACCCGCAAAGCAAACAAATAAAAACCTGTGCACTATTTCAAAACTAAAGCAAAACTTATGTGCTCCAGCAGAAGAATACTAAAGGCTTTGCAGTTTTTATAGTAACTTCATCCACTATTCAAACAGATTTTTTTCACAGAATCCTACAACTCCACTGAAGAAATTATATCATTCTTTTCAGAGATACTTTGCTTCTTCACTTTATTTTTCCTGAAAATATCTTTAATTTATGGTATCCTCTTAACAACTATCTTATTTCAGCTAGTTCAATGACTAGAAGATATTTACTTTCAGCATCTTTCCAGTCTAAGGAATCCTGAGGCAATTTCCTTAGGTAGTCCTTTAGAAGCATCTCGTAGCGTGGAATGCGTTGTACTGGTTCTAGCATGTGATGTTGCAATGTCAAATTTCCACACACTTTTTCCTTCTAAAAAATTGTAAACATATTTAAATGTAACAGGCAAAAATGTTATTATGATATAGTAAAATAAAAGTTATGATTGATGAAACATAAATAATGTATTTTGAAACATGCATGATAGACCTTCTGAAAGAACGCAGAACTACTTTATGATCCCAAATAATTAGAAATTATTTCCTAAAAGTAATTGTAAAAACTTTCATAAGTATCCAGTCGTAAATATCGAATTCAGAAATAGAAGTTTTATCAAAAAATCTCCGAAAATCCAGTGTACTTTAAATTAGGTTTGTAATAACTCAGACAAGAGAATTACTACTGAATTAGTAAGAACAGTTCATGACCACATATTAGAAAAAGCCGCTTCAATGGGCTACAAAGGTGTATGTTACCCATCTGAGGAGGGAATGCTTTCTTTGAATTTCATTTATAATGTAAAACCCCTCACAGCAGTGTTTTAAGATGCATATTCATTTCCATAATCTTAGACTGTAATTAAAAGATTACATTAAAATACACATAGTTGTCTTCCCTGGCTTAGAATCACAAGGCCCTGCAGAGTGGTAAAATTTAAGCAGAAGTACCTTATCCTATTTCTAGCTGCTCAGTCTGCAGCAGGAAGACACGTACCTGCCAATTCACAGAGAAACCTACAGGGAGCACTAGAAGGTATAAAACACACTTTTGAAAGGACCGATGCATTCCTTAACTGTGAAGCTTTCTTTACCTTTAGTGGCTCAGCATTTAGGATTACATACTTACTTCCAAAGTGTAGTGCTCTGCATAAACCACACTGGTGTGGACCAACACAATACTTATGGATTCAGTACAAAGACCTATAGTTGCACTGATAGGTCACTTTATTCTAAAACAGTATTTCCTTTTGGTATCTACGACAAAATGTAGTATATTTTTAGTCTTCTCATGTTTCAACCTTTATACTTTGGTCCTCTATTTTGCAGTGGAAAGTCTGGATTTGTGTGGGTATTTGTGCACGTAAGAAGGGAGAAGGTGAAGAAATAGAATGCAGTGCGAAGCGGACAAAAACAACAACCCTTAATTCTAAGGAATTTGGTATTTGTCTCTTTAGTCCTTCTTTCACCCTCAAACCTATATATTTTTATATATGCTTGTACTACTTGGAGATCTACATTATTCTCCCCATTACCTGAATGTCTTGAATAATGAACTTGAACTGCGGTGACCGTTCAGTCCACGTTTTCACCAATTCCATTGCATTATCAAAATTCTTCACATACTCTCCATACATCTTCAGGAAAGGAGCTAACTTTTGCAGAATATCTCCAATTCTAGGGGTGGTAGTCCTGCAAAGTAAGAGGGCGGAATCTCAGAGCAAATAGGAAAGAAAAACGTCACACAAGGTTACAAAATGGTTTCAAACGTTTAATAGAGTATCCTTCTGTTTGGGATCGCCTCATAGTTTTCCAACATAACCATTAAAATTGACCAGAATTAATATAGAAAGAGGGTTTGTATCCTCTTTGACGATGTATAAGCATTATAGGTCATGTAGAGCACTAAAGAAAAAAAAGCTATCTATACGAAAAACTTGAAAGGTTTTGTTTACAAAACATGGACTAATTTATTTTATTTGCAGTTCCGTAAAACTACATTATCTTCTTTTGACCATACTGTACTCTCTAAATATCTAACTTGTGGTTTTGTTTGAGGATTAAACCCATAGTGTACAGCCTCCCTTCTGTGCCTTATATAAAGACATGTATTTACAACTTCTAAAAATCATTATTTATCTAAGAAAACCTATGAAGTAGAGCGAATCCCTTGGATTCCAGTCTTTTGTGAGAGCTTTTCCACATCTTTCCCAATTACCGATAGCACCTTCAAATAAAACAGAAAAGTAAAGAAGCTGATGGAGAGGGAGAAAGAAGCTGCACTCTTGATGTACACAAAGGAAGCAGAACGGCACACATGCATCTCCAAGAACTACAACAGGAAACGCATTTCCTATTTCATTTTCAAGGACAGAAACTCAGTATCTCTGGGTTTTTGGAAGTCTGAAATCAATGTTGTGGTAGTGGTCTAAAGTGAAGCAATCTACTGCAATTCACTACTCCAGCACACCAATTCTCCAAGAGAAAAGCTGTGCAGAAGGGAAAAGTTATTTGAATAGTGAATATTCCCAGGACTGGCAAAGGCTGTCCAGCTCCAGCTCCTTCTGGGGGGTAGGATTTATCTGTGTAAGACCTGGCAGAGGTCTGAGCTACTGCTGGGACTGGCAACGAGAGAAGGGGACAAGATAAGGTGGGAAGTTGGTCTCTGAAAATCACCAAGGCTCTCCACCCTTAATTAGCTTCACATATTTGTTCAACCACTCTACATGCAAGCAGACACATACACTTTCAAAGGCAAGCTAGCGATTTAAAACAAAAACTCCCTGCTTTGATTCACTGAATGCTATTTCCCTGAGTTGCCATTTTATTGCAATACAGCATATTTTTTAACTGAAAATAAAATACACATCATTCAGATTCCAACAGATCTGAAGAAAATGTGAATACGTTTCTAAAGGTCACCAGAATAAAACCAACAGATATTACAGCTTTCTGATAAATTTGATGGATAAGTAATTATAAATACTGCAATTTAAGAAAACCTTAAAGCAGAAAAGACTGTGGCAATTCTTTGTATCTAAAGAAACTGCCCACCCCACCCCACTAAAAAGAATACTTCTACATAACTGTTTCACAACGACACTAGACAAACATCAAAATAAAATGATAAAACTTTTATAAATCAAGAAGTAGGAACAGTTTGCTATGCCTGCTCCTTGGATACCGACAGCAGCTCACTTACACAGACTGCTGCAATTTCACTCTCTCTGAAGTTTCAAAAGTTTCTTAATTACTTTTCATGCAAGGCCCTTACATGTCCAAAAACTCTGAGGCTGTAAAAACACAAGTGCATCATCATTTCAGGTAAGAAGGACAAGGCACACATCACACAAAGAGCTCTGGAAGAAGAGGAAGGATGGGGAAGTCACAGAAAGCAGAACATTCCGAGAGCAGCATCCTCCCTTGACAGCCTGGAAGTACAGACAACTAGTTCATCTCGCATTCAAACACTACCCACTGTGAGCCAAAATACTAAATTCTACTAAATCCCATCAGGTCTAGGATGGTTACTGTTCTCTTGGATAGACAGATCAGAAGGAGAACTATTAGCACGGACCCAAATCAGCACTGCGCTATTGCCAAACAACAAAGATGGCACCATTATATGGGTCAAGAAATAGGACTTTGCATTCTAAAAACTCAAACACGAAATAGCTGACTTACTAATCGTGGTTTGTAGCATCTCATTTAAAACTGTCATGGCTGCAAGAAAGCTAATCAAAGGTCTGTAAAATCACAGCACAGCAAAGGTGACTACAGAACAATTGCTTTCTTTGTCAATACACAAGCTAACGGGCATCTGACAAAATTGAAAGTTGCAGTTTCAGACCCAAACAAATCACGGAGCAGGTCAGCTCTGTAATTGTCACAGATTCCAAAACTTTCTGTTGAAAGAGAAAAATAATTTCTTTATCACCCCTGCAACCTACCCCACTGTTGTTAAATTCTTCCCGAGGTATCTGCTATTGGTCATCCTTGCATACAAAAGACAAAGTTAGATGGGTATTTTCATTTGATGTGGGATCACTATTATGCTCTGTTATGTTCTTTTCATGGGAAATATATTGCAACAAGTCTGTTTCTAGTGTTTTCAAGCCATATGTTGTAAAAGAGATTTTCAGCTCCAGCTGTTGCTCAACTCATTCAAAATGCTACCAGACAATTTCATTTCCACTCAATAAGCTTAGATTCACGCTGCCTTTTCTTCTAAGAAAGAAGAATCTGCTTCTAATCTGCTTTTCCATTTTCAAAAACTATACATTTTTACCTTAAGTCTTCAAAACAAATCACAAGTCAGGGAAAATGTCAGAAATTTTTATCCAGCTATTTTTATTGGAAGCTAAAGAACAATAGAAGAAGTGCATAAGCCTAACAACAGGACGTATTTAAGTATTTTCTATGTCCAATTCATGGAAGTGCTGAGCAAAATGAACTATCTATCTGGCAGAACTGTTGTTTCGAGGACTGGTGATGGGGAGAGAAAATTATCTCAGATTTTTCTCTCAGCAACAATCAGAAACTGTTCTCTTCAACCGCACCCTTTATAGTAACTCCTCCCAAAAGCATAATGTTTTAAGTACATTTAAACAGGCTGTCTCAGGTACAGCACAGAAGTTGTTTCCAAGCAATGTGGGAAAGATAATATCATTATGATGCAATTTCTTAGTTTTGCACTAATAGTCAAAGCTCATGTGCAAAAGCATTTATCAGCCTTTGAAGCTGTATAATTATACACACAATATTAGTGAGCGATTTAGCATTTTGCAAATATGTAAGGTAGTGCAACCTATCTTCTGTGCTCTATAAAGTGTCTAGAGCAATGTTGTAAGAGTACATCTCAAATTTCATTTCAAATATATACAGCACTGACAGAATGTAGTGTAAGCTGCTTTTTAAACATCATTACAGTAAGTTAAACTCCACTTGTCATGAATATGCGCTCTATTTTAAACCAGGCATTCAAATTTCCCATCAGATTTTTTCAATTGATTAGAAGAAAAGGGTGGGTCTACCTTACACAGTCATTCTGCAAGGAACATAAGTTAAAGCGTAAGCTTTCCTATATTTCCCGATCCTTACATTTTACTTACTTTCTTACATTATAGACTTACTATACAGGGCTACCATGTGTTTGTGCATGGTAACTATTCCATTTTAAAGAATCATCACTTTAAAGGGGAACCATCTTACAGAGTCAGGAGACACACAGGTATTGTTTAAAGCGCCACTGTGTGAAATAAGATTTTCATATATGTCACAAAAATACCTTATTTCTCAATTTTTAGTGTGATTTTTGACAATTAAGGAGTTCTATGAAAGTGTAACTGGAAATGATATAGGGACAAACACTTGAATTCCTTATAATAAACCCTAGATAACATGGAATCTAGAAGCCAAACAGGTGCTGAGCTGAAATAACTCGATGAAACAATATCGGTAATTTTAAACTATTATTTTTTCTCAAATGAGGTGATCCCTTTTCACAAAGGAGGTAGGGAAGCAGCAATTGTTTGGGACTCCCCTCCCCACCCCCCACCCCCCATTTACATAAAGGACACCCAAAATACATGGCTATATTTTAGTATCTCCAGAATCACATACACCAAGGCAGGATAAAGATACTACTACATCTTTACGTGATCATTACAGAGTGTATTTACACCTCAACTGTTCTTCTTGCTTGCTCCAAACAGAGGTCAAGAAAAGCTGGGCTAGAAACGGCCCCAAAATATACCTGACATGGATTTTTATTTCAAACAGAAAACCACTACACAGAAAAAGAACTCACCTTATTACAGAAAGCAATAACGACAAAGGTTACTGTGCTACAAGGGTAGCACAACACACATACGCGTTATCTCAATTTTGTATTCTGTGCAATGAACGCACCAGGTAGCACATAATTTCAGTTTGAACCCCTAATTCAGCGAGGCATTTAATCATGAGTAATCTCATTGGCTTTTATCTCATGTCCTTTATTTTGAGCAAGTGATGCAAGTCCTCTACTGAGTCAGATACTGATGAAGAGCAGAAGAACAGATGTTCTCCTACAGTATTTCCTGAGCCTGGAACACTTAATTATGAAGGTACCTTCCCTACCTCAACCCTATGACAGAGTTTCTAAAGATATGGGCTTAGTAGTATATTAACCAGTGAATCACCTCTTACCATTCTTGCATTCTTTTCTCAAGTTCTGGAAGTAAGAATTTACTGTGGAAGGCATTTATTGATGAAATATTAGAAAATATTTTGTTAATCACTTCAGCTGGAAATGAACCTCTGTTGGCTTCCTCAAGGAGTCTGGAATAGAACACCTGCAATACAGAAAAAGAACCCCAAACTTTTCAGACTATTATTTTTAATCAATGGATGAAGACTTATCCACCCCTCCTTCTCGAACTGGGGCAAGATTAATGTTTCAATAATATGGACAGGTAATGACAAACTCATTTATTGTCTTTCCTTCACCAGAAGTTAAAGCTTCTCCTCCCTGTTACGCCCCATTTTTTCCTGTGAGCCAGGAAAATGCTGCAGGCAGAGCAGACATAAGGGAAGCCAAACTGAAGTAGTGCCATTTTGGATTGACTCCAGGCATCCTGTCTGTTTTAACAGCTAGATCATCTCAGCTTTCCCAGTCTTCCAGTTGTATTTTCCACTCTTGCTTTCTTTTTAATTTGCATGATGTCTGATCACCATTAGCCCAACCGCTCTCCTTGTATGCTGTATCCCCTTATCCTTTTGAATCAAAGCAGTTGGCAGACTATGAGTGGTTGCCACATACCATTTAAAGCACAAAAAGGCTCCAGTTCTAATTGGACACCACTGTAGTCTCTTTAAATATATACATATATGTTCTTTCCCTATCAGTGGGCTCTACCTGACTAGATGCAGCTACAATATGGCTAGAGACAAGTGCACATCACATAAAACAGCCTTATGGGGAACTACGGTCCCCTCTATCTCCCTCTCCCACACTTGAAGAGATTGCATCTACCTAGAAAAGGCTTCAGAAGTTTGCGTAAGGGCTTGGGAAACAAGAAGAGAGTCTGAAGACAGAAACATTGGTAATCCCAACTGAGACAGCAAAAGTGTCTTGAAAGGAAAAAAAGCCATACGCTTTATATGACTACTTTAAAACATGCTCACTTTGCTGCACCTCTGGGAGGACGGTTAGTTAATTTTGCAAGTTACTTTGAAGACTTTAAAGGTCACCTAACATTTAAACGAAGTTTAAAAACATAACTGTCCCTTCCCAGTCTTCTGCTTTCCTGTCATTAGCAGCAGTTGAGCAGCTGTGCTTGAAACTCATTCTTCAGAACTCTGTCCAGTTAGTATTTGGAAAACGGGCATAGGAGTAATGCACTTATGATCGCATGAAGGAAAATAATTGTACATTCCCCGTCAGAAAAAAAACCCTATGGATGAAGTAAACATTTTCCTTTTTTATTTTTAAACTTCTCTAAATCAAAGCTCTTTATTCTGTAATACTTCCATCTTTTAAAATACACCATGTATCCATCCCAATGTGGGTCTGCTACGTAAATCCACTTTCATGAGGAAAATTACTCAGGTCCCTGAGCAGTCTGAACAATTACTGTATCGGTTGAGACTTTTTACTTTTCATCAACTGTTTTTACAAGACCTATGCATTAGACCTGAGAAATTTGAACAGCTATGTCTGAGAAAAACATCATGGAGCAAGGCAATGCATAGCTACAGATATCCAAGTAAAATGGGTATAGGTGTTATGTGAGAAAGTAAACGAGTTTTAAAAAAGAAAATACTCAAGAACTACAGAGTTCCACATTTAAGAAATAACAGTTTGATTCAAGAGGAGTGTATGAATTCAACCATTTTCTTGCAAGATGAGTAATTTCTGTTCACTTCAACAGATCTTAGTCTAAAAATACAGCAGGAAAATGAGAGCATAACAGTTTAGAATGGGCATATTCCTAGGTTCTTTGGCACCAAAGAAAAATTCTTTTCAGGTGGCCCAAATTTGAAAGATTTAGTAATTTTCTAGTGGGCAGGTGATTTCAGTATTATAAAATGATACCCTTCTTGCCCACATCACCAGAAACCAAGAAATGAGTGAGCGTAACGTTATCCATCCCCTTTGTTGGAAGGACTATCACGATGAGGTTTGCACAACTATTGCTTATGGTGATATCTACACCCAGAGAACTTATTGGATTAATACCCACAAAATTCCAATACTTTTGAAAAGGTAGTGTTCTTAAAATAGAAGCACAGGCAAAGTTATATGGCAAGAGCAAATGACTGACTGGAAAAGTCAGCAAAATGTGAACAACATACCCCCTCTTATGCAATTTATATACACACTTACACCTAGCTGTTCAAGTGAATTCAAGGCAAGACAATAAAAACAAATTCAAGAAAAACATACCCCATCTAGGAGGTCAAGTCGGCTAACGTAGGCTTTTTCTGTTTGCAGAAGTTCACTGGCAATTTTGTGACGTTTCTGTTCATCCGTCTCCTGGAGGAAAAGAAGAAGAGCTCTTAGCATACTGGAGGAAACACAATTTAATACAAAAAAAGAGTTGAAAAGATGTATGATTACCTTACAGTCCAAAAAGCAACTGAAATCTAAGCTTCACACTCAGTAATAGACATCCCAGTTTGAAAAATACAAACTTTTCAGCAGTTTAATCGACAAACACAAAAGTCAGAGCAGGATAAAAAAAAAAAAAAAATCAAACTGCTGAGTAAAACTCAAAGCCTGAAACATTTAGTATTTCTCAGTTTGTACAGGGATCTTTGCCAGAGCACCAACTCACTACTTAACAGATCAGCTCACATTCTGGTAATCGAGTACCACTGACCTTTCAGAGCTGGAAGAACTGATTTGCAGAGTAAGAGGGAACAGATGGGATTAGTTGGTGTTCGCCCCCGCCTCTGTTTCGAAAGTTATTTGAACTGCCTGTTCTCTGCATGACAGAATTATTGAAAAATACCGTACAAAATGTTTTATATTCATCATTACACTCATTGCTGATTAATTCTTGACTGCAATTAGAGGACTCCTTTGCTAGGTCTTTATGGAAGTCAGTTTTGCATCTTAAGGAAAGTTTTCACTTTCAAGTTTTTCATTCCACAAAATATTTTTTTGATTCTTCTGCTGAACAGAAACTTCAAGTGTTCATTCAAATTTCAATATTAAACTAAATACATTAGAATATAAAATTATGAGTTGCTATGAGAAGTTACTTCAAAACAAACAGTGAAAGCACAGCCTTCTGAAGTACTAAAACATCAGGGAACCACCTTATGCTCATAAGTGTCAGATTCAACAAAATGACACTTCCATTACAAGATTTTTCTTCCAGATTTAGTGCTAACACTGAAAAGTGTTCACATCTAACAATATCTGAGTCTTTCTTAAGTAAATGGCAGTCTTATCACAGCATTTATGGGAAAGTGGTAATTTTCTAGACAAACGGTAGAAAGTCTTCATAAAAAACTACAGGAGGAGAGCTTGAAAGAGTTATTTCTGATTTCAAACCACACACTGCTTTCCACAACAGTACGATGAACATTTGCAAGTACATTTATAAAGATGGTTTGCAGAATCCTGAACACTAAAGTACCATCTTTTCATTTAAAGGACTTCAGTGGGCTTTTTTCCCCCTTGTCGGTATTCAATAAGTATTCCAAATTTGAACACATTTCATTTCTAATCTGCAGTGTTAACAGTCACATTTCTACATGGCAAGCCTCCTCTCTAAATACAGGCTTTCAATAGTGACTTCAAAGCTGTTCATTAAATCTGTTTAAATCAGCATAGCAACCACAGTAACCTACAGAACACCATTTTAAGTGCTGTCAAGAGACATTGCAGGGAGCTGGAGAATTAGTTACTACTGCTGCAGCATGCCCCGTTTAGTACAGCCTATTACAAGGAATCTCACATGTGGACTTGAGGCACAAAGCCATGGAGGCTACTGGTTCCTCAGCAGTTTTATTTCTTTTTTTTTTTTTCCCCCTCTCTCCCCAAAACCCTGCTTTCTCCTTGTAGTGCTGTATAGAACCAATCCACAGTTTTCAGAAGATAACTAATTAAGAGAGGGAAAATCATGCATCCAGACTCGAAAATATCACACAAAATGTGCAATTCAGAAAAAGCATTTAATCCTCACTCCTGAGTCAGGGCAAACCCCTCTTACTCTCCCACTATACACTGACCCCAGCTTTCCCATCCTCTCAGCACCAATCTTACACACCTTCCTAATTCTTGAGCCTCAGTCTCCTTTCTACACCAATGACACGACCTGACTCAGGGATCTTCTACATGGGAAAAAAATACACACCACCACAGACCAGTTATCTTTTAATCACAGTGGGACATTCTTATTCCAACATAAGAACACCCACCTACAGGGTTAGCTCAGTGCAAGAATAACACAAAACAGTATTGCTAGTTTTCTTTTAGGGAAGCCCTCAGTTTCCCACCTCACCATCTCAGTATTTGCCCACATGTTACATGAAGTTCCAGCTGTGTTTTCTACTGCTAGCTCCATCCTCATCACTAGTCATTCTCCCACTTCAGTGTCTTATGTAGTATCCCATCCAAGAAAAGCATCTGATTTCCACGAGGTCACTCCAGCTTCCTTCCTGGTGGAAAGAACAGGTCACAGGCTATTTTGCTAGTCATGGCCATCCATCTCCTGAGGAGATTTTGCTGATGGAAGTGGCAGCCACTTGCCCTGAGCACAAGGGGTGAACGGGGACTAGATACATGGGTGGACATGAGAGTCCTTGCAGAACCATGCTGCATTTGGTGGAAAGACTCACCATTGCACAAAGCCAGTCCTGCAGCTGGTGTATATATCACAGAGTAACAGGGGTTGGAAGGGACCTCTGGAGATCATCTGGTCCATCCCCCCTTGCCAGAGCAGGTCTACCTACAGCAGGTTGCACAGGGTGGCATCTGGATGGGTTTTGAATGTCTCCAGATTTGAAGACTCCACCACCTCTCTGGGCAGCCAGTGCTCTGCCACCCTCAAAGTAAAGAAATTCCTCCTCATGTTCAGATGGAACTTCCTATGGTCAAGTTTGTGCCTGTTACTGCTTGTCCTATCACTGGGTACCATTGAAAAAAGACCAGTCCCATCCTCCTGGCACCCTCCCTTAATAACTATATATATATTTATTTTCCTCTTCCAGGGAATTCATTTGCACCCATCCCAGGTCTGCTGTGGCACATGCCACACTGCACTGCACCTTTACCTCCAGCTGCCCACCCACCCCCCCCTCCTCGAAGCAGCCACACAGGGGCAGCCAAGCTATGGGCTCAGGGCAGGCAGACTTAAGAAGGGGCTCGGCTTCTACAGACCAGAACGTGGCTATTTCAAGTAGCAGGAAGCAAGTCTTACAACATAATTTGGAAGTAAACCCTAAATAATGTTTTGTGACAGTAAGAATGACACAGAGCCATTCTTTATTAGAGCTGTTCAACAAAACAGCCTTGAAAAACATCGAGATAATGGGAAAAAATTCTTAAAAGATTTAAAAACCATGGAAAACATGTAGTATTCAACTTCTGAGAACGTCAATGCATCCCTAAAGAACTACTATATCAAATCTGTAAAGAACTACTGGATCAAATCTAATAATTAACAGTAAAAGGGAATTTTCATTTGCTTTTAAATTACAAGTTAAGCTTTATTTTCATGGGATATAGCCATAAATGCACACATGTCTTTTCAGAAGTAGGATAATAATAGAAATGAAGATATAGACACATTTTTTTTTTTTCTGGAAAAGTTTTGTATTTCCCTCCTATGGTTCCTTTATGCTTTTAGCACATCAGTATTTATATTCGTTCCTTGCCAGTAAGAAAAAATATGGAGACAAAAATTTACTACAAGGTATACCTGGACACATCGCAACTTCTCAATGATTTCAGGGAACTTTTCAAACCTCTGTGACAATTTGTAACACATGGCAACTCAACATATAAAACCAATCAGGAATGGTTAGTGTGATATATAGAAAATGTTCATGTTAGTGGTGCAGAATTTCCATTGATGATGAAAATATCAGAAGTGTGAGGTAACTCATGTTCCTGATGTCTACTTCAAAGCAAAATGCAACCACATTAAAAATATTTAGGCAGTTTTTTAAGTACTTAAGCAATTTGAAAAGAATGAACCTCTACTCTTTTCCAAATAAAAGGCGAAAGTTGAATGAAACATTACTATTCATTCTATGGCTGCAGCTGAACTGAATTCTCAGTTCTACTTGTCTTGCATAAAACAACCTTTGAAAACTCCAATTTTAGACAACTTTTAGTTACATATCTTTAAGCTATAAGAATATAAAATTTGACAAGGTGCCTAACTATTACAAATATTATAAATTTTTATTTCTTTCCATAAAATAGTTCATATGCTAAACGTGAGTACATAAACAAGAAACAAATACACTGCTTAGCAAAGACAAGATATAAAAGTAACTTAAGTCACTTGTTACCATCATCTCTAATAAGCTGAAACAAATATTTTTTTGGTTGAATCATTTATTAGCTGAGGTATTTAAAAATTAATAATTTCAACAAGACTATAGTTTCCATTCTATCCAAATATCTGGCAAAGTTCGTCAGACAGGACTGCAACCTTCTATCTCTATACAGGACGCTTATAGTAAATATTTCACCCGGGTTTAGTTATATATTCTTTAGTACAGAGTTGCACATCCTTAGAATCATTATATTACTACGAATGCTTAAGAAATTAAGCAAGTAATTTTTACCTAAATTGTTCTTGAATTCTTAAGATGAAGTATGAAAAATGCTGCTGAGGGTATGAACTCTTTGCATCTGTGTTCATATTTCATAACATTGTTTTTCCACTGTCCTAAGCTTGCAAAAATTACATTAATACAATAATTACAATAAAGCAGACTTTACATTAAACTAAATCCCAATACAGCCATAACTGATTACCCAAACCACACAGAAGCCATCTTCCATCAATAAAACTATACCTACCAGCCTTGGGGGTGTTGGTTGATGAGAAGCTCAACATGAGCCAGCTATGTGCACTTGCAGCCCAGAAAGCCAACCGCATCCTGGGCTGCATCAAAAGAAGTGTGGCCAGCAGGTTGGAGGAGGTGATTCTCCCCCTCTGCTCTCATGAGACCCCACCTGGAATACTGCATCCAGCTCTGAAGACCCCAACATAAGAAGGGCATGGACCTGTTGGAGCAGGCACACAGGAGGGCCATGAAGAGGATCAGAGGGTTAGAACACTTCTCCTATGAAGACAGGCTGAGAGAGTTGGGGTTATTCAGCCTGGAGAAGACAAGGCTCCAGGGAGACCTTATAGCAGCCTTCCAGTACTTAAAGGGGGCCTAACAGGGAAGATGGAGAGGGACTTTTTACAAGGGCACGTAGTGATAGGACAAGGTGTAATGGCTTCAAATTAGAAGAGGGTAGATTTAGAATAGATATTAGGAAGAAATTTTTTCACAGTGAGGGTAGTGAGATACTGGAACAGGTTGCCCAAGGAATTTGTGGAGGCCCCATTCCTGGAAGTGTTCAAGGTCAGGTTGGATGGGCTTTGAGCAACCTGGGCTAGTGGGAGGTGTCCCTGCCTTTTGCAGGGGGGTTGGAACAGATGATCTTTAGAGTCCTTTCCAACCTAAACCATTCTATGATTCTATGACTGTGATGCTGTATATGATTCACACCTATTTAAGTGTAGCCTGTGCCCCAAGGGCTTTGAGTAATATATTAAGCAACACAAATAGGATAAGAGATGTAGAATATGAACAAATACCATTCAATCTATCTTGTGTGTGTTTGTAATGCTGAGCTTTGTGTGAAGGAACAGAGCGGGGTCTTCTTTTCTAAAAATCATTCATGTCATAACTGCTTCATGATCCAAAGCTTTCTTCCCTACATATTGGAAATATAAATTTCCACAAGAATTTAAGACTTCCTTTAGTCTCTTGAGTCCTCAGTTTCTGAAATCAAGGAATGCACTAAATTTTGCAAGACCTGCAATGAAAATCCTGAACGCTACCATCACCTTCCAGCATACTAACTCCATGCAACAGTCCACTGCACAAACAACATGTGAGTTTCTTGCACAGCAACAAAGAAAAGCAGTAGAGAACCTGGTATCCCTAAAGAGGCAATTCTTCTCAGGAGGATTTAGATGTTTATTTTGGGTGCTGAAGATATACAGCTTTGTTCATGATTTACTGGTGCTGAAGACAAAATTGTGGAATCAGGAAGAAGCTTGAAGAACCTCTCCTTCTCAAGGTTGCAAGAGTAAACATTTCTTGGCAGAAAGTTAACTTAGAAAGGAAGATTCACCCTATTTAAAACAATACTTCACCTTACATTTATAAATTATGTTTTGCATCTGAAACACCAGAGCCCCCAACATGGCCATTAAAAGGAGACATCAAGTAAGGACTTTATTAAAGATGTGCAATGGATCCTTCTCCATCTGACTGAATGCATGCAGTCTATATCCCTATTTCCTACCAGTCTCACAACAAATACCAAAGCATTTGTCTTCTTGTCTTCAGTCAGCTCTCACAGCAGATTTCTCAGAAGATGTTAATCAGGAAGTTAGTGGATTGGGATGTTCTTGTACTATTAAGCCTCCGCATTTCAGGCAAACCAAATTTTATGACAGAAGGTGCTTCTGCTGCAAGGCAGGAAACTTTTCACTTTAACTTGTCTTTTTTGCTCGTGACATTTGTGGTTTGTGACTTCAAACTAATAAAGTAAATAAGAGAAATAAAGTATACTCTACTCTGGTCATTTGGGGAAAATATTTCAGAACATTATAAAATGTACTATCTTTTGTTTAAACTTTTCCAGAACCTGAAAGAATCTGACTTCAGCCAGGTCTAAAGCAAAGAGGAACAACAACAACAACAAAAATTTTAAGAGCAACATTATTTCAAAATAAGCAATTTTTTCCCTGATTTTGCACCATTCCCCAATTTAATTCACCCTTTCCAGCAGTGGACTTAGTTTATTTCTGCTGTACAATAGCACCACTTTCTTCTCTTCCCTGAATTAGGAAACATGGCGTGCCAAGAGAAAGAATATACTTTGCTTCAGTTTCAAAATATATATATATGTATATAACAGATGTATAATTTAAAGTTTGCCTATGACTCACATGCATCTGGTCCTATTGCTTTTACTCAGTTGTACCTACACTTGCTTAATTAAAAAGGGCGGAAGAGTGCTGTTACTCAGTGCAGTGCAACTTCAACTGGCCTGCATCCCAGTTTTGAGATTCTTTACCGGCTAAGTGGGTGCTTAGCAAAATCAGTCTGTCTAAATGCTCTTGCCTCTTCCCAATGCCTGCTTGGATGCAGAAAGAGCTGAAAGCTCTACCAGACCTCTCCTGTTCCTCATCACCCTCCCCCTTATTCCAGACAGCATGGGAGCAGCTACTTAGACCTCCACTGGGCTGATTTCAATGTATTAAGTCGCATTAACTCAAACTCCATCAGTGTTTGATTTTGTAAAGCGTGGCCCTTAGGTCAGTCTGTGGCAGACGTGCTTAATCTCACTAGACTAAAGGGGATGTCCTTGTATCGCAAACAAGCTGGTATCTGAAGAAGTGCTGCTGTGATACAGTTCAGTTTTACAGATTCTGTTCTCCACCGATGCTGACTTAAGAGTCACCCTGCATGGGCTTGGTTTAGTTTGGTTTTTTTGGTGTGGGTTTGTGGTGGGTTTTTTTAACCCTTCTAGCACCAGGAAACAATACATCTAGTAAGAGTCACACTACACCTGACAATTTGACTCTTGGTCAATAGCGGGCAGGTCACACATGTTGGTCACCCAGCAGCTCAAAGACAGATTTAGATGAGATTGCTGCCATTAGCATTTGCCCAGTTCCTTCCTGGACTCTACAACAGGACTGCCCCCCCTTTGTGCTTTTTCCTGAGAACGCTGCCAGCAGCTTACTGTGTGACTTGGATTCAAGCTTAACGTCATTGCCCACAGAGCATTCAGCACTTTATTGGCACAGAGAGGGGAAACAGGCATTACCAAACAGGAGATCGAACCATAATGAGAGGTGTGGTAGGTTAAAGATGCCTTGGACCACGACCAGGCTTATGTTTAGACGGGAATCATAACATTCATTCATTGCTGCCAAAAACAACTCCCAAAACAAAAGAGAAACACCCCCTCAGCGCCTTCTTGTCATTATCTAGGATACTTTATCCTGTAATACATGAGAATTTGAGACGCACCTTTCCCATACGCAGAGTTCACCCTCAGATGTGCACATAGAGGCCCCCTCGCTAACCCAGCACAAGGGCTGGGAGAGGTCTGCAGTTAGGTGATGCAGGTGCGCTCCCGACAAGCAGGGATGGGCTTCATCCAACAGCGCCCAGCTGTTTGGCTCTGCCCTGAAGAGGAAAGGCTGGGAGGGTCCAGCCCCCTCTGCCATGGCTCACACATGGCTGGACCAGGACTGGCCGCCAGCGCTCCAGTACGAGAAGGCAAACCGTCTAATCAAACTTTTAGAAGCGGAAATATGCACAATTTTTCAGCAATTAACATCCCAAGACAGATTTTCTTCCACCCACTTATTCCCCTTAATTATTTAAAACATTCCTTACGAGGAAGCTCAAATTCATCATGATATAAGTTCTCCTTGCTAACAAGGCATATATTTAGTATACTCCGAACCGTGCATCTATCGGATAGCCAGCAGACCGCCGCTGCCTTTCCAGCTTTGATTTGATAACTACATCCAAGTTAAGGATTCTCACCATATTTCTGCCTGAAGCCCTGTCACTGCAGTTTACTACACGTGGAATTTGATCTTATATACACCACTAACATGTGTCTCTCGTAGTCTGGCACAGCTAAAGCATAGCGCTAAACATATACACATATATCAGTTTCACTTTTTTTTTTTTTAAAAAAAACCCAAAACCTCTCAGAATCCTGATGGGGGAAGATAAAAGGAAAAGGGAAGATAAGAGCAAAACTTTGTCCTCTGTTTTTTTCTTCTAAACTCTGAGAACACATTTGAAACATCAATATCCTTTCGGTGGCACACCTCCTGCTCTACAATTTATGTCATTTTCCAGGCAAACAGTGTTAAGATTACCAACGCGAAACAAAATTTGCAAAGCAATTTAAATTATTTTTTTTTCTTTTGCTTGTTTCAGAAGCATGTCACTGAACTGCCACTGGATAGTGCAACTTTCACCTCTCTTGCTGATTTTTTTTTAAATAACCTTTTTTAAAAGCAGAGAAAATGGTAACAAATTTTCAGTTTCAGAGGAAAAATAACAAAGACCTGCTCTAGGAAGCTTATTTTGTAAATAAAAGTCAGGAGAAAATACACAAAGTAGTAATATAGCAAGAAAGAAACAACTTCTCTTGTTACCTTTGTTTCTACAGGTACATCTCGCTTAGTGATTTCCTCAGTTGGCTCTTCCTTCATGTTAGTATTAATTGCTAGAGTTTCATTATCAGATGGGAGCAGTGTATCACTGCTTGGAGTCCTGTAGCAGCTGTTAAGCACCTGTCCTTCACAAGCTGTCACACTTTGCAGTGACTCTCTGGAAGTACTTTCTCTTTCCCCATTTATCAAGCTGCTGTTGATAGCGTTATCCAGAACCAGGGTGGAGATAGTGGAGCCACAATCAGGTAATCTCCTGTCTTCATCTTCTGTCTGGTCTTGTGCTACTACTCCGTTGGCTGTGTGTAGCTGTGCAACCTGAGTTTTGTCGGTATTACTGTTTCCCTGTTTTTGTAGTGGGTGCTGGGCGGGGGGTTTTGGCTGAGGTGATGGTGTTGACCCATATCTTCCTTGAGATTTAGGAATGTGGAGAACAGAGGAATCTTTCTTCAAATCACTAGGATTTAACGGGCTAAAAACACCAAAAAACCGAAACATAGATGAGAGAATAGTTACCCACAGCATTATAGAAAATCCCAGGGATGAGGAGTAGGAGAGTTGCACCATATAAACAATTCCTCCCAAACCGCTTTTTTGCTGTGTTAATATTAGGAAGCTCAGGCCATTGATTCTTGAACTGCATTATTCCATTGAAATGCACACAAACACGCACGCATCTCTTACTGGAAACCCAGAGTGCCGTCCATATGGATTCATTTTATCCTGCCCTCTCTTCAGTCTCATTTGTAAAATGGAAAGCAGTGTGATCAGCTACAGCAGCAGATAAGGGAACAGAGACACTGATACATGAAGCAACTTGCCCAAAGTGTCCCAGAAGATTATTGGCAGAAATGGAGAAAGACTCATAGTCTCCCAAGTCTCAGCCCAACCCTTAAACTAGCAAGCAGCCTGTTCCCTAATTGCCTTTTAATTATACAAAATGCATGAAAAACGCCCAAGCATATTTAGCATCCCTTTCCTTAGGTTCAGCATATTGCAAAGCACTTTAAATTCTTATCCCATTTCTTCCCCCAGTTTACTTATTTTAGCATGTCCTTTCGTCATGCTGCATCTTTGCTGAAGGTTTTTTTCCCCTCCATATTTTGTCTCCGCTTCAAACATATGTTATCCCTTGGTCATAGCTTTCACTATCTCTTTCTCCGTTTTATTTTTGAGATTCTGAATTTTAGGCTAATATAAATGTTAGCCTACTCTGTAAAAGTTCTTGGCTTCATCATAGTTTAAAAAAAATAAAAATCATTGGAACCAAAATAAAACCTATACACTTTTGTCTAAAGTATATTTAACAACGCCCATTCAACCTGCAAAATACCACCATGACTGTCCCCTAATATATTGTTTCCAGTATGGACCATTAATCTTCCGGAAAGATGAAGACTGCTTATAAACTGTATGTTTACTCTTTATTTATAGGACCGTTTACAGAAATATTGTAAAATAAATTCTGCACTTTCGTACATAGACCTTAAAAGATATCTTACACTAGTTTCATCTTCTCCCGTCATATATATGGAAAAAAAAAAAAAAAAATCACTTTTCCTTTAGTTGTGTAGAGATTATGCCTTTTTTCAAAAATAAGCTTAACTCCAAGGTAGAATTAATTTACATTTTTCAACTGCATGCACATAGCAAATAGGTTTAATTAACTTTTTGCCATGCCTACATGTTTGGGGGATGTACGGACTAATGAAAATATGTTATCATAATTGACAATCACAGTTTGCGGTTCATGAACGTGCTACCTAGTCATTTGAAGACCAAAAATTACAAGAGAAGTTAACCTTCATGGAAGACGTATTTTGTGAGCTGAGCTCATTTGAAAACCAGGAATTGCTTCCACAGCCATAGCAGGAGACTCCAGAAGACACATGCTAATTATGAAAGTTTCTCATAAGCACAGATCATAGTGTTCAGGGGAACCTAATCATTGGACAGATAGTATTGAGCATATTTAATGAATGACACTGGCCAAAAAAGCAATTCCGCTTCCCCTAGTCTCCCAAGCAAAACATCTTAATTTTTAAAAGCCTACAAATAAGAAAGTTTTCATTGCTCTCTTTATAGCTTCCTTTAATTGCATAATATTGGAAGAGTTTCTGTACAAACCAGCAGGCATGTCTAGGAGGAAGAAATGTAGGGCTCTTTGGTGTAGGGCACAATGAACCCGAGGAGGTTCAGAAAGGATAAAATTGTTTTTCTAAGGATACTATGCTGTTAAAAAGACTCGAATGATGCTTTGGAGGAAGGCTGGGGAAAAAAGTGATAATGGGACTAGACACCTGAGCTAGAAGAATTCACAGGACCACCAGTGCTGCAGTAATTTCTTTTTCCCCTCATCTTTTGGCAGCTGTCATGACAGCAATGCAATTAAGTCTGCCTAATCACAGAAGTTTCTTGCAGGTGAAGCTCTGAAATGATTTCTATTCCACTAGACAAACCTATTTTTTCAATGCCCAGCTGCTTCTGTATAAAGAATTAGATTTCCCACATCTTGAGAGGGAATTCTTTTCATGGAAGTCTTAATACTCTGGCTCCTCAGAAGGACATGCTCTGTTGTACATCATGCATTCATTCCCATAGGGAACAACCCTTCAGAACATTGGTATCCTGAGGAAAGACAAGAAAGCCATGTCCAAAACTTGCAAGGCTCAACTGTCACTGGACTGTTTCTTGAGCTGTTCCTCTGTCATGGGCTTTCTGGAAGGTTGCTTTCTTTATACAGAGCAGATACATTCGGAACTTCTGTTTCAGAGCTTATAATGCTTGTCACATACATCTAAGTAAAGACACACAAGTAACACTATTTCATGAAAGCAGAGTTCACTGTGACTCCTGTTTCTCAAAGTTCCAAATGTCCCCTGTAAAAGGCAACATCAAAACTCAAGAACACCAAGCTATTCCACCAAAATCACCAGGTACTACAAAGCAAACAGTTTAGAGAATATCAATACAAATAACTGGTACAGTTCACCCTCTTCAAGAGTGATCTAAGGCTAAGACAGTATAAAGGAAAAATCAGGTTTTCAGGTTCCTCTATCTGCTTATATAAGTAAATCTTTTTCTCTGCAAGAACAAAAGAATTTAAATTAGCTCCAATGTTTCTTTCTAAAATCGGCACTGATTTCAAATTGGTCACATTTTCCAGGATGTTTTAAAAATGCTACAAATGTTAGTTAGTTTGGTTTTTTGGGTTTTTTTTGTTTTTTGGTTTTTTTTAAAGAAAAATTAACACTAGCACCTTATGAAAAAGCACACTTTGAACAGGCCAAACGTACAATTGGCTCGCACCTTTTCAAAACACGCGCAGTTTTGCCACAAACTCCTCTGGCAGGGATGGGTTTGAGCACTACCGCGGTATCAACGTTCTTCCTCACAGGTTCAAGTTCCAGCAGTCCACACACAACAGAGTTACAAGTCAATTCAAATTCAGTTACATACCTGCCTCCCTCAAAACGACTGATGAGATCTGACACTTTACTGGACTTTTCCTTTGCGACACTAGAAGCGGGGGTGGGTGTCTCTTCCTCCATTCTTGGCTTCTGATTAGGTAAAGCTTTATGCCTAGGGATTTGGTATGTAACAGCTGACACCTTCTGCAGATGAATTGGCTTTGGAGGCACTGCAAACAACAACAACAACAACAACTTGCTCATGAACTCTTTCTTTGAACTTCCAGAACGCATACAGTATTTTTTGCATAAGAACTTACTACAGCAATGAAGAAGAGATGCTCTTGGCTTTACTTAACTTAAAGTTGCATAATGAATACAGGGACTTCATATAGTCTTTTATGTACTGTGTCGTGTCAGTCATATTTCTTGGACAAAAGCTGAAACACATGCTGCTTTAACAACCTAAAAAATTGGGGTGTGTTCTTGTTTTGGTTTTTTTTCTTTTTATAGTGTACTGTAGTAAACACATAGTGGCCTCCATAAATGCAGTTTTTGTCATAAAAAAGATTAAGCATAATCAGAGGATCTAGCTGTGCTGTGGTTCTCAAGAGAGAGATTTAAACTGCTGCTAAACTGCTGCGTTCTTTACCTTCTCCCTCATGACTTCAATAATAGTAGTCATTGGAAAAGGTATTTGCCGTCAGCTTTGAGGTTCCTTTCTTCGTCTATTTATACTACTGAAAATCTGGCCCCCAGAAAATATTTTCTACTTCTCTTTGCTTCTTCCTCATCCCTTCTAATTAGATTGCTAACGATCAGCCATTGTTTAATGCAGCAGACAAGGTGACATATAAAGCAAACAGTCACAAGTGCTGGGGATCTTTGAATTAACTTTTTTCCCTTTAAGTGGAAGCATTACAGCATTTCTGAGCAGCCAAATCATTTCAGACAGGGCCTGAATGTGTTCCACTGTCAGAGCAATGAACCTCTGGCTCCATAAACAAGTGAGACTTAAGGAAAAGGTCCTTAATTCCCAAGAACACAACTCTGTTCATTCCCACACACGTTCCCAAAACTTATTGTGGGGAGAAGTGAAAGCATTTCAGATGAAAGTGAAAAATAAAGACTGTATCTGCCCTTTAATAAAAGGCAGACATAAATTGGCAGGAGTAGGCAGCGCCCTGCCGGTGGAACTGGTGGCCCCAGGGGCTTGGCCACCACTCCACAGGCACCATGCTCCAGTGTGCTGCAGGCACCGGCGCTCCCATAACTACACACACCTGCCAGGGAGCAAACATGAAGGGAAGGAGGACAGGAATTGGCATTAGGAATCACGTGCAACTCTCATGGTAGAAAAAATAAGCACTAGTATAGGACACACAATAGATGGATGTGAAAAAGCCATGTTCCTCGCATCGCTGATGCTAGAATAGCTTACTGACTTACCCTGGAAAACCTGTGCACCACAGGAATTAGCTTAAATCCTATCACTGACATTTAAAAGTGTTGTTGAAAAAAGTCTTCCAAATACACTATCACAGACTATGACAAAACTTGAAGGAACACTTGATTTAGGATGACTTTCCATCTCTACCTTACATTAAATTTATAGAAGGTAATATTTGTCCGTGCTTCCAATAATCTAATTGCATTTAGGAGGGATTGCAGTGATAGATGTAGTCTGAAATTACCCTGAGGGACTCTATGAAGAAATGAATGTACCATAAAAAGCTTAGGACTTCAATCATATCAACTACAATTGATGACAAAGGAAATAATCAGAGGGAGAAGGAAGAGAATTACTGTAGGTCAGATACTTTTACTGTGTATATGTTTATCTTTGGTCCATTCAACCTTTATGTCATATATACTAACACAAGCAAAAGAGCAAGTTTGGGGAAGGATGCAGTGCACAAAGGATGACTTAAACCACTGCAATTTTCAAATAGTTACAATGCAATCCTGAAACAAGCAAAATGCTAAATTGTGTAACTGCTTGAGTATCTGTAGTAACTGAAGCCTCTCCTGAGAAGCCGCATACATTCGCTCAGCCACAGCTGCAGTGCGGTGGAGCAGCTCTCCCTGTATTCCCTCTTCTCAGGGAGTCTGGAGAAGGTCTGGCAGAATTAGGCCAACGAGCATCAGATAATTGTCCAAGCGCTGAATAGCTCGCTGTGCTAACAAAGGCAACGGGACAGCTGAAAAAGGCGAGACAAGCAGGCTGGGAAAAAGCAGGACACATAATTGAGTGCGGGCACTGCCATTCCCTCGGGGAAGAGACGGAAGGAAAGGGGATACTGGGTGGATTTACTGCCCAACACTACGCTAGTTTGTAGAAAGACTTCTTGCTCTTGCAATGGATTTTGTATAACCCATGATCCTGTAAATTCTCTTATTTAAGGGACTTGTATATCTCTTCAATTCTTTTGTACATCTCATAAAATGTTAATATCCTCACAAGGATATATTAAAACTACTAAACTTGAGGGAATTAATGTCTACTGATAAAGCAGGAGGAATTAGTTCGAAGCTATTTTTATACTGGGTCCACTGGGACAAAAGTCAAATTCTAGGACATTCTATGGAGGTGTCGCATGCTTTTGCAGCTATTACTGAAAAAAACCCAGTTTAGCTGCATTTCAGTAAGGCAAGCTCTAGGAACCTCTGGTCAAACAGCACAATCCCAGTATATTGGAAATCCTTGTAATGTCTTCAGAGGAGAACCACAAACCTGACAGCCATACCAATTCATTAATGCAAGGTATTTTCTTCTTTACTCCCTATTACCATCTGACAGCATTTCTCTTAATCAGCTGCTGCTTTAGCTACTGTAAGTTTTACAAATAGAGCAATGGGAAAAGGACAGTCACAAGATCAATAAAAAGAAAAGAATCAGTAGTGTAAAAAACCCCCACACAATCCCTCCTGTAAGGTCACCCTTGTTAACAGGGATTATGGAAAACAAATTCCATTAATTCTCCCCTCAATGTACTTCTGAAGTGTTTTGTTTTAATCAGATTATTTTTCAGTGTGCACACTGCAAGGATCTTAAAGAAAAGAAAAGAGAAAAGACTGGTCCATTGTAATACCCTGCATAATACAGAGCTCTATTTGAGTCTATAAATACTCTTGTCTCTATACTGTAGAATTTTGAGCTCATTAGGAGATATAAACTGCGTATTCTGCCCAAAGAAAACTCCTCAGTATACTCAGGTAGCTGCTACTGTATAATGCTAGCCAAAATGGCTAATCAAGGTGCCTACTCGTGCATTCAACTTTGTACATATACATAAGGAAACGGGAGGTAATGCAACAAACGGCTTAAAAGGTGCAACCACCTTTGCTGACTCCAAAGCATATTAGCAAAGGTCATTTATCTCTTGTCTTGGAAAGTGTAATGCATTCAATCTCCCTCTGTGTGTTTAACACCTGCTGGTTAAAAATGCAGCTACATTTTTATTCAATGAAAATACACAGTTTAAAGTTCCTGTGGCAAGCAACTATGGCTCTCCTGGCTGAGTCATCCTTCATCACCGCTTTGCATGCTCCATCACCTTCAGGAAGATCAAATGAGCACAGCTGGATAGATACCAAAGATGGACACTCACGAGAAGACTACAAAACAACTAGCAACCTAGACTCAGCAGGAGGAGAGAAAAAATTATCTCCTCTTTAGGAAGTACATTTCCACATTTTTATATCACATCTGAACAAGTATCTTCCAATATTATATAAAGAAATAAGACCAATAATAATCACATGTGCTTTGTTCTCTCATTTATTGTCTTCCTGGAGATAATGTTTGGGATTTAGCAGTTTTGTTGATAGAAGAGACATTGCTACAGGTTCCTTAAAGCACTCCTGAGACTGGAGAAGCCTAGCTAGAAACAGCTCTCAGTTCAATTCACCTTTAATTGCAGAAGGTCCATTTGCCAGAGAAGTACAGTCTATATCCCAGACCTTTAAGAGGTCTTCCAGCTTCTCTCGTCCCAGGCCACTGGATACCTTCAAAACCACAGACTATATTATAATTAACTGAGAAAGGAGGACAGTATTGATGCTACACAGTAGACCGTCAACTAAAACTGGCTGGTGAAGTCTACGTGTTGAATGCTTTGTGTCCATACCATTTCACAGCAGCACAAACTAGGCCATCTTCTGGAGTGGAAAAATCATTTCCAACCCAAACAAAAATGCCTCTTCAGCCTCAGCAGGAGATAGACAAGTACACCTAAGCACTCATTAGAAAAATTTAAATGAGCAAGAGCAAGAGCAGTCTTGAACTGACAAGACACTTCACTGCTTTGAAGAAGTGTTGACATTTCAACATATTTTCCATCCTACAGTAATACTGCCTGGTACAGACATCAGTTTCAGTGCCCAGTATTGCATAATTGGCAGCATATAAAACTCATGCAGGAGTTCAAAGAGCAGGGAATAGAAGAAACTAGGAAAAACTGATCAATTTGTACATGTCACTCTACATGCATTCTGCTATCCTAGGTTCAGACCGCTGCCCAAGTATTTGTAGGTAAGGGCAATTTTCAATTTATTTAACAGTTTGCCTCTTCGCTCATGCATCATATTTGCCTTGGAACTCAGTAGCATATTTTGCTATTTCCACTGACTACCTCCAGCCTGAATTAGTCCACTTTATCAGAAAACACACTGCATTGATTCAAAGGCAAAATACCATGTTTCACAGCTGGTACACAGCGCAACTGCTTTCCTCTGCAGTCCTGATTTCTTTGCTCAACTCCCTCATTGTCCTTCAGTCAGTTTCAGGCTTTGTTCCAAATTTGCAGAGAGTTTCATGAATCAAACTGTACTCAACACAGAAATCTGACATATGAAATGCTAAATTGTTGTTGGAAGGAATTATTGGGGAACAAAAATTGCTCTTTTGCTGTCAGTGTATCAGACAACTAGTTTGTTTTCTCCTTGAAATGCCAGGGGAGAAAAAATGAAAATGAAAAGAAAGAATTTTATGTTGGATTCTGTGCAGAAATTTATTCGCTTGATCTAGCTACCTTGGGTGATTTGTTTCCAAACATTTAAACTACTTCTCGGAGACCAAGTACAGACAAAATAGGTTCAGAGTCCAGGGTTCACTTCAAGTGCAAGATTTTGGACATTTTTCCTCTGCATTAAAGCTCTATTTCCTCTATTAAAGCTAAGTTTACTAAAAATACCTGTACCCCACTTGTAATGCAACCTCAAAGTCAACTTTATATCTCTCATTTTAATTATATACATTTTGGTAGGTTAGACCAAGGTCATTTTGCAGTTAGTTCATCAACAACTAAGTACACGGTCATTACAATTCAGGTCTGTCATCTTGTTTCCTTTCACTATGAAAGGACACTTAGTATTTGCATGACTACAACAAAAATTCGGAAAAACATTTCCTCCTACTCTAAACCAAAAATGTTTCTGTACCTGTACATGAAAAGCTGTTAAAAAAAAAAAAAATTAGCAGCCACATTTAAACCAATGAACTAGAGCAATTTAATTTGCTTGGATCATTTGGACTCCCAAATGCTTATTTAATTCCTTCTATTTTGGTTTGCTTCAATTAAATAAAAAGGGCAAAAAGATACAGTATATGATGCACATGTTTAATAGAAACAAAGACAGACATATGCCCATGAACAAAGCAGGCACAACATAATATTTACAACAGTATTATTGGATATAATATACACAGCTGTGTTTCTTAAGACTACATCACTATTCCTGGCTATGCCACATTTTGGAGCAAGCAATTTTGACAAACACAGAAGTCATGGCTAGAAAAGAGCAACAACAGCTGCATAGATATTTGAATAAATAGGGTTCAATAATATCCAACTCCTAATTTATCTAACAGCTAAAATTGCCAGTAAGTGGGCTGGTTTTCTTTTTGAAAAGCTTAAAATCTTTTTATTGATTGTCCATTTCTGTTTATCCATTAACAGATTTCTAAAATATTTTTCTTAGGAAGAACACGTGTTCTTTTGTTAACTTAGCTTCAGAGTATGCGTTTCAGAGACCTAGGAACCAGGACAGAAAAGACTACTCAGATAAGTCATGTTTACATATGACTGATAAAAACATCTTAAATTTAGCAAATAATACTGGTAAAAGTTCCACAAAAACAAGCAATACAAAAAATACAGCTTTATTTTGCTCTTATTCTCTCCAGTTAAACAAAACTTTCTTGATACCCCAATAAATTTCTTCCTCCCTGAACAAACATGAACTCAGGACTAATGCAAAATTCTTCAAGATGCATTTTTCCATTAATTGACACACAGATTGTTAAATCCACTACATGATGACCTATGTGATTCTAGTATCTGTGTGATTTAGATGTGACATAGTTTTCTGTAAGTAATTCTAGTTTCTGCCATATCAACACTGTATCTCAAAATCCAATTCATTGAGCAGGATTGTGATACCAGTCTTCTAAACTCACGTTTTTTTTAACTGTTGAGATGAATGAATTGCCCGTCACTCCTAAAAGACATCAGTCCAGATTCGTTTTGAATCCAAGATTTCCAGAACATACTAACTCTTTGTTGTGATCAACCTCAGCAGAATCATCAGTAGTACTGAGAAGAACTCATAAAAAGATGGCTTGAGGTTTAGATACATAAAGTCAACATGTAGGTTGACTTATTTAGCTTGTAGAAGTGAAGGTACTATTTATGGCAGGAAGAAGAGTAATCTGCTTCTACTGTGCACACATTATTGGTCAGCTTTTACTGGACAAAGTTCACGTCTGTCCACATACTCCTGCAGGAGGGCTCCTCTCGAGCTCCACTAGAACGCCAAAGGCCCTGAATATCTTCCACACCACCCTTGCCTTGAAGCCAGCCTGCCAAACTCTCCAATTCAAAAAGAGTAGCAAAACCTTCCAGCTCAAATACAGTAATCCTTTTGAAAATTAAGCCCTGGCAATAGTTTAATACAAACAAGAGGCTTAAATGCATTCTCCAGTCTCTACCTACTAGCCACTTCTTGGGCAAAGGACAAATTTAACACTTGCTGCCTGGCATTAAGCACACAGAAAATTACTAGACATTTGAGATAAAAAGTGTAGCTGGACCTATGTGCTTGCAACATATCAGTAAGTCCAACTTTGCTCTGAGAACCTTTTCTGGCAAAATATTACTAGAAATTACAGATTCATAAAGCATTTACAGAACATTTGTAATTCGGTAGCAAGCTTTTACCCAACTATTTTCTGACAAATACAGCAAGGTGCTCAAGTCTGAGATGAAGAACAACTTGCTTAACAAAAATATTTGAGACTACTTACCTTGTGGCTTTGGATTTGAAGCTGAACGTGGGGACTGTTTGACTGGCACACTTCCATTTATTCCCTGAGCCGCTTCATTGTGTACATTCTGCTCAATTAGCCTTCTTGTGGCACTCGCTGTACAAGATCTAGGCAATATTAAGGACTTTGGACAGATGCTGCTGCCTGAAAAACAAATAAATACAAAAAACCCAACAATCAGAAACAGGATTAAATATAAGGTAGAATGACTACAAGCACATTTATTAAGTGCTAACACTTCTCTACAAGAAAGTTAGAATACTTGTCTTGCCTTTAAGAGTGCCTCATCCTAAAAACATGCTTTGCCTTTCACTGAGATTTATTATGTTTAAACTGTGAAGATCTGGATATAAAAAAAAAGACTTCCACCATGATTAGCCTAAGCTCTTCTATAGAAAGATGACAATCTCTAACAGACTTTTTCCTGTCTGAATTGTCAATGTGCTTGTTCAACAGAAGAACTATAGAAAAAACAGCATTTTTGTTCAGCTATTCTATTTCTATACTCAAAGTGTTCACAAAATGCTATACATTCCAAAAGCTTATTTTATTATGGAAGGTAGCAACCAAAATTAGCTAAATATATTGCAACTTCTTTGTAAGGAAGGGCTCCTATTGTAAGTACTTATTCCAACAGTACTTTCAATTATTTAGGCTTTACTTCTTAGAAGCTTATTTTTCCTTTTAAATACCGAAGTAGACCTACACCAAGAAGCTGCCTCTACAAACATGGAGACATGCAGAGGTCCATAGTGAGATCAACAACCCACGCTACCAAAGTGCCAGTACACGGATCGCAATGCCTGCAAGACACCGCAGCTGCAACCTCTTCCATTTCATTCAATTAGCAAGGGCTCTCCCAAGAACATAAGGGTGGCTGGTCCCAGAACGATGTGGATAATCTAATGAGGCCCCACCATGTACAGAAGCTCCTTGAACATTTGTGACCTTAGCCAGAAACTCCTCAGTTCTGTTTCCTTGGGTATCACTTCATACACAAGAAGTTGTATTGTACTCCAGCAGCGGGAGCTCTGTCCCACATCATTCTTCAATGCCTAAGAAGGTACCTTAAGTGCCATTTCTGTCTCTCCTATGGAGATGGGAGTACTGGAAACTCTTAGATACACCAATGTGACGGTACAAGGGGTCATACCAACAAGTCTTCCTTGTCTCCATCAAAAGGCCAGAAGGCCAACAGGCTGGATTTCCATCTCCTACAGAATACTGTAGCAGTTTACACCCCAGCTGGGGAACGCCCAACTCAGAAACAAATTTCAGAAACAGTAACTCCTTGCACAAGTCAAGTATACAACTGCACATAATTTATAGATTTACATTCAGATCATTCTTACAACTTTGCAATGAGGGCGAAAGTGTGAAGTCTTGGAGCCTTCTGGAAACTATTTTGACTGCAGACTGGACAGCTAACGCACTTCAAGGTCTCCAGCTCCCCCACTGCAGCTCAGTAAGGGGCATTGCTGCTGTGAACTGTTCAGGCTGAAGCTGGAAACCCCAAATGGTACCTTATTATTTACTAAAAGGAGTCCCTGAGAAAACAAGGTACTGCTGGAGTCAAAATAGGAACTTATTTTTACACACACAACTTTAACAAGGCGCTTACTGCTGTTTATCACTCACGATCACCTCAAGCCGAGGCAGATGCAGAGCTGCTGCTGAGACGAGGGCAGCTCTGTGGTCTGCCACTCCTCCTCCCCCTCCTCGCCACCAGCCGCTCCAGCTTCTGCTTCTGGCTACTCCTGCCCTTGTGCCAGCACCAGCGCTTGTCCAACCATGCAGCCAGATGAGCAGCAGAAATGATGCAGTTGAGAGCTGGAGGGTATTTTAGAATGGTCTGACCTCATGGCCACCCTGGCACTGCTGCTGGCATAAGGGGAGAGCCAGGAATATTGCTGGAACCGGACAAGGCAGCATCTCACAGCAGCTGCCTTATCTAGATCGGCCTGAAGCAATCATTTAAATGCAACCCCAGTCGCTCATGTAGATATTCAGACTCGGATTGTACTTGGTTTACACATGTACACACAGCCTTAATACGAAGTCCAGCAAAACTAGGGACAGCTGAAAAGAGACCTTTAATGCAAAAAACCCCACGACGCTGCATTAAGAATTGATTTTGCTGTCAGCATCGCGCGCCCCTCACTACACAGGCAAGTACTAGTTGCATTCAGTGGGCAAAAGCCATTTTGTAAGGCTCATCCACTGTAATACAAACCATGTAACACAAACAACAGAAAAGATTGCTTCTATGTAGCAGGATCTTTTGCAACTGCTTAAAGAAAGAAAAGATCCAAGCACGTTCTGACCCAAGATGTGCTCTGGTTTCATACGTGTAACAACTCAACACAAGGCCGGTGCAGAGAAACAGACTGTCTTCGCATTAATTATCGTTGTACAAGCCATTATACAAATTATTCATCCTGTCTGGAAGTCATATTCGCTGGAGATGGACATGCTACAGACATTTAACCTATGCTACAAACTAGTAATTCTGTTGATCGTGTCGCATCCTCAAGCCATGTGTTTTGAAGAGTAACGCGGCCACATCAGGATGAACAGCTTTCTTCAGATGTAAAGCTGGAATGGAAAAAGGTAACGGAAATCTAGCCACACCATACTTCTACACAAAATTGAGTAGTCAAATTCTCTGGATAAAGGGCATTCTTTAACATCCTTGGAAATCTGAGCCTTGGTTTCTAGTCAGTGAAAGATATTACCTTCCAGGTGATGTAGACAAGTAAATCGCAGCAAAAATACAGAAATTTTCACCACAGACTTGTATCTAGTATATTGTGTACAAGTGCATTATAGCTAAAGCCCAAACTATGCAATTTTCAGCACATTTCAAAAATACCAAATACTTGCTTAACAATCAGCAGCATGCATTTCAGTAGAGCTTCTCAATTCCGTCCATTTAAGTAAGCATTAACACAGTCTACCTTTTAGAAATATAATTGGTGCCCTCTAAGTACAACTTAAAATCCCATTATATATGCAAAAGTCAGACATGCTACAAAACCCAGCAGCTTTTACTGGGCTGAAGTAGATTCCCATTGCAATTATTTCTGATCTGATTAAAGAAATACTTGTGTATAACTGCTATTTCTATGCATGATGATAACTGAGAAATTTGACTTGAAGTCAGAAACGCAATGTACAACAAAATACTACCAGCCAGTTACTGTGTTCACTAGTACATGACTAATACCAGCTCTCATAATGGGGGATGACCAAATAAACTGAAGAGGAGAGAAAGGTGTGGAAGGATTTAAAAAAAATTAAAATGGGGGCAGGCAAGAATGTAAGTGAAAAATAGGAAGTAGTAAGTGACATAAAAGAGAAAAAAACACTGTACACTTGAAAAACAATTATTTTGCTTATCATCTGCAAGGAAATGAGAAGCTAGAATGCTTGCAAACACTCTTGCACCTGCAAGAATGTTTGAAGCTAGGCGATACATTATCTATTTTATCAGAGCATTCTAATTAGAAATAAATTGGAGCCATGATCATTTAGACAAACATAAACAGCCAGCTTGAAATGCCAGGAACATAAAAAAAACATGGCTTATTTATATTCACAAAAGGTTAAACTAATGTTTTAGTATTGGATAGGTCCTCCATCAACAGTTCCATAAGCTTCAGGAAGACAACCTCAATACCATTAGGTCTTTTTTTATATTTATTTTCAGCTCCGCTTATAGCACATAGTGCATCCAAACTGTTCCAGCACTGTCTCATTTTTACTGGTATTGCGATCCCACTCTTGATTGTACATTCTGAATGAAAGAAATGCAACATTTCTGGATGTAACCAAAGTCTATGGGAAAAGAGTTATTCTCTTGTGACTTCCAGGAGGCCAAATTTAAGTCTCAAAATTAATTCTCTTAAAATTATATAGCTATGTATACTTAGTATGCTAAGTCCCAAGAACGCCTGCCATCACGGCTGTGGTCTTGACCTTCTACTGCTAGATCTTTTCATGTAAGATCAGCACAAAGCTTCACCCTTCCTACTCATCCCTGGACGTACGTGGAGGTTCGGCTATTAAGTCTGTCTACCAAAGCAGTGGTTTAGCCAGCGTAACCTGGCCATACAATCTCCTGATCAGTTCCGAGTATCGTTAAGTAGCACTGACACTACAAGAAACTAAATCAACCCACCCACTTACCAAACACTACAGGAGCTGTAGCAAGGCCAGGACAAGAGTGAGTAGCTTCCTGAGCACAAACTAGAAGGCAGAAAGTGGCCTCTTGCCCGGGCAGTTACAACAATAGATTTGTTGAGGCCTGAGCAGGAAATCTATTAAATCAGGTCATGGATTTTGCCCACAATTGCGTCCAAACCGGCCCCTAAACTAAGTTTCTAGTAACTTGGTACCTACCGTTCGCCAGTTTGTCCTGTTTCTTAGAGGAAGTGACATGTTACTAAGAGGCTTATACTACTAATGCATACCCAAACACATTTTAAGACTAATTGTCTGGATTAAAGCAAAACTATCTGAAAATTAGGAGTATGGAGGAGGAGAGTAAGAAGTGTGGAGGTCTGAGATTCTCTCACGGAAAAAAAACCCCAAACACCTAATTTCCTCCATATTCTATTAAATGCCAGCCTCTCAAGTTCATTAAACAGTTGTGGTTTGATATCTTTTCACCTCTCCCATCACATTGGTGATAGTTGTGAACACTTTGCAGCTGCAGAATAGTACAAAAACTTCATACTGAAATGCTGTTCTGTGCAGACGAGCTCTAAAGGTTATACATCAGGCCAGCCTTTACTGTGGTGAGCCACTGCTGAAATACTGCAAACAGTTGATAACCCAGTGCTGTAAAAAGAGAAAAAATAACTTTTGCTGAAGTGAGGAGGGCTGTCTCACTGAAAAAATTAGTTTTATTTCTGTAAGAAGGTGCTGGCCAAAAAAATAAAAGGCAAATATCAAAAGGTTTAGAATTATCTTTGAAGAGTGGAATCTTGGCAAAGCATAGAACACAGATCAGGTTCTATTAAAGGACTAGTTCAAATACATACGCTAGCAAAATGCAAACATGTAGGGTTTTTTTCTTGCAAAGCTATTCTCCAGACACAGGTAAAAATATTCTAAGTTCAACAGAATAAAGTAGACCACGGTCTGGGAATAATGAAGATATTAAAGATATAAGGCTATTATTTCTTGCTGCATGGGGAACATTCCTAAGATTACCAAAGAAATATTATCCTCCCTTTCATAGTATTTATTGCACAGAGTAAATAAATCTTCAAGTAAATATGGTAGGTATAAATTGTAGGTAGCAAAAAGTGCATTAATATTTTTGTTCAATAACCCCTGTGAATGCACTCACAACATCTGATGGTGAAGTTAAACAGATGAAACTTAAAACTGGCAGGCCAAATACTTGCTACTCCATACTTGTTAAGAACTAGAAAATATTTAACTTCTTGGCAGATATGTACCTTACATAGTAACACAGAGCAGAGGTGTCCAAATTGTGATATGCGTAACACCGATTAGATGAACCACTTGAAACAACACACAGAGCAGTAATACAGAAGAACTGAAACAAACTTGCTGCGCACAACACAAAAAATACCCTGAGAAACAACTTTGACTTTTGAAATAATTTCATTTTTAATTAACTAAGGCAGATTATACAGGGTGTCAGTGATAGAATCCAATTCAATGTAGACACGTACCTGTATCTGCTTGGTTTAAGATGAGACATTACTGCACTGGTTTGGTTTGTGGGTATTCACAAGACTCAAGCATTCAATGTTGCTTTTCCTATGTTCTGTCAAGCTCTATAGTTGTTCTGGTTGGAAGAAACCATGTATCTTTGCCACAGTAACTTTCATTCTTAGAATGAAATAGAGCTTACAGTAACTGCTACTGAAGAGCTACAGTTTGCCAAGTTACTAGCTATGGATGCCATCGCACTTAAATAGGTTACCTCCTTCATGATTATAAAGTCCAAGCTTTAAAACGGAGCACTTATTATTAACAAAATAAGATTTGACATCAATAATCTGCTGACCTTAGTCTCAGTATACTGTACATCATGCAAACTAAGGGACCGAATGGTGTATTTCGCATTCCTTACAGATGTCCTGCCAACCCTGGCTACAGCAGGAAGACTTAGCGTGCCTTAGTCTGCTGTCCTGTCTGGCTGTGATCTCTGTTCTTTTGGCTCTGATCTAATAGTCATTTCCATGCCAGCAGGCCTGTGCATCTGCTGTGAGTCTCAGCAAAATGAGTAAATCAGCAATTAATGGGATTATCTTTCAACATTTGTCTAAATTTTGCATTAGCACAATAATATAACCATGCACTGCTGGTGCTGTTCCAATAAAACAAAAAGCGCTCTACAGGACTTCTAATGGCTTCTTCCCAGACTGAGCCCAAAAAACTATTTCCTTCAAAGTAACTATGGTTTCTCCATGCAATATGCTCTGATTACAGTACATTCCTCATCAGAGAGGGGACAACCTGGAATACAGAGATGCAACAGGAGGGAAGGGAATGCAAAGCAAGTCAGAAAACACCCTTGACAAGGAGTCTTTAAAATCAAAGTTAATTTGATAAAAGTCCAAGTGGTATATACTATGAACGCTAACTAGTCATGTAAACTAAAACAGAAAAAGGAACAGTGAACAGCTTTTTAAAATGGCACAATCTTGAGCCTTCTGAGAACTAGCCCCGCTGCAGTCAACATCTTCTATGCCTTTTCCCTACCGGACCAATGCTTTCATACTGTTGTCTACAGTCTAGCAGTGCCACTGCTTTCTAATGACCCAGTTTTTGGAGGCTACCGGTGGCAAAATCAATGCTAAGGCACCTTAGGGATAGGGGAGCTGGGGGGTTACTGATGATTGCAGGGATGGAATTTCAGAGCACTGCTCACGGAACAGGTTGCAGAGGCTGCAAGTTGCATAGAGAACATGTGACAACCTTACTCCTGGCCACTGCTGCCATGGTTTTCTACTTCTACACCTCTTCCTCCATTGCAGGGAGGGGAGGCAGCAAGCCTCTGGGCCTTGCAGCTGCTCCAGCTGGCAGGATCCCCCAAAACCTGCCACTGCTGTTCCCTGCTCCGCAGGGCAGCAGGCACATTGGAAGAAGCAGGCAGAACTACCCAGCTCAGTGGCTGAAGCACGCTGGCATCTCCCTTGACTGGAAACCACTGATTTAGAATAAGCTGCCAATGCGCAGCCTGCGGTTTAAAAGTAGTAGCTTATGACTGAGGTCCCCTGCCAAAAACACAGCATCTCTTACACTAAGGTTCTTAGGAGTCACCTACACTCATACACACTGGGACAATGGCTTTGCTGATGATGGTCGTTCATCAGCTATTTAATGAATAATGGAGGTTTCCTATACGACCAGAGACAAGCAACATTCAAGCCACATCTCCAGAAAGACATATGATTGAAGGGAGAGCTCCTGAGTATGAGTTCTGTTTACAGGAACCAAGAACTGCTCTTTCACATACTTAGTTCCTGTATTACAAAACATTCCCTCAAACCCTTGTTTTCACTTTGGTCTTTGAACATGTATTATCAAGCCCAAAATCTAAAGAGAAAATATGCAACAGTATTCTTTTACTTGTAGAGACTTTTCATGGCTTGTTTTTCATAAACTACTGTCAGTATCTCTTTCAGCAGATTTAGACAGTATTTTTTCTTTCTTTTTATTAAGCCTATCTGCAAGACTTAAGGGTGACCACAGTTCCTGACCACAGCTGTGTACCATGAGCTTCATGTAGTGAAGAACCACACAGCTACCACAAAAAAAAAAAAAAAAGAAAAAAAGAAAAAGAAAAGAAAATACAGAACAGTAAATAGCAGCAGCTTCATCACTCCATGATAAGGCAGGATAAATTGATCCTGTAACCAAAGTCAGCTACCCTGTTGTTACTGTCTCATTTCTACACCAGGTTACTTTAGGTAATTCCTCCCTCCTTGTCAGCACAGCCTCTTGCCAGTTCCATAACACAATAGCAACTTTCAGTTCAAGAACCGCTTCTCATATGGCAGTATTTCACAGTCACAGGAGTGTCCTGACTACGTACATGAACCTCTTTCCCTGTCGTGATCATGGGAACGAACATTGGTAAGCCCTGTACCGGAGGTTCACTTGCTCCTCTCTCCACCCTGTGAGGTCTTCACAGCTTCCTACGTGTTTGATGAAGGAAGGGGCTGAGTAAGGTTTGTGTGGCTTTCTTGAGTTCCTACTGCATTAATAGCCATTTTGATTATGAACCCTAGCAAGAGAAAAGATGAACAGGACGCACCTCTGCTGAGTTTTCCTCAAACTATTTTTTCCTTTTAGCTTCCTGTGTAGAGCTGTGTGAGGTAAGCAGTGTCCCCGCAACTATTATTTTACTGAACACTGAGCGTTCAATTGACATCAGTATATTTTGCACAGACAGCAATTACCATTTTCTAAATGTCTTGAGCTCCTATTTAATAAATAGGACACCCCGTTTGTATAAGCAGACTCACAGATCACAGAAGAATCACTTGTCTGAGCAAGGGTTGTGGCACTGAGACCTATATGCTTCTTTGGCTTTATTTGTCAAGTCTTAAGATGATTTATTTTCTTCCTATTAGGATATATAAGACAACCAGCATGACACCGTGCTGGGCAGCACAGTCTAACATTTCACATTAAGGACAGCACCTGTCATGTGAGGAAAAAAGGCAGTTGATTGTATCTCATACAGACCACTGGAACAATTCAACATGATATGTTAACATATACTTACTATACAAGTGCGGTGATAACTCATAGAATGACAAAAAGTCCTCCCCTTCTAGAACTCCTAAGTCATTATGAAATAATGTGTTTAGATTTTTAGACAAATACTAACAGGCTTTCAAAAAAACATTGATAAATTTGATCTAACTAGAAATTTCACCATTTTGCTCGGTATAACATGGCTTCAGAAGACTTTAACAAGCCAGTCGCTGACATTTTCATCCTCTACTCTGCCCAGTTATCCGTGCAATTATTTCATATTCATCTCAACTTAGAGCTATTTTAGAAAATATTCATATGCTTTGAGACATGAAATCGGCTACTTCTGTTGATAAAAGAACTGCTAGGAGAAAGCATTTTTAGAAACAGGATGCTAAAAAACCCAAAACCAAAACCCCAAACCAAATCCAAGCTAAAAAAACACCTACAGATCCAAAGGGGGAGGGGGGGAAATATCTAATTACAGAAGGTTGAAACTGTAACTGATCTATTATTTCCAAAGATCTCAGCAGAACTTGTATATACACACTGATAGCACTCAAGTAATTTAAAATATAAATACATAATATATCCAAAATGCAGACCAGCCAAAGATCCAAACAGAAATCAATTATTCAATACAAACCAATAGAAGTAATACTGATAGATGGAAACTGCTTCCCACATCCAGCTGCTGAGGAAATCCATGTGTCCAGCCAGCATCTGACAATCCCAAAGCCCATCCAGCAGCCAGCTGTCAAGGACACAAGTTATTCCATCCACTCCCCTCCCTCCTCCTGGCTGCCTGCTCCCACCACTTTCTGTGCATCAGTGCTGGCATGCATTTAGCCCCAGGATACAGTCCGGGAAAAGTTAAGCCATCAGAAACGTAATCCTGCCAAAAAACCCAAGCCAGCTTCATGCATTCATTCACCTTAGATGCACTGGAGCCTGGGCAAAGATGTAAATTGAGTGATGAAGAAAGGAAGACCTGACTCCCTTTCCAGAAGCAAGTAGTCACTAGATAATGTTAATTCTGTTGAATCACATCTCAACAGGGTTGAAGCACACAGTAGGAAAGAGGGAGGGGGGGAAAAAAAAAAAAATTAAAAAAATGTATTATCTAAAAATGCGTGGTTTGAGATTTGAAGTAATGTACCCTAATTACGGAACAGGCTGCAAGGTATTAACGGCACAATAGCATTACAACAGGCTACCAGGCACTACTCCCTGTTATTTGAAAGATTACAAGGAAATATAAAATTAGGAACTCGATAAAGAACAAAGCGTGGGTGGTGAGGAACACGCGGTTGTTCGTCCCTTACAGCAGCAGCACCAGCGGTGCAGCTGTGCGGCGCTCCGGCGGCTGGGTGGCAAATGCCTTTCTTCCCCCCAAAGCCAGGGGCAGGCAGCCCCCTGTCAGGCTCCCCAGGCACTTCAGTCTCCCTGCCAAGTAATTAACCACCATCATCTAGGAAACACAGAAAAACAAGCAGCTCCCTGGGAATGCTCACTGCACCAAAACAGAAATATAAAGAACCCAAAGCTGGACAATTCACAAGAATTCAAGTGCTTCCTGCTTTTGACCTGGTTGGGAAAAAAAAAAAAAAAAAAAAAAAAAAAAAGGAAGAATAGCCACAAAAAGACTGGCTTAAGTAAATTCAGGGCCTTTCTGTTAAATCATTCAAGAAGGACCTTCCTTGTCCAGGCTCTTTAAAGCCTACCATAATCATGCCAGCTTTTGCGTGGTCTCTTGTCCATACGGAACAAGAGAGAGAGATCACTATTTCACACTAACTCATCAGTTCATTAACACCTTTATGGAAGGAAGTCAAATGCAAGTTGTCTGGAATCCAAACGGGGGGGAAAAAACCTCTTAGCCCTAAATGGCCAGAGATGACCACTGTTCATGCAGTCCACAAAATTCACTCAATATTAACAGATCTGCACATCAATACAGTTGGCTCTTGAACATTATACAGATTGAAACAGCTTCACATTTTATGCTATGAACTGGCTGAGAGATACAAATTCAGAAAAATTACATTGTTTAGTCCTCTATCCTTTCTTTTCCGGACCCTCATTTAAAATATAATTGTTTTAAAAGAAAAAACAAACAAACAACAACAAAGAAGAGCATAACCGTACGATGACTTCAAAATGTCATTTCATAAAACTTCTAAAGTTGGAGAATTAAAATTATTTGATGATGCAGACTTGGATGAATATTTACCATACTGTCACAAAAAACCTTTATAGACACATGAATGTTTATCTTTGAGTGTGCAAATGTATAGGAAATGCTTTAAAAAAAAAAAAAGAGTAACACCATGTAAAAGTACATAAAACTCAACAACATTTCAGGAAGAGAAATCATTTTGTAGTAGCTCAAGTTTTGTCCAACACATCTGAAGGACGTGCAACCTCTCACTTCGCAAATGTTTTGAAAATGAAAATGTTTGAAGGCCCCAGGACAGACCAAAATAGGCTGCTCAAACCCAAACCACAGCTACCCAAGACAGCGTGAGACAGCCCCTTCTTCCCCTTCCTTCCCCCCCGAAGAAGAGAAAGTTTTATCCCCTCCATCCCTCCACATCCCCAGAGCTCCCACTGCTCATTCCTTACCAGCTCTGACACTGGTTGGGTTTCTCCCAAGCGAGCAGGCAAGTGGACGCTGGTTTTATCACAGGATTTTCGTGCTGGGTGAGTGAGCTGAACTGGCTCGTGGATGAAACCAAAAGCCTGGAAAAGTCCCAGGGAGGGACTGGTCAACCTTTTGGCAGCACCTGCCCACTGAATCACTTGAGCTGTTCACAGAAGCGCAGCCCAACAAAATGTTGCTGACTCCTATACGATATTTACTGCTTTCCTCAGAGCCTCATTTTTTGGCATCAGAAGAAAGAGGATCAAAATATTCATTTAAAAAAGCTGATGGCTTGTGTGTTGGGGAAGAAAGTTTTCCAAAACTAAAAGCAAATAGAATCTACAAAATCGCTCTTAAAACATAATATTTGTTTAAGGCTAAACATTTAATTTCTTTTATAATAAAAGGTTTGGCAATACTCCAATCCCTCTTGACCTTAGATGACCTAACCCAGTTGTTGCCCCTGCTTCTTTTTCTTCTCTCTCTCTCTCTTCAAGTGACAGGTCATGATTATAAGAACTTTTTCACAAGCAAGCAAGAGCAGTCACAACGTGTTAAATATTTTACGGCAAGCTAAAGGAAAGGTTGTGTTTCCTACCTTCCCTTCTCAAGGTCAAACACTGCCTGTCAAACTGTAAGGAACATTCAGGCACTAAATTTCCAAACCCTTAATATTAAAGGAATCTAATGCTTTTGGTTTAGAATAATCATAAACTCAGGGCTAGGGGGAGGGGAGGAAGAGGTGCATTCCGTAACTGTTTTGAATTTTTTGTAAAAACTCAACAAATTAATGGGGTTTACAAGCACTGACATAAACCATTAGACTGTGTCTCCTTTTATATAGCACCTACCACATAACATAAGGCTTGGGTGTTGTAGTCACAAAGCAAAGCATAGTGATGGTACTAATGAAAATCCTTCAATTCTCTGTTGACTTCTGGGTCACAGTATCACTGAGCCTTTCCAAATGACATTGCTTGAAATCAGTTTTTCAGTGATGTTTTCACCCTATAGTCAATGCTACTACTAAATATATATACATATATATATATAAAGTTCCAGTCTTTAAAAACATCAAAGCTTCAGAAAAGGTACATTCTGTATGTTTTCCATATTTGTTATAGGCCTTCAGTAGTTGGAAAAACTGCTTTGCTCAGACACCTGGACACACTCTCAATTGCATGTTGCTATAGCAATGAATAAACTCCATGTGAAATTTCACCTTCCTATAGGCACTGGCCTGTCAGCTGCGCTGTTCCCCTCTCCTCCAGTCCCAGCAGTCGGAAGGAGAAGGATTTCTTTCTGTTTCAGATTGGAAGTGCTTCAGCAAGTGACCGAGAAAGCAGTCACTCACTGCTTCTCTCAGATACTATTTAGAAGTGTTAAGGGATATTTATCTACTCAATTTCAAACCCAGACAGACTGGAACTACTTGCTGTCGCTTTTTCTACGTGTACCGTCTGCATCCTTAGGTCTCCTGACACCATTCTGAGAAGGTGACATCAGGATGTATCTATTCCACAGGCTGGTAGAAGCTCGCGCCTTCTTGCCCTGCAAACCAGGTATTTGCACCATAGTCCACTCCTGCATTAACTGCTTTCATATAACTTCTAGCTGGAGTCTGGGCAAATACACTGCCTGGACAACACCACGATAGTATGAGACTATAACCTATGTGACCTTAAAGCACATACAAATATATTTGTACTTCATGTATTTGATCTCACAAAAAAATTCAAAGATCACAGCTTCACCAATATATTTGCCATTCAGACAGCTATTGTTACATGTAAGCATACTGTAGGCCTCTGCAAACTGAAATAACCCAAAGTAAGGCAAAAGGCAAGAGGGAAGATGAGTTGTAATACCAAAAATAGTACTTGTGGCATCACATTGAGCTTCCTGAAAATCCACCAGGCTTTTATGCTACATTTACAGGAAAAGAGTATGCATTACAGGTCCTATAAAACGGCTCTTAAGAGCCAAATCAGTGGAAAAAAAAAATCCTATATCCACATGTGGATTCTTCTCAGGATGCAGAAAAATTATACATAATAGTGGGAGGAAAGGTGTGATTCCCATTCTGTTCGTTGATTATCAAAATCTAGAGGGAGAAGGGCAATTTCAAATTTGATCATAAAACAGACCAGGAACCAACAGAATGATTTAAAAAGAAGCATTCTTTGTGTCAAAGAAAAATCAGATGCCCACAAGCACTGAAATCAGGAGCAGTGTTTTCAATAGTAGTCTTAAAAAACTAAGTTAAAAGCATATTTGAAATGGAAAAAATCCAAACCTTCTACTGGATGGTGTAACAACAGAAAAAATTCGTTCATTCTGGAAGCCAATTCTGTACATTAAATGTGGTGTAAGCATCAGTTCAATGGATCATTGCGACATTATACATGAGAAGCTGAAGATAAGTCAGAAGCATACACCTACTTCCTAAAACAATGAGATATATAATTCTTAGAGCCAATGCTGGCTTATAGAAGTGTCCTATAGAAACCTTGCAGCTATGAACAGAGCTCGATGAATCTGACAGATGAGCCAGGAACAGAAACCACTTATAAACATCACAAAACCGATTCGCTTTTAAGAAAGTCTTGAGCTGGTGAAAGCAGCGGCAAAACCAGCCAAAAGTAGCAGAGTTCTCGGTGTGGCAGACAGGCAAGCGGTTCAAGAGACTGCAGGCTCATTTACTGAGAATAGGAGGAAAAAGCCACCAGAGCATTCCAGCTGTATTGCATCACAAGGCAGCTGGATGTTCACCGGTTTGTTTGCTTCAAACTACAAAGTTTAACTCTTAGTGTCTCTGGTCACAAATGCACCCCAAGTCTTGACGACATGAAGGTTTAACAGAAGCATCCCGCTCAGCCTTACCTGGTTCAGAAGACATTGTTTATAAATATAATCCAGTACCACCGCACGAGGAATTGATTTCACAACGGTAATAACCAATAATGGCTCACATATATCCTATTTACAAGACCTATAAGCTGCCAGAAAGGACTTCTGCCCAGATGTTCAGTATATGCCGACAGTTTACATGCTGGGTCTTTCAATTACACTATGCTCCTCCTCTTTGAAGGCAAGCCTGTTTTGAGAGGAAAAACGCAAGCATGCAAACCAGAGTGAAGTCTGTTCACTATTAAAGAGGAAAAACAAAGAAATCAGCTTATGTAAGCTACAAACTGCTGAAGAAAGAAAGAGGAGGAGGAGGAGGAGGGACTGCTGTAAGTTGTTTTGCCTAACGCCTCAGCTACTACGGAAGTTTTGTCACTATTAATTGCACTGCTCTTTGAAATTAAAGCTGTATCAAGGTTAAAGGGCAAGTTAGTACATTTCTCTGGTTGGTACTCTGTTCTCTCTTTACACTGTGTGATGGTCATTTCTAAGAATTTTTTTTTGTTGGATAATCTCTGTTTAAATTTATGCCTAGAACAAAGTAAATACAACACGCAGGATAGCAGAGCAGTGACCAAAAAAGTCTAATTAAAGAATTGTCATGCAAACATCACATTATTTGGCACAGTATGAAAAGCAATAAAATAATTTAAAGCCAATTTTTAAATGGCATAAACTAGATATTGTGCCCCAGGGTAGAATACAAAGGTATCACAGTAAATTCTGAACTGCAAAAATGCACATTTTTTTAAAAACCGAAAAGGATTAACTGAAAAGAGAAGTTACCGCAAGTAACTTTCTTTTATTGTTCACAGCTCTCACACCATGTGACCCCCGGCTGGCAGACTTCCACCCCAGCAGGAGAAAGAAACTGGGATTTAAAATCCAGCCCTGGCAGTTCGGATAACATGAATCAGAATTTAGCAGCCAGCTTGTCATTCACGGCAGCTGAGGTCACCTCCAGCCACTGGGTTGGTTCAAACCACAGCTCCCTACAGCCCCTTCAACCACCAGCCACTTGTAGCCCTCACATTCAAGGCTATATACAAGCACACCACGCAGAGCTGCTCTGAAGGACAAATACCAAGGGTTACGGGGTATACACTTACAAAACAATCCATTGTTATTAATATCTGTTTTGCACTGAAGAGACAGCTCTCTGGAATGGGGCAGCTAATTATTTCCTTTCTACTACAGATGTTGAACAGAGGGGAGTTTGCCAAAAAAAGCACTAAAACCAATTATTTTCCTCCAGATTTTTCAAAATTTTGGTGCATTTTTCTTCCTGAGATAAGCAGATGCAAGTCCCACACATACGAATTTGAAATTTAAATGAAACCCATTTTTAGCACTTTGAGTAAGATTTGCATGTGTTGGTTTTGTTTCAAGTATTTATTTTTAAACTGTTGGGCTAGGAAGTTGCAATTCCCCATCCCTGACACTCCTAGCAAGTAATTCCAGACTCCTTAAAGACACATGCAAATTTTATTCACCTAGGTCATCAATTCATCTTTAAAACAAAAAGTACCAGTAACCGAGTTTCATAACCAAACTAAGGGAACTCCAATGCACAAGTTACATTTCTATTTTGAAGTTCACCTCCATGAGTTCAAAGCTTGCCCCCTTGCTTGGGCTTCCACATGAAATGCATCTACAACAGAACACCTTCTTTCTTCAGAAACGCCCTTGCAGAGAAGATAAATTTTCTGCTCAGTTTCCCGTATTTGAAACAAACAGCTTCCCTCACCAGCCTGGTTTGTCCACCTGCCAGTAAGGCTTTGTCAACCTTTCTTCAGCCTGAGGTACTCTTCCTAACCCAGGAAATTCACCAATAATGCCTGTCATACAGCTACATGACAGACTTTAAATTCAGATGAGATCAGCAATAAAATTTTCAATTTTCACACAAGCAACATAATAGGCTGGAAAACTGTAAGACGAGTGGCTACAAAATAATACAAGAAGCAACTGGTTCAGATAAGCAGCAACATAAATGCTAGTTACTGACCATCATAGGCGAAGAGATGGGGGTCACACAAGGAAAAGTAGGGGCCGGATGGGAAATCAAGTCTTCCTTTTGGGGAAACGTATATAATAAGTGCTACAGACTTTGCAACGTGACATGTGTGGGAGGGATGATATTTGAGCTGCCACGCTCTGCTCTCTGACCGTCCCTGCGCCAGGAGGCAAGGCAGAGAAGAGACATGAGGATAGAGCTCCGACTTTGCCCTGAAAGGTCTTACCTTGGGCCACGCAGGCAACCCCGCGGCTCGCAACAGCCCAGGGAGAGTAACTGCAGCTCCACTACTGCTCAAGGACAGAGAAGGAATCTTACAAACCCGAAGGAAACTGTGGATTTGATTTTATTTCATTTCCAGAAGGAGCAATATTAAACCAAGTACAAAGATGTCTTCAAAGCCCAACTTCAAGACACGTGCTTAACTCCTCATTTTAAAAAAAGAGGTAAAAGATTACTTGTTTTATCTCTATTTGATTAGCTAGCAGATAAGGGGTTTTGGGAGGGATTAAAACTGATACAATGGGGACATCTCCTTTACCTATTCTCCTGGTTTCACATGAGTTTTGTACCTAACTTTGCTTACTCCAAGAACAGAAATGAGCAAAGTACAAAGTACACAATAAAGCTATATTGGCAAGTATTAGTTGAAATCTCATCAACAAGAGGTACAGCCATATCTTAGCTGTCACCAGAACATGCCGGTGAACCTTAAAGAAAAGTTAACTGAAAAATAGTTCTATTAAATTTATCTGAAAAGCAGATAAAGAGGCAAGGAGAACAACTAGTTAAATAAAACATTCTGATTAGTGGTAATCAAAATCGTACTACTAAGATGAGTAGTTGCTGTCATTTAGTGTGAATAACATAGTTATTGAAACTAAAACCACCATTGTTAGGCCAGAGACTTGTACAGCAGACTAGTTAAGTTTTATGAAACTAAATTATCTCAAATCAAAATTATTGTCTTATCATATGGATTCATCATTCCAGTAATTACAAGTTTTTATAAATGTCTTGCAATAAGTATTTGGCACTTACTTTGTTCTCCACTGACATCCACTTTTATTTCAAACTAAACACCACAAGCTTTGTCTTGGTACTTTCCTTATTTTGCAGACAAGGGGACTCAACTTATGTACCTGACTCATTTCAATATTCTTAATGTGACGAAGCTGGAGTTGAGAAGGAAGTCACATGGGCACAAGTGCTGTTAGGAGACCTGGAAAGCTGAACTAAGTATTACAGAGCTACATGGGCAGGATGCCGCACTGACACACACCCCCCAAAACAAATTAGCTCATGTGACAGTGAATCACAGCCCGGCATTTAGTATGGCTGTCTCCAGCAGGCTCCTCATTACTGTAGACTCACTTCAGGCACAAAATGTTTTAAGAGGTTTGCTGAAGGTGCTGCATCAGGACATGACACAAAGTTTCTGCAAGGCATTGACAGAGAAAGAGTGATTTTAGTCCCATCCGAAGGATCAGTAACCCACGTGTAGCCCTAGAACAGAATGCAGCACAAGCACCTCTGAATTTCAATGTATCAATGCTCTGCACTGAAGGAAAGGCCCAACTTTTTTTCCCCGAGAGATCTTTAGACATCTCAATGAGTCCAGGAGAGACATAAAACCGTAACAACTAAAAACGCACCTTTCACAGGGCTCCCATAAAGTAGATGTGGTTGACTTGCACTGTCATCTACCCCCTCTCCCTTCTCCTGTACACCCCAGTACTTCAAAAGCACAGCAGTTTGGTTCTGGGCAAAAATAAAAGCCTGCTTTTTCCTCATCCTAAAATAATTCTGAGGTGTTGTTAAAAGCCCATCAAAAGCCCAGCAGTTTGCAGCAGGGTTCAACCTGGCTCCCAGCTATTCTTAGGGCCATGGGATCAGCTGCTGAAACACCACACACCCTTGTCCCAAACTGACCTCCACTTCTGTCAGACCTTTCACATGCTGCCATTTTCATGATTCTTGGGGTAGTCTAAAATCAGCAACAAGTGATTTTATGAAGGCTGGATACCTTCTTTAAACCATACCTTAAAAAAAAAAAAACAAACAACTCCAAACAAACCAACCAAATACAAAGCACACGACTTGCTAAAATACTATTCACTGCAGTTTAGAACAGATACCTCGATAACAAGGCAAAACAGAAGTCTGAAAATTACTTGGGGTGCAGTCACACAAAACAAAGGACACCTTTGGAACTGCAGATATGCAGAAATGTCCACTGGCCTAGGTCAAAATTGGGGAGAAAGATGCACTGCCCCAGGCATGTTAAACAGAAGGTGACAGTCTGCCCCTCCTACCTGCACCTTCTTGCTGTCCTGAAGCAATGACTATCTTCTACTTCCCTTCTGAGCACTGTGCAAGAGCTCAAGCGAGGTCTGCCACTGGTGCTTTGTGGTTTCTTTTGATTGTAACGGGGTACAGGATGGGGGCTTCCTGCCTCCAATTACCATGGGTGGATAGTAAAACTGCAGAGCCTAAACGTGGCACTGAAGTAAACAGCTTAATAAGTCAAGCAGCGAACTACCAAGAGCTACAAATGACAGAAAGCACCACATGGACATTCAGGAGCCTCCCCTCTCTGCCAAGTCAGAGGAGATGAAGCCCCCAGGGATGCAGTAATGTTAGATTTGCATTTCAGTTTAATGTTTCTACTACAAAGATGAACATATGCCACTCCCGTCATTCCCCCTTGTGGCTCTATCACATTCCTCCCTTACAAAAATGTCCAGCCCACAATAGGCCAGTGCAACCGAGCAGGAAAAGCAAACTGTTTTGCTGCAGGTGAGCAAGCTGAATCAGTGTTTTGTACAAGGAGAGAAGCTCCAGGAGGCACGTGGTGATCACAGCGCAGCACAGCTCAGCAGAGAGGGAAGGGACATGATGGCCCTTCCCAGTGCCAGGCTGTCACATTAACTCAGCTCCGACATCTCAACCAGGGACAGAACGTGGGTCAGCCCGAGGACGGCAGAGGTTAATGGTGACTGAACGTGGGAACTGTGAAGCACTGATGGAGACCCTGGAATTAGTACATGACGGATGACATTCACACGTGGTCGCCTAATATCCTCAGGAGAGACAAGGCAAGAGAGTCTGTGTGCAGCCCAAGAGTTCCCTTATCCCAAGCCAGTAGCTGGCTGCTGGCAGCAGAATATCCTGCTTTTCCTCTCCTTGCACTGGGTCTTGTCTGGCACCGCTACGGGCCAGTTCAGCTCACTAATCTGCCAGAAGCATATTCATTTTCTTTTGGATTGTTCCGTTAACTTAGCAGGCCGAGGCGGCCCATGGGGTCAGATGAGCATAGTGTCAAGAGAAGAAGTGGGAAAGAAAAACAAAATCTGTCCAGGAAGTAGACCTAGTTATTTTGTTGTCTTGTTAAGCTGCATCCTTCAAGCTTTGCCACACAGGTATGTAAGGAAGAAAGAAACAGCCATATGACAACTCAAGATTTGCAGGTATGTAATGAATACGAAGATAGGGAAAAATTTCTAGATTAAGCAAATGACCTACAGAAATAAGTGACCACCAGGAAAAAGAGGGAGGAGGAAAAGTCCAGACAGAAGTGGGCTGGACAGGAATGGCATTTAGGAACGGGCGTTCAGGACTGCTGTTACAAGGAAAAGTAACAACAGCACCTTAAAAACATGGGTAACTAGCCCCCAACAAGGTGAGAAGTGCTATGGGAGACTCTGGATATGCAGCCCAAACAGAAACAATTTTGTTGTAAGGACACTTTCCCTCTCAGTACTGAAATCAAAAACTCTTCCATCACTCCCTCCCCTCGCTCTCCGTGCTTACATGCAAGGATTTGGATTTAAGACAAGCAATCTCAAGGCAGGTGTGATGAACAACTACCGTGCCATAATTAGAAAGTAAATAACAGTATTTTTCCATCTTTTTTTTTTTTTTCCTTTTCTTCCAGCTCAGCTGTACCATGCCCCAATGGGAAAGCTTGTGGCTGTAAAAATCCCAAAGGACATGCAATAAAACTTCTTCAGGGAAAAGCCTGCCTTTTTGTCCTATGTTTGTACAGCATGTGTCATTGTAGCATCTTGGTGTACGCAATAAAGTCCAAGCATAAAAGTAATACAAGCAACTACAAAACTCTCCAAACAAATAATTAAATTATTGTAGTTCTACAAAAGCAAAGAACCATATTAAAAACCATTGAGCACCACATCACTGACATCTATTCTATTAGCGTTTACAAAAGGAGGGCTTTTGCTATGGCAACTGTACGTTTTACACTAAATACATCAAGCTGTATTTCTGCTGCTTAAGGTACGTCCCATGCTTAAAAATGAATAAATAATCCATGAATCTGTGGTTCATTTTTCAATTGATCTTCTCTGGCAAAGAAAGATCAGCAACTGCTAAAGGATTTTTGTTTTCAGACATGGGAAGTGGTCAAAAGCTTTGCCTTTATCAACTGGGTTTGATTTTGCCAATTCTCCTGTTTAAAAAAATGGCTTAAGAGTTGACTATTTCTTGTACCTCCTCTCTCTCTCTCTATATATATATATATTAAAAAATTGAGAGAAAGCTTAACATTACGACTTAGGGAAGAGGAAATTACTGTTTATAGTGTTATCCATTCTACTACACTAATACACAGCAAATTGGGGCTATGAAGATGATTAGGGGACTGGAACATCTTTCTTATGAAGAAAGGCTGAGGGACTTGGGTCTTTTTAGTCTGGAGAAGAGAAGGCTGAGGGGGGATCTCATCAATGCTCATAAATACTTAAGGGGAGGGTGCTGGGAGGATGGGACCAGTCTTTTTTCAGTGGTGCCCAGTGACAGGACAAGAGGTACAGACACAAACCTGAACATAGGAAGTTCCATCTGAACGTGAGGAGAAACTTCTTTGAGAGTGGCAGAGCACTGGAACAGGCTGCCCAGAGAGGGGGTGGAGTCTCCAAATCTGGAGACATTCAAAACCCGTCTGGATGCCACCCTGTGCAACCTGCTGTAGGTGGACCTGCTCTGGCAGGGGGGTTGGACTAGATGATCTCCAGAGGTCCCTTCCAACCCCGGTGATTCTGTGAAATAAATTCAAAGAGAAGACCATCTGGACCTGTAGCTCTGCCTTTTCTCATGACATCTTCATTGCTTTCTCCTTCCATGCCTTCCCCCTTGAGAAGGCTGCTTCTTCAGGCCTCCTGCCTCCACTGCAGCTGCTGCCTCTGACAGTGACGTTCCTGCTAGCCACCGTGTTCTCCTGCCAGCCAGGACGTACAGATAGACCAGCAGAACCAGGTGGTGGTAGGCCAGGAGTCCAGCTCTGGTGCCACATCAGTTGGGGACTAGCTGTTAACACAGAAACCCATACCCTTCACTAAGGAAGGGTAGAAAAAGGAAAGAGGAAAAAGCTGGATATCTACCCTAATAGCATTGTGCTAAATTGTCTTTATTCTCAGATTAAACATAATGCTCTTTTAACATCTTCGCAAAACAGCTTAAGAGCACTGACTCCCATTTTCCAGTTAATTTAGCTTTTGCGTCAAACACACACACAGAATGCACACACATTCCCCCAAAAAACCTAAAAAACACAACCCAAGCCAGGAAGACCACCACACAGGATTTTCCTTAGATTCAGCAGTACAGTGAAAGGCTGAATCCACAACTTAAAAATTACCCCTGACACATTAGAAATCCAAGTGGTACAAAGACCCTTAAGTGAAACCGGTCAGAACGCAGTGACCGTGATTTCACTTTCATATAAAAAACAAGTTAGGGCAGTAAGAGGTACTAAAAATAAAGTACAAATTATTTTTGGTTTGAGTTAATAAGAAACTGCATGGAAGATTCACAATAAACACCAGAGTTCAATATATCGGTACTTTTCTGGAGTAGATAAGAGCATATGAATCACAGTCAGGAAAAAAAAAAATTAAAACAATCATTCAATCAAATATTCTGTGTCTGAAAAGAAGCAGTAGCAAATGTTTGGGTAACCTACAGCAAAAGGCAGCAAACACACAATGATCTTTCCCTCAGTCCCCATGGCTTCCAGCATCAGTTGTTTAGGGATCACCTGTGTCAACAGATGCGTTTATGCAACCGTATTTTACCAGCTGCTGGAAGACATATTCACCATGAATTTGTTTAGCCTTTTCTTGAATCCCATTTATATTTCTTGCACAGAATATGTGACAGCATAGGCATTTTCAATCTATTCTACCTTAACCCTGACTCCGTGCTTTCTGGGGAAACGAAACTTGATGGCACAACCCGTTTGCCCTTCCCCTTCCACCTTTTCTCTGTCCTCCCTAACACATTATGGAAAGCACGAGATTAACTTTCTCCTGAACACATCAGTTCCTAAAAATCATAAAACCACGGAACGGTTTGGGTGGGAAAGAACCTTTAAAGAGCATGCAGGCCAGCCCCCTGCCATGGGCAGTGACATCTTTCAGTAGATCAGGTCTCAGGAGAAAAAATTCCGCTATCTCTTCATGACTCTTCCTTCTGCCTCAAATACATGAACAGCTTTAGTCTCCTGACTTTGTCCTGTTAGGTCCAATTTAACCTGGTACTTGGAGAATAGTCAGCAAATCAGGACCTTCTTCACAGAGCTTTTTCTCCCCTGCCATTAAGACACAGTACTGCTTTTTCGCAGTCCATCTGGTCTTGCATATCTCAAGTATCCAGAGAAAACTGATCAAAAGGAATTCCTTAAATCAATTTCTTTTGAAAAAGGAAGGTAACAATACAGGCAGTGGTGACGAATAATAGAATGAATGTAGAAGTGTATTTCCGCTTTTGGTGCAATAAGGGTCCAAGATCAGAGATAGCTGCGACTCTGTTTTACATCGTGAAGTTGTACTGATAGTTAAACACAGCTTTCATAGAGACCACATCAGCACTAATGAAACTATAATTTCCTTTAAATTATTGCTATGCACACCCCAGACCTCATCAACCAGACCGTAATAGCTTTTCATCATTTAACACAAAAGCAATCAATAAGTTTTTCCCCACAGTTCTTTTACTGCTGTCTATGAACTCTAAAAACCTAGAATCAGAGAAGATGCCAGCTATAAAACAGACACAGTCAAGTTTCATTGTTTTCTTGCTCGTAGAAAGGGATTCTAAAATGCCACCGATTTTGCAATAAACTGGATTAAAGCAGTTTCAGTGATCTACAAAGAAAATCTTAATCCATCAAAACATGACGAATACACTACAATACCAAAGAACTCTAAGCAGATCATGCTGGATTGAGCGGCTTTTCCCCCCATCATGACTGTGGCTTGTGCACTGTTTTGCACTGAAAATGTCTAGTATCAGATTGCAGGAATACCACACTTCTGTTAGCTTCGTGGATCATTCTCACAAGCTGAGGACCTCCCACTGAACGTACACACATACACACAAAACCCCTCAGCTACCAACTGAAATTTTACTCCTGTGTTAAGCAGCAACCAAAAAAGCATTGTATGGTTTTCAGAATTTTTCAACAGTAGGAAGATTTTGGAATATTCTCAGTCAAACCAGAGAAGCATCATCAATAAGACAAGTCTGGAAAATTTAAGTCAATTGTTTAGAAAGACTATATTTTACAATCAATAAAATCAGCTTTATAAATACATACACACACACACAAATTTAAAGAATTGAAAGCAGTAATTAATACTGTTATAGCAGACACCAGGGCACAGCTTGCAGAACAAGTGGTAAAATAGGGGAAAATCGGTGGGCAAGGTGCCTTAACTACAGTATTCTAGACTAACATTTTAAAACCAGGATTTACCTAAAATAACAGGATGCTAGCAGACAACAGAGGGGTGCAGCATTGCCGACTTCACTCAAGGGCAAACAGTGCTCACGTTGCTAACTGTGAATATTTCATCATATTAGATTTTTAACTCTTGTGTTTCAGTTCTTGGGTAAAGCTCTACCACCAAGTCTTTCATTTTATTTTAGCTTATAGCAGCTGCCTTGAAGAGTTTGTTCGTAGCAGCTCCCACAGTTAAAACTGACTTAACACACAAAAACCTTGACAAGCCAAGGGACAAAAACACTTGCCAGTTGCATTACAGTGCGTGGCCAAGTCAAAACAGCAACACAGGGCTCCAAGCAATGGCATGAACAAGAGCTACTGAAGAGAACACACATCAAAATTAGTCATGGATACTGCCTTCGCACACAGAGCTGCCAGAGAACTACTACAGCTGTAAAAAAGTGACACAGGATCTTTAAAAAAGGCAACACATAATCTCATATAACCTATGAACCCTTTTGATATTTTAGGGAGCTTAACAACAGGTATACAATACTTGACCATATTGAATGCAAGTAAAAGTAGCATCAAATTATTTATTTTAGGTAATAGATCTCAATCTCAATGTAAATGCTGCAAGCACGATATATGAAGGCATTGAACTATTTTGAATTACAGAAAAGACACTTCATGCTTTCACTCATCTTCCTGAGCATCAATGATTACTTAAGAAATGGAAGAGAAAAAAAAAAATAAATTAACTCATGTAGGAAATGGGAAAGGGCTGTAGGAACACACAAGAGATGCTGGGACTGAGGAGGAGGTACGAGGAAGGAAAATTCTAAGTGAGAAGTTCAGGTCTTGCCCTGCAGGAACAACTCATTACAGAATCAACTTGTTCTTTCAAGTAATATTACAAGCTCTTGAGCTAATTTTCCCTCTACTACTCAAATAGCAGCTATATTTAACACTACTCCAGGGAACACACCACACCACCCATGTCACTACTCAATGCCTGCAAAACAAAACTGTAGAAGAGACTTGAATCCAGGTCTTCTGAAGCCTTAACCCCAAGTTCATGAGCCTTTGCTAAAAAGGCTTGCATGGTACTTAATTTCAACCTTAGCTATCACATCTAAACCAGAAACTCAGAACTATAACCACAACACTATTTAATTGGACAGTTGAACATGGATTATGGTTTGTTGTTTTTTTTCAGTAAGCGTTACTACAAGTATAACAGACAAGTTGCAACACTGTTTAATACCAGGGTTAGCTGCATCTATAGGATCTTCATGAAAGTAAAGTGCTTCTGTGGCAGTGGGAAAATCACAGCATCAAAGTGCCGTCCAAAGGATACACAAGCCAACAGACATCTACAGATAATCAAGAACAAGCGTGAAAAAAAACTGCAATCCTCCAAGATTAGCAGTTGGAAAAGCACTTCTACTTGGAAAAACACTGCTACTAGCCATCTGTCAAGATTAGGAGACTATTCTTCCCTCTGATCCAAAATTTGGCTGCTTTGGATTCCCCTTCCTCTGAAGCACTGGAGTCTGGTTGCGGCTACTGAGCTCAGGAAAGCATCATGCTTCTAGTAGAATTCATTTCTCAAGTGTCTGCTTAAGTTTTCTGCTAACAGGAATCTCACGACATTGGCAATGACTTAAAACTTTCTTGCTCAGTTTCTGAAGCATAGTGTAACATTGGCTTTTGGTCATTTACTACAGTTTAAAGTTTTGTTTAAAGTTTGTTTCCCACAGCCAGTAACAGAATGTGATTCTCAGTGTGCCAGAAGAGAAGCCTACTGAACATCTAAAGGAGATGTAAGTTATATGGCTGCCTGTGACTGAGGAGGGCAGGGAAAAACCCACATAAAACCCCCTCCCATGACCAAACGGCTCCTTCCAGTCCTGAGGTCCACATTCCCAAATGTAAAGTACTCACTTTGCTCAGCTGTTCATCAAAAAGTAAGCAATTCCCACGTCTCTATCAGTCCAAGTAGTAATTTTATACTTAAAACGAACAGCTAATTATTGTATCTAGTAAGAACAAATGGATGAACTGAAAAACACCTTAGAAATAATTCCACTTCAAGACATGCTGTTGCTGGTGTGCAGTCCTTTATCCCCACCCTGTTCTTCTCTCAGCTGTGAACAAGGATTACCTGGGAGGACTGTTTTCCAAAATCATTTGCAGAACAGCTCTGAGTCTTCAGGTTCTTCAACGAGACACCTCAACAAGGAAGGACAGAAGTACTTTTGTACTAAATGCAAGCCCCTCTGGGAAAGACTAAAAAACCCTGCCAGAATTTAGAGACATATCATTAATCTGCACATTGCCAGTCTCTCACATTTAGTTACTCCTCATCTCACTGCACCCGTTTAGCATGGTGATCTACTTTAGAACAAATTCTACAAGTTTGATGTTTTCTAAAATCCAGTACAGCAATTTCTAGCACCATGGAACACAGTGTTAATTCCTACATTTTGTCCCCGCTGATAAAAAGCATAAAAGACGCAAGCCATTTTACATGACTAAGGCCCAGTGAACAGACCAACAGCAGCAGTGCCTGTGTCAGCAGATTTATCCTCCCACATCCAGCATCCCGAGGACTCCATTATTGCATGGGAGCTGCAAAGAGAACAGTTTGTAAACAGGCAAAAGGACTTTCCAAAACAGTCGGCCCTTCAGAGGAAGCTGCAGGCTTTAACCTTGAAATAGCCATGCTGCTGTAAGGAGACAGTACAGAGCCTAGGCTTGTTTGTTTGTTTGTTTTAATGTTCAGAATACATGAGTAAATGGCAGGAAAAAAGTGTATTGAGAACTAAGCATGTTTAAAAGCTCTGCCAAGTAGCAGCCCGAACACAATGTATAAATAAATCCAAGTCATGTCAAACAGCATTCCACAGTCATGTGTCAAGTGAAAAGCAGAAAGACTTGTCTGTTTGGAGAAAACAATTGTGATCGTTTATATGCAAGCCAGCTTCCTATATATTGACTCAGGATTTTACCATTTAATGACAAGTGTCCTGAAAGCTTAATATGCCCAGACATCATAAACAAGATTATGATGAGCCCACTGTATACTAGGTTGTATTTCTACACACCATTTACTTGAGAGTTCATTCAAAGTGTCTTTTTTTGTGAGACGATGTACCTAAACTGACCTTACCCTCTTAGGAAAAAAACAAACCAATACTCAGTACGACCCATCACCTCTGCTGGCCCCTAAAGCCTGTATTTTAGAATAAATCTCCTTCAAGAGATCATGTAACAGATTACATTGACCCTCATTTGTTTGCATTAAGCCTAAACATCACAGCTGCTTGTAATAACAAAAAGATTAGAAAAAAATTTTTTTTAAATCATTAATTTCAAACAGACATTTAACAGTTCCTCTGTTACATGGAAATGGGATGTCTACTATGAGCCAGATGCTCAAATGGATTAAAGAGTGTCTAGCCTTTAAATCCCGCAGCCACAAATCAACACTGACCCAGTGACCTAAAGTAAAATTTAATATGGAAAAAAAAATAAAGTACTCAACAACCATATATAGACCATTCAAGAAGGAAATAAAAAAAATGTTTGCTCAAGACTATGTGAACATTTACACAGTGCTTATCAGAGAGTATACTAAGAGCTGGAGAATGCCAAACGTAAAGTCCCCTATTTATCCTTGAAACAGGTTTAGCAAAGGCAGTGGAAAAGCAAGCTTCCCAGCACACCACCGGCTAGCAATCAGGAGAAATCACCTCCGGAAGGTGTATACAAGCCATTACCTTTATGTCGATATGATTGTTGCTCTCTGTGAAGACGTGTCAGTGAGACAGTAATTCACATCCAGAGTGACAGCAAATCCTGTAGGCAACAGCTACCTTACTAGAAACAGACTGGGGAACAGAAACACATCCCACACCAGCTACAGAATAACCTTGGGGTGGTTGCCCTTCCCTCCAGCTAGGTTCAGTGTAGCATCTGAAGGGTGAAAGTCTAATCTCTTTTCAAGCACAAAAGCCAATCTGCCTCCTGCACTCTTTTAAACAACGCAATTATCAACTTGCATGTGTGAACAAGTCTACTGCAGCCCATTAAAAGCAAGTTTTGCATAAATCACCCACTTTGGTGGCAAGGCAATACTTAAATTCTGGAGATGGAAGGGGTTAAAAAAAAAAGTATTTTTAATTACAAGATGATACGGCTTCCATTAAGAGCACTTGCCCAGTTCCACCAACATGCGAGTGTGACATGACATTTGAAAGGGCTTCAGGCACATATACTGGGGTCCCACAAGCAGAAGAAAAGCTTGTACACTACGAACAGTTAAAGTACTCAAAGAAATAAAAAACCCCTCAACCTCCCACACACACTTTTGTGAGGCACAAGACTTGGAAAGCATCTCCTAGGTTAAAAATTTATCATAGTCAAATATGTTGCAATCGTGACTTATTAACCCCACCAGTAACTTTCCTCCCAGACTCCAATGCCCTGAGATTTTTAAGTGCATAAAAGCAGAGGGCAGATGGGTGGAATTAGGACTGACACACTTTTAATTAGAAACCTTTAGTAGTGCCCTCCCCTGTACCAAATAAAAATGGCAGTCTTGGCAAAAGGGATGCAGAGTAAGAGCTTTATTTGAAAAGGGAAAGCCCATACATGACTAAAAATATCTGCTGAAGCAACATTTTGTCTATTTGGGGTACAAAAGTGCTTTAAGAAATTAATTTTAATGCTCCTCATTTAAGTCAGTAATTTGAGCAGCACAAAAGGATTCATCATGCATTTGTTATGAAAAAATTTAGTACTCCTAGCTCCTACAGCACAACAAAAAACATATTTTATAGGGCATCAAAGCCTTACAAGCATTATTTCTAATTTTATTCCCCCCCCTTTAAATCAAATCCTGTAATCAAAACAGTTATGATATTTGCAGACTATCCTGACAACTTGTGTCAAGTGTCTGTACAATCAAGCTGTATAAGAGAAAGAGTCCAAAATGTTTGGTCAGTTGGCGAGTTGGAAAGAGCAGCAGAGACTGAGAATGAAGAGGGGAAAACCTGCTTCTGCATTCTGTCTCCCTGATGCTGCTTCCTCAGAGCAAACTGCACAAAACACCCTAAACATCCATTGTATCGCCAGCTCTGTTTGAACATTTCCCCCTCGTCTCACCCCTTCATGCCAGTATGAAAACCAAACACGTATCACATCCAAAAGAAATCACTCAGACAAAAAGCAATCAGCGTGAAAAGGCATGTAAATCAAATAGATTTGGCAGCAAACAACATTTCATAAAGACAAGAGATATGAATTGCTCCATTTGTGTCAGTTTGGCCAGTTATTGTTCTGACTTAGTACTTTAACGACCCCAAATTAAACTGCTTGAACTGAAACAGACAAAGATATTTAAAATACATTCCCCCCCCACACACCCTCTTAACAATAAGCATTATTTCCGTGGTGTTATCATCCTTAAATCATAAAGCCATTGCACCAATTAAAAATTACCTACATACGTAATGAATTTAATACTGACCTTGCAAAAAGCTCCCTCCTCTTGGCTAGAAACCATTAATAGTTTTGGTAAAATCTTTTATGTGCTCCTCCAGCTAGTTAATTCCAGCCTTCCATTAACGCACTCCATTGCAGATAATTGCCGACAGCACACGCTCCCCTGCTTTTGCTGGTTCCCAACCCAGCAAGGATAATTACATTCCAGCGGGGAGCGAACAGATGGCAGCCTCCATGGTAACCAGTCCTCCCCAGCTAGTGGTAGCACTGGGAGACTCCGGGGGACTGGGCAACAAGCGCTCTTTGTGCTTCAAGCCCCAGCGAAGGGAGAGCCAAGCTCCTGGCGCTCACTGGGCATGCCTAGCAGGTGCCTTGCCTTCGCAAGCAGGCACAACACCTTAACAAAAGCTTGCAACCAGGTTTAACCTTGACGCTGCCAATTCCTGCCTCACGCGGCGGGGAAAGAGGGGCGGGGGTGTGGGGGGTAAAAAAATACACACGCTAAGATGGAGGTGAAGCTAGCCAGAGTTTGCATTTACTATTAAAACAGAAGGTTCAGAGAAAATAGCTGAGGACTGGTTTTTTCCCCCTGACAAAATGATTTTCTGAAGGCAGGCTTATTTCGCTGAGATGGGTTTGATTTCAGCACGATGGGAATGTTTGCTGTTAGATCTCTATCTCCCGGACCTTGAAATCGCTCCTCCCCAAGCATACTGTAATCTCCCAACGTGGGGTTTTAGTCAATGTGAACTCCACAGACCCTTGCTTTTGGTCTTAGGGCTTCTGCCAGGCTTATCTGCTCCGTATCTGCTGAAACCAACGCTGCAGGCAGCAGGCAAAACCGCTCTGCCTCTCCACTGCCGGACCATGCTGCTGGGGGCGTGTCTGGAAATGCCTTTTTTTTTTTTTTTTTTCCTTTTTTTTTCTCTCTGCATCAAAGCTGTGCCTGAAACCACTGCTCTCACCGGGCCGGATCCTGAGGAGCTACACACCTACACCGATGGCATGCACCAGCTCGGCGAAATTCCCACCAATGTTGTCTGGAGGGGAAAAGGAAGTAGCTTTTCAAGACTAACCGATAATGATCTTGTCTGCAAAACAGAAACAGCTTTGAAAGAACATATTAAGGATTTAAATACTGATGAGCTGCGCAGCACCATGTCTCAAAATATTTATGGTTCGAACCACCAGATGTGAAAAAGCACACAGCGTGGCAGTCCATGGACTGACTCCGCTGACGCATTCAAACTTTCTCTCCCTCACTCTCAAAACCATGCAACGCTTATGACTAAGCGCGTCAAAAACCCGTGGGTAATTTTACTTAAGGCTGAGCCAAGTCTGGACTTCAAGTTCCTACATGCTAACTTAGGTCTGCTGAATTATTCTTTTGAGGAAGGGAAAATGGTTTCCTTTCTCCCTTAGTAGCACCTTTGATCTCGTAGCTGGTCCTGCAGGGCAGCGTTTGCTCCTATATAAGCCTGAAAAACCCTGTGCTGAAACTCACTGCCACAAAAACGCCCATCTTTTCCTCGGGGTGACTTAAGGTACAGAGCTCAGTATTCTTCTCCACCCCACCCCGTGTCCCCCACCTCCCCACTTTTCAGTTTCCCTCATCCTCACTGCATAAGTAAGTTAGTTTTCTTTCACAGCAAGTACAGGTAAGTTTTTCTTACATTGGTAAGAGACGCCACTATTAAACTCCTGGTGCATTAACACCAGAAGCCCTCAGATCGCTGCTGACAGGGCTTGAGTACCCACAAGCCGCAGGAGAGTCCCCACCATGGAAAGCGTGGCTGCTGAAGAGGACCCCAACTTTGGAGGGGACTCACACAGCTCGGAAGGGCGCTGTGGGTACCGGTGACTGGCATGGAACCAAACCCAGACCTGCCAACCTCCCCTCCAGGGCTAGTAGATCATTCTGACCCACGCCACTAACTTAAACCCATTTTCTTCCTCTAAATGAGCAATCTTTACGTCACCAAAAATTTCTTAAGCAACCACGGACACCAAACCTAATGATCCATCAGCAACAAGAGTAAAATAATTTAAGGAAGGAAGCCAATTTCCCATTTAACTTGACAATTGTTAATAATAAAAACTTTCAGTGTTTAAGCGTTATGAAACGTACTGATAGCATTTCTTGTTTTGCCTCTTAAAAATAAAGACCATGGCTCAGAAATTAGTTTTAATATACTAATAAATTTTATGTATTTATGCATTTCTGGAAAAATACTGTGGCAACTACAATTCTTGGCAAACAGACTGACTACAAAATTACAGGGATTCAAGTTCAGTTTCAGTCTTTCTGTTCCTTGATGAAAAAGACCTCCTACAAAGTAATTTTCTAGATTAATGTTAATTCTAACTTTGTATTTAAAAAAAAAAAAGTGCTGTTTACTGAAATATTATAAGCAATTTTGGCATTGGAAAACCTATTCCAGACACCAACAAAAATCTGTAGACTGTTTTTGAAGAAGTACTAGCTGTACTCATTACAGGAGGATTGCTAACAGAATAAAGGGCAAAAACAGTCAGAAACCATTTCAGCTTCTTACTTGGAATTTCTTTAATTCTTAAGTCTGATTTTACACAGATACAATGCAAAAATTTGAATAAACTACATGGAGCAACCATCCCATCAAGAAAGGGACAATGGGATGCACTTCAAATTCTGACAGAAGCAATCGGTAAGTTACATGGAGCAACACTAAACAAGTATTCTCTGTATGTGTGGCAAATGTTTTATTCAAACTACGTGAAAAGAAGAGAGGAAAACAACATATCCAAAATGCTTTTTGAAGCAGACTGGAGAGAGGAAAGAAAACTTAGCCAGCTCCCCTTATTCTTTGGCCCAGCCTGAGCCAGATAGGAGTTTAGGAATAAATTGCTTTTAGCAGGAACATATTAATGAAAAACAAACAACATATTGACATCCTGTCTCATGAATTGATTCCATTGAAGAGATTGTCTTTTACAACAATGACGCCACGTGCTTTAGCTTTTTCCAGTCCCAGCTGCTATCTGACGAAACAAGAATTTGGTATTTCACGCAAGCTGATGGGGTCTCAAACTGGACTTTAAAAATGCATCTTTATTTGTTTTTTTAGTGATGACCACTTAAAATCTATTTACCCAAAACTAGTTACATGAGTTTAGAATAAGTCACATTGACAGAAGTTAATCTCAATTCTTTGCATAGACTTGAAAGCTTTATTTATAAAGCAAACCACAGCACCTAAGTAACTGACACCAGGCCTCACACATGCATGGTTTTGAACTTTTGCCCATCTTTAAACCTGCTTTTAGACTTTCACTAAAACCACCTTGTAATTTCTCTACGTTACTGCCAGAGATAAAGCAACACAATAGACCATTGATCTGCTCTATTATAGTATCACCTTTGTTTCTAAAAAGAAAGCAGCTTCAATATAATATGTGTGTATTTCTTTCAACTTGACACCATCTAGCATTGAGGAAGTTCACTTCAAGGGAAACAGGATATCTAAATTTTTAAGAGTTTAAAAAAATATTCTGTAAGCAGCTGTAAGGGCTGAAACTTGCAAAATTTCCTACTTGACCAGGATTCCAAGATGTAACATTTTTTGTGCTAAGTGCGGAAGGGGTAAGGCTTCCACATTGGTCCTTTAAGATCCATCTGTATGACAGAGATGCTCTACCAGTCTTATCTAAATTGGCTGTCTTCCTAAATTAAAAACCACTATACTTCGCAGAAGGAAAGCAATGAATTAAAAACCTGCAGACAGCAAGTGCTTCCTCAGCAGCACCTCCACAGATAAAATGGAAATGGAGACTTCACGCCTGGGTGAGTTGCACTCCCCTTACTTCCCAAGTGTTTTCAGGCCCCACGGTTTTGCATCAGCACATGCTTCCTCAGTGTCACAAGAACCAAGACTACGGAGTTTCCTCTTCTTCCACATCATGCCCCTGTAGGCTGGGAGCACGTGCGTGCTGGGCCTGGGAGAAAGGGTAGTGACTGTTTGCTCTAGTTCTTACAGACACTTTCTGATTAAGTGATGTCAACATTTTGAGTAACAAATGTTTCCCTTCCAAACTGTTACTGCTTACAAAAGTGGGATTTGCAGCAGGAAGATGAGCTATCTCCTCACCAGCTCAATGACATGGACCGTCTCCATCTACTCATTCTTCCAATGTAACAACAGCTGTTTCTATGGATTTTTATTTTTGGCAACTATCGTTAAAGGACAACAAGGAAACATGGACAGAGTTCAGACTAGGCCACCTTAGTGACCTATTTGGTGTACAAACTTGAAAGTTATCTTTCCTTCATAGGCAGTCCTCCAGAAAAATTTTCAAGTTATGAAAATAAATTCCTTACAGATGTAGAAAAAAAGAAGAAGAAAAAAAAAAAAGAAAGAAAAAAAAAGACTTCTAGTTATGTCTCCAAAGATAGTTATTTTCAGATGAGGAACAGCACCAGCCCAATACACTGAAACACTTAGCCCATAAACTGGAATTACGCTAGTTTCCAAATACTTTACAGTGTCTCCAAGTTAGTAATACCTGTAGAAAAGAACATTGTTTTTTTCTTTAAAGACAATGCCAAATATCTAGAGTTACTGAGGCACACTGACTAATGTAATTTTGAAGTATTCTGAAAAGTAAATTACGTAAAAGGTAATTTTTGAAAACACCCATCAATTCAAAGGCCCTAGATTAGAGTTCCTCTCTCTAGTAAAGAAAATCCTCTTGGAAATTGCTGATCACAAAGAAACAGTTAGTTAGCAGGACTTTATGTAAACATTGAATTATTTTAATGTCAACAGTAAAATGTAGTGCACAGAAGAGTCGTTAAGGAGAACGTACACTAGCACAGCCCCCCCGAAGAGGATACTGCAGCTCAGGCCTTGCACGTACAAGGCATGAGACAGCTCATATTGGTGGTACCTACTCAGAAGCAAGAGGTCTGGAGCTGCTTTTGCAAGATGTGCATGAACAGAGAGAAAGGGAGAGCCAACGCCCATTTACATTCCAACAGCAGAATAAACTGTGACACCAATGCTTTTCAATCCATCCACATAAAAAAAAAAAAGACAAGGCAAGAGGGATGACAAAAGCAGAGCTGGATTTTAGCTGAAAACTCAGTTTGTCAAGGTAGGACAATTCAGTTCAGTGTCTGGAAGGCGCCAACAATAGGGCACAGCAACCACCAGACATGCCTGATTATTTCTGCAATCGCACAGAGCGTTTCCATGGAAAAGCAGCAGCCTCCTAGGTTTGACATTCAGCGTCTGACAGCTGAGCCAGCCAAAGCTCAGACACACAAGGCTCAAAGAGAGATCACAGGCAGCTCTTTGGACGTGGTTCTGAGCAATGCAAGAGTAAATCCAGTTCTGGGGGAAAGCCTAACCCCAGGGGCTCTGCCCTCTGCTCTTTATTTACCAGTTAAGATCCCAATGAAAGCAGAATAGACATCAGAGTAGCACACGGGTGGGAACTGTAGCCATGGGGCTTTCCTTCCTCTTTAGGCTTTACTAAAGACTTTCTGAGAAGCCTGGATGGGAACCGCAGGACGGCTCTTCTACCATGGCTTGGACAACTCCTGCCAAAACGTGTGAACAAAGACAGAAATGGTGTCTCCAGGAGAGGAATAGCCTGTACTTTCCCTCCTCTATAAAGTATCCTTCGGTAAAAACCACAAACAGTCAGAGAGTAAGGAAATGTAAAGAAACCACACTTTCATAAAATAGTTCAGGATGTTATTTATGGGTGTTCAATGTGCTAGCCTCCTCCACGCAGATACAGGAAGTTCTCATACTTCATCAATTAAACTGTGGAAGAAGAAAAGTTGTTATAGCTCCAGAACTTTAACTTATGCTTCATAGAGGTAATCTGAGGTACAGCAGGAGCAGTGGTATTTGAGCTGTGAATATTACATCAGCATCTTTGTGCTTTAGCCCATTGCAGGTGGCTAACCTATTAATGGCCAAGAATCCAGAAAACTTCTTAAAATGCATTTAGCAGACACATTCACATAAATTCACATTGATTTGATTTAAATTACTCTCCAAACTTGGCAGGCACTGCTTTGCCACAGATTTCTAAGGTCCAGAAACACCTGTGTTAGATCCAACACAAACACTTTTCTGAGCCGTCTTGTAAAAGTTTTCTGACCAAGCAATCCATTAATTTTACAAAACACCTTGCTTTTCCCTAGCCTGAAGCTCCTTCAGCAGGTTGACAGACGAGCCAGCAGTAAGACAAGCCATCTAAAGAAACCAGGCTCAGGTATTCGATCAGGCATTCACGGAGCACACCCCATCCATGCCCACAGCCGACAGCTCCACTGCCAAGCAGAAGGAAAAGCATTATTGCAGAATTTCCTTGTAGCTGCCAAGGCCACACCAACAACAGCTCCAAATTCGACCTGCCTCCCGTGCCAGCTCACACAAGTGACTTCACTTTTTTACAACACAAATTTACAGTATCACTTAGACCACCAGTAGCTATGTGCTCCACTGGAGTCATCCAAAATATTCTTGTTTTTATTTTGTATATATTTCAATGGCTCAAAGTTCTCTTTCTAGTCTTCCTCCTCCCACAAGGATGAGCAACCAGTTTCACACTGCAAAAAAAATGAAGGTTTTGGCAGAGACTGTTTAGAAGCGTCTGATGAGTACTGGGGGCCTTGGTCACAGTTAGGGCTTCTAGGTGGGCCTGTGACAGACATATGGCATTAAAGGCATACAGCACAAAACCAAAGGTTATCTCTTTTTCAGATTATTTTCGATGTAAGTAATAGGCCGAGTACAGCCTATTACTGTACAGCATTTCACTTGCAGTAAGAGTATCATGGAGGCTCGTATTATTATTAATAATATACAATACAACAAAGGGGGAGCCATACCTGTCAAGGATTTTATTCTTTTGCTACAAGAGGCTGGGGAAGGATATTAGCATATATTGTTCAATACCTTGAACAATCTAGATTTTTCATATTTTTGTCTTTAATTGCAGAAGTACTTCCAATGGAAAAGGAAAAAAATAAACAGCATAAATCACGACATACTTACAAAGAAAGACAACTCCTACACAGTCTGAGAAATGAGTAATGACTGACAGATATACATACAAAATGGAACTAACAAACCGATCTTGCTCACAAAAAAAAAGGAAACACTTTTGAAGTTTTGATTGTCTTTGCTATAGCACTAGTGACCTCACGGAGTCAAAACCATGGAGTACAAACAGGGATGAGTATTTCACAGCACTTCTTTGTTCCTCAAGTAATACAATATAGTACAAATGTGTATATATAGTGTAGATATACATTAGAGTGAAATACTCTCCACCCAGTTTGCCCGTACTTACATTTTAAACAGCTAGGATACAGGCATGCTAGTAGATGTAAGTATTATCTAAACTTCACTTTCGAGAGAGCCAGAACATTTGGCGATGCACTGCAAGCTAATGATGTGGGTGGGCTGTAGTGACATGCACCACCTTCCCATCCGTAGTCTCAAAGATCATCACTATTCTCAGATTTCATGTGACAGAAAAATAGGAAGGGAAGGTTAGGAAAGTGTCATAAAATAAGTTCAAATTTGAACACAAATCCATCGTATGCTGTGAGGAAGGTCACAAGATTCAACTTCTCATTGTGAGGACAGTTGTCTTGGATCAACACCCTCGTGTTCTGCTGCTGCTGTTCATCCAAGCGATGAGAATTCAGTTCAGTGCAACTGCCCTTGGAAGCTGACAGATGACTTCTCCTTCCTCAGCAGCAGCAAGAAACATGCTTTCTTGTTGATATTAGCAGAAAAACTAGATCTAGACTACAGAATGCACTTCTAAATAGACAAGTTTGATCACAAGCTACTAAAGAACTTCCTTGACTCCTGCTGTCTTCCAATTCCTTAAAAGAGATCTATATCAGCTACAGGCCAGGATGAGAAAGCTATGTATATTTTTATTTTGAAATATTTTTGAGACTCTCCCACAGGTTATAAGTTTATTTCAAAATCAGTAAACTATTAAAAAAACAAGGAAAAAAAAAGAGGTCTACTTACAGCTACCCATGCCTTATATAGGAATATCATTACTGTGCGCAGAAATCCTTACATTCCAATGTTTTTGAGCAAGTACCTCTCTCCATCTAGGAGACAGTCCTTAAACTGGGCACAGAATGAACATTTTCAACTCATTGTATGAAAAAGGAAGTTCTGAATTTCATAACTTACTGACATAGCTCAGGAAATAAGTAAGAAATATTTCAACACATACTAAGAACAGATTGTGCGAGTGGGCACTAAAGTCAAAGAAAATGTTTCTTTAAAGGAAATAAAACCCTTACAGGTCAAGATTCACTTGAGTCAGTGCCATGAATAAGGATAACTCTATAGCTATGTTCTATTCCACATTATATAAGCTACATTCCAGTCACATCTTTACGACCTTTAAAGAAACCTCACTTCTAAGGAAATAAAGGGCACCTCTGGCAATGCAGAATGGCTGTTACTCAATGTAGAAGAGTGGTTCTGTGTTTTAGTTTGTGAAGAACTAGAAACACATGAATAAATTCAGAGAAAGGTTTTTTCTATGTTGCCTCTACTTGTAGTCTTACTGCTCTTTTCATAGTATTAAACTGTCTAGTATTGAGTTGTTTATTATCTTCCACTACTAGGAAAGACATAAACATGACAACCTAATAATCTGCATTTGGTGCTCTTCCATTTTTGCTTCTCATCTTTGTGGTCTTTATACCCAACTTCAGTAGCAGGCCTCCGAGCCTTCTACTGCTAGATGTTTGAGCTATGCAGAATTCAGCATAGAAAAATGTAAGCAGTGACTGCCAAAACCTTCTGACTCTTTTCTGCATTTACTATTACATTACTGAAGTGGTACTAGAGAATTTGCAAGCAGAATAAAAAGATTTTACATTTACCATCATGCCACAATAATGAACCCTTATGACAAAATCCCATGGCATCAGGCAGAGATGATTCCAGTAGCTTTCTTTAGAAAGTTTTCTAACCAGATACTCACCTGTCACTCTACCCACTCCATGCAGCATCTTTAGAAGTCCATTAAGTACTCCGCTGCTCATTTTAGGTACATTACATGCAGGAAAAAAAAAAAGCCTATTTCAATAGATTTCCAAAGACATGAGGTGTAAGCTATGCCATACAAACCACTGTGTGTAACTAACTGCCTCTTTCAGACAGTTTTCTTCCTTTGAAGCTGTAATGCGTGAAGCCCTTTATAAGCACAACTTACAGGCATCAGCTGTAGAAAAGGATTACTTGAAAAACCAGGTAGTATCATTATCTCTCAATATATTAGAAGTCCCAAATCCTGGCAACAGAAGAATAATTATCAGCAAATCTGAGGTGCCACATGAAAGAGTTTCGAAGCCCTCATATTAGGAAAAGATCGAAATAATAAAAAAATGACCAAATTAAGCAAATAAAAAGACAAAATCTTTTACAGTGCTTTTGGGGGTTTGGGTTTTTTTGGTGTTCTCTTACTTTGAGAAACTACGGAAGACTTTTGTTGACTTCCATGATAGTAAGATACAATCATGATGCAAAGCAGAAAAACAAATGGATAAACACTTGCAAAGTCAAGATGAATTGCCCCATACATGCTTAGGGTCCCTGCAAAACAGTGCCTTTCACAAACAGCTGCACTAGGAAGACTCGAGTGACACCCACTGGAATACCTCCTCCTCAAATTGATTTTTTGTGCAGGAGGGACTATGAGCTAAAACAAAGTCTGGAGCACGCTCCTTCTACACTATTGCTTCATGAAGTGTGAAAATTTACATCTCAGAAAATTGTCATTTAATGATCGATACGACAGAAATACATGAATGGAAGAAACACTAGGAGACTACATAGTCCAGTGCTGAGCTGTGAAGCATAATTGGTATGCCTAGCCCATCCTTGGAAAATGGCTGTGAAAATACTACATCATCATGCATGCACTACCCCTACCTCAGCCTAACAGAAGAGAAAGAAAAACACAGTGCAGTCAGACAGCTTAGCTAATGAATTTATGAATTGTTTTTTAATGGCTCTTCACTAGAAAGCCACCTGATACAACTAGCATAAGTCAACCACTGTCATTTTCTCATAACTACTAGCTGGACTAAGATCCTCAGCATTCACAGATAAAACGGAGTTTAAACATCGTAATCTGTAATGCTGTCCACTGTCTCATCCAGAAACCCTCCTCACCCTTTCCTTCAAGCCCTGAAGGTAGTATTTGAAAGCTCAGTATGAACTACAATGGTCTTTTTGGTCATGTTACTTCTACCAACCTCCCGCAACTTTACCAGTGGACACATTGCATTTTCACACTCTTCCTTCCTGCAATTTCAGATGACAGAAGGAAGTGATCACTGAACAGAAATGAATGAAACAAAAATTGTGCTTTTCATTTTGCAGAGTTACGTTTGATTTCAGCACTATAGCCAGTAAGAGTGATTGCTGTCATCAACAGGAAGACACCTGCATCTGACAGTCTACAAAGAGCACTTACTCATCTGGACCACAATTACCTAGAATACAGTAGCATTATATCATATATTAGACTGCCACTTATTTAAACTTCTATTATTTTATTTTAACTTACATTAAGCCTTTTTGTATAATTAATTCATTAATAATTTTATATAATCTAAATAATTAAGGCTGCACTGCAAGACAGTAGGATTTTTTTGTCTCTTCAAATAGTCTTTATTGCTTCAGGAAATTGCAATTTAATTTTAAAGCAATCCTGTACTATGATGGGACACAGTATAGCAAAATCTGTATTCTCCACCACGTTTCAGATCCAGCGATCAATCAGTCACTCTATTCCATAACAAGCAGTGACTTTAATAAGTTGTGACATTCATACCTGGAAGCTACAGAATGGAGACAGAGCACCCAGAACAGATTTTTAACTCAGTCCTACATGATCCAAAACAAATAATCTCCAAAATGCATCCACTCCTCAACTCGGAGACGTTAGCACACCCAAATCTGAGGCATTCAGTTGTCAAACCAAAGGCAACTACATTTGTGATTTATCAAAAGTGATGCTAAAATGGATATAAATACTTCAGCTGACTCAACACACAAGCAGTGGAAGACTGCCAAACTGACCATGAGTGTGTTCCTCTGAACACAATATATGTCTTGTACATTTACCATCTCCCTCTAAAGCAGCAGCTGGCAGCGATAAACACTTATGTAGCTTATTGAATGGAGAAGAGACTACTCAACATCTTATTTTAAAAATATTCAACCATTTTGTTTTCACCAAGAGCCCAGGAAACCCTGAAGAAATAGCTGAAAGAGACTCTAGTCAGTTATTTAGACTGTGAGGTCACTGTAAACCACAAGTCTTACTGTCTTCCTCAGCAATCTCTCTGGAGATTTGAGGGATTATGTTGTTTAGATCTGGGACCAGAAAGATCTGAGAAGTTCTCTCAGGATATACAGGAAACCTACATAAGTACAGTACATGATGGCAAATATTCTTGCTATTTTCCCCTCCCCCTTTGACAGCATATACCTTCAATGAATATTGAAACTAAAGTCTGTCAAGGACCGTATTAAGACTACCAACCTCCAACCCAGAATAAGCAAAAACGTTATGCGTGTTCAGAGGAATTTTTCCATGTTCACACCACAGTCTATCCCATTTTCAGGGGACTAAGAATACAACAGCTATGTTTGATTATATCCAGTTAGCTGCCTTTTATTTATTTTTTTTAAACAAACAACAAAGATGAACAAGTATTTCCTTTTTAGACGTAGTTGGTCATACACTACATCACAGCTAAGAAACAAAGCCTCAGGTATTCTGGAAATAGTGGCTTTGCAGAATTTTAGACTCACCAACTAAACATCCAGTTTCAGTAGAATAGTCAATAAGAAAAAAAAGTGCTAACTCCTTGAAACTGAAAATTTTTATAATAAAAACTGAAGCTCATCCAGTCCATCATTTGGCTCACAAGTTTGCAAGCATGAAAGCTAAAGGAAAAGAGGAGCTGGTAGAGAACACTGATAGGCACATAAGCACAAAAGTCTGTTTCCATTTCAGCGAAGGGGGTGCTGGTGGTGGTGTTTGGTTGGTTGGTTTTTAAGTCTATAAACAAGACAGACCCTGAAGATTTATTGTTAATCATGTTCAAATCACATTAGGTTGGCAACATCTGATCGTCCTTACACTGTACGTTCTCAATTAAAATGTTAAATTATATTCATCAGCAGTGGCAGTGCACAAGACTTTGTCATGCAGCAAGAGCCAAGTAAACTGGAAATAGCTCAGAGCTAAACAAACACAAAAGCTCTTTACTCTAAGCTTGCTTCATGCCAAAGCCTTCATACTATCTACATTACTATTCAGCAAATACACACTGGAATTATTTTTTTAAAATACAGAAGTGTTTAGGTGATCAATGCCCTTCAAATTTAAAAAAAAAAAAAAAAAGAGATATCCATTTTCATTTGGTTCCCTCTCCCTTTACTGCAGATTCTAAACAGCTGCCCTGCATTTTGCCAAGTCCATGGACACATACACCCATGACTCTGACTCACCATTTTAGAATGCAAACATTGCTACTTATTCTTTAGCCGCTTCCTAATCTTTTTATAGTTTAGGACATCCTCATCATGACTTTTGAAATCGGTTGTACATGGAAAGATATATTGCAGCCAGAAGAGCTCCATGTTCTAGGCTCACACCTTTAAAAAAATAATACTAAAAATAGCCTTTACAAGCCACAAAAAAACCAAACCAAAACAAAAAAACCCCAAAAAACCCCAACAGGTCAGCTTTGCCTTTTCCAAGGAATTCTTTTGTCTTTTCTGTACAGGACTCGAACATATTTATGATACTGCAGTATGTCCTAGGCATTTGTCAGAATAGATTGTTGAGCCTTTCTATCAACCACCATGACTGACTGGATGTAGGGGGTGGAAATAATTACTTCTTACCTCTTCCAGAACGGAAACTATTTGTATGTATGATGATATTCTCATAACAGACTTTCAAAGCAGATGTCTGAAGTTGGGCAATCAATTCAAAAAACAAGCCACTAAATACCCAGCTTGTATTTTGCTGCTCCCGTTTGAGGATCTGCTTTTGCAAGATGTGGATCCTAGAGCGCATTATCATCTTATCTGGCATTCTATTATGTACCTGGACACCTAGATGAAAAATGCAAATGACTGCTCAAGGAGAAATTTTATATTTAGTCTAGAGTTCCTTCAGGACAGGTGATCACAGTAACTAAAAGACCAAGGAAGATGTCTCAAGATATAGTATTATATATTACATGATATATTCAGTAAGTACATAATTGAGTAACTTCCTTACAAAATGAAGATGTGGAAAGCAGAGGAGTGGGAATAAAATTTTCCACAGGGGAAAAGTTCTTGCAGCTAAGGTCCTGGTCTAGAGAGAGCACAAACCATGACCACAATACTCCGCATGATTTCTTTTGCTACCCAAGACACAGAAGTTTGTGCTTCTTTCTTTCCTGTAGGAGGCAAACACAACTACCTCATCTGTTGTAGATAAAACAGCAGCCAATGACAAAAGCTATCTCAGTAAGGGCTTCTTCAGTGCAGCCCCTCCCACAATACATCTTTTTCTTCTTACAGCTGTAAGAAAGTCACTGTGCTAAGTGTTAGGGCATATTACTGAATGAAGTAAAAAAAGGAAAAGAGAATGAAAACTTCTGTATGCTCTGGGTCATTTATATTTCCAGCTAAGCATTCAGGCACCTACACTCTTACAGGAACATCTGCAGATCACAACAGCCCATCCAACATATGTCAGACCCCCATCTGGTCCAAGCCACTCTCTTTCCTACTTCAGTTCAGACAGTGACCTTGATTTGAAGGAACCTCCAAGGTCACCTGGTCCAATGCCCTGCTCTGAGTTGGGCCAGCTGAGATCAAGCTGCTCCAGGCCTTGGTAGTTGAGCTTCAAGTGTCTCCAAGGATGGAGATCCCACAGGCCCTCTGGGTACCTCTCCCAGTTTTTGACCACCCCCAATAACAAATTTTTCTTTCCCTGATGTGTAGATGGAATTTCCCCTGTTGCAGTTGCATCTGTTGCCTCTTGTGCTAACATTGCGCTTCTCTGCAGAAAGTCCATCTCTGTCATCTCCATGCCCCCCCATTAGGTGACAGAAAAAAGTAATAAATTACTCCATAGATGTCTCTTCTGGACAAACCCTGTACTGTTGGGCTTTTATGTCATATGCATCAGCCCCGATCACCTTAGTCAAGTGGACTTGTTACAGTTCATCATCTTCTTTCCAGGGAACCCAGAAATGGACACAATACTCCAGACGTGGTTTGACAGGTGCAGAACTGTCACTGAAAGACTCACTTTCCTTGAGCTGCTGCACTTGGTCCTGTTTCACCACAAGAGCACACTGCTGACTCACATTCTACTTCTTCATCATCTCCCCACATCCTTTGCTGCAGCACTGCTCTCCAACTACCACCCTGTACTATTGCATAGAGATTTTTCAGCCCAGATGGTAAAACTTTCATTTGCCCACTATGAACTGCATGAGGTTTCTCTCAATCCATTTTTCCAGCCTGACAAAGTCCTTTTGGACAGCATCCACACCTTAAACCCATATCAACTGCTTCCTATCCCATTTAGAATCATCCACAAACTCGATGAAGACACCCTTCTTTCCATTGTCCAGGTAGTTAATGACAATATGGAACGGTATCAACCCCGGTATTAACCCAGGAAAAAGGAATTCCTCTCCTTTCTGACCAATGTTCCTCAGAGAACTACCAAAATTGCGTTGGGAGCCAGAGCCATCACCAGAATCACTGCCTGACCTTCTTGTCCCTACCCAAAGGGCAACATTCCAAAAATGTAAGTACAACAGGATGAGGTGGCTCCTCCTCCAAGCTCAAATACCACAATTTAACACTGAAAATTGCTTTACTTTGAGAATAATTTAAAGTACCACAAGAACATCATCAGTAACTGTTAGTCATTATCTTTCTCTATCTGCCAAGTTTCAAGTGCTTTAAGTTTTTCCCTGCCCTGAACTGTTTGTGTACGTGACAGAAAGAAAACATAAACAAGAAAGAGCCAAGAAGAACTTTGCAAAACTGTTTTGGTGGGTTTCTTTCTCAAAAGGTCATTTGAAGAGTTTTACAGGTCAATAACTCCATAGAAGGGAAAGAATTTTTACATTTTGGTGTATGAGGGCATGACACAACTATTTGTATAAAAATAACCGGACATACTAAACCTCAGAGTAACATGTTAGGTTTGGGTACTTTGGCTTTTATTCAAAGGGGGGGTTGGGATTAGGAAGAAGCAAGAAAGCATAAATAATGACAGTATCAATTTATCATTATTCACAGAAAATAAGTTTGCAGACAAATTGCATGGATGAAGCATATAACCACCTTGGACTTTAGCTAAAGTCACAAGCAAATTCCCTGGAACTCCACATGTGTCATCAATTTGGAAACTAACAATACCCACAGCTGCTAAAATATCCTGTAAAACAATGCAGTTCATGTCTCAGAAAAAAATCCTAATTTGGACTCTTGTTCACTAGTTTGGAATTTTTACTTATGTGTAACTTATTCAGCATCGAGAAGAATAACTTACAGGAATACCCTGGGACAACAGAGAGATTCAACTGATACAAGAGATCATGGATTATGAAGACCATACCACAGAAAACATGTAAAAGTTAAGCCAAATAAACCCTTCAATTCAGAAAGGTGGCTTCACCTTCTGAGATAAATGAGTTCCATTAAAAACTAGAATGGAGCACAGGACACGTTAACCCATTTCAAAAAAAGAAAGCTCACCACACCACTGTGTCCTCCTCATAATCAAGGTCAGTTTACAAAAATCTGCATTTGTCTTAGAGATGCTTTGAATCAAGACAACAGAAAGTTATCCATGACAAAACCTGGGAAACACTCTAATCCAACCAGGAATCAATGAAGGAATTACTATATTATAGCCTACATGGAGAATTTAAAATGTAAAAAAAACCATGACAAAAGAGAACAAGTCTGATGGTAAGCTACTGAATTACTTTAAGAAATCTGAGTTCAAATTCTCTGTCTCTACAATGAATTTTTTTTCCTCAACATATTCCTTAATTCTCCATGCAGACTTCTGTGTGGGTAACCATAGCATTAATAATCCCACTGACTATGAATGTACAAGGAGGAAACAATCATTAATTACTTGAGGCTGTACAGATATTTATAAAGCAAGAAAAACAAAGATGCAGTTCTGGATGACACACATGGTGTTTTTAAGTAGCTACATGAGAAAGGAAAAAAAAGTGACCCAGGCATCAAAATTTAAAAAAACAAATTTAAAAATCAGACTTTGCTGTAATCTGGGATGGAGGAAACTGCTTTCCCATTACAGAACAACAAATATCATCAACTGCCTGACACAAAAGGGAAGAGGAAAACAACAGGAAAACTTGCCAGCTGGGGAAAGCAGCAGTCAACTGCCAAGTATCATTTAGGGCTGCAGCTGCTTGTCTCTGCTGAGTTTAGAGAGTTAGCTGTTCTAAAAGTATATTTGAAAAATGCCACCAGGGAGTTTAAGTACTGACCTTGTAAGGAAAAATTCCATGGAGAAAAGAGCGAATTTCCAGGATACCAGGGATTTGGTTAAAAGTCATCTCGCAACTTCCCAGGTTCAGCGTCAAAACAGCTATTCCAAAAATGCAACCAATGTTGCTTTTCTCCTGCTCACATCCCTACCCGCAGAGTTGCCAGTCTCCCATGTGCCCGTCTGAATTCAGTTCTGCACATCCCACTCCAAAGGGAGCAACTAGACTGAGAATGTTGCTACTACTGTATCATCACAAATCTATTTTTACTGGGTGATGCATGGTGCTTCTGGGAAGATCGCAGATATAAAGTTTTTCTCAGTATTTTAAGATAATTAATGTACAGGGCTTTCAATAATGCTCCCTTGAGCATACTTCCAAGTATTTTAGGACTTAAAAGGGCTAAATCTAGCAAAAATAACCTAAGAAAAAGTATCAAGGTTTTCCCCACATAACAGTGTGCTTGCAACTAAACTATAAAGTATGACTTTTTCGGATTTTTTTTTTCAATCAGAAAAATCTGTATGGCATAGCATTGGTATCAAAAGTGATGTCAAGAATGATCAAATCACCTCTGTGATCTTTCTGAGAGCTTAACAGGAATCCCCTGAAATAGATGATGAAGGAGAAAGTGATGTAAAGGAGCCTAAACCAACAAAAATGACAATTCATTATATAACATCTGCATTTAGGTTTCAAATATATCACATACAGCATCAGCTAGAAAAAGCATATCAAAGACAGGTGCAGGAAGAAACCCAGATCCAAAAGTACAGTGTCATGTCCTTTAACACCCCCAGAACCAGCTGACACTTATTTTAGCCACTCAATTCAACAACGAAACGTTTATTCCAGATATAAACTTTTAGCCAGAAGTTCTGCTATCCATTCTCTTGAATCAAAAGCAACTGAATTATATAAAATTTACCAGTTTTGAGGGAATAGGAAGATGTAATTTTGTTCCTCCAGTTACAAGAGTGACCAGTAGCCAACATGTCGGGGGGAGCTACTCTGCACTGAAGGGGATTATTCGGCAGACTAGATGACTACCATCAGGTATTGTTATAAAAGTTTCAATATCTATGTAACAAGCATGATAAAAAGTAGAAGCCACTGGAAACCACAAACATTATACTAAGAAAAGGCCAGAATTCTACTGCTACCCAGCAGTTCGTTATTTTATAGCATTTCCCTCCACCATTATCACAACAGAAGCAACTCAGTCATGGTTACTGTATTTCACTGCTGTTTCAGAGCGATCAGCATGGCTATTACTTTCAGTGACAGTCAGACAAATCTCTAAGGCAGTATACACTTCCTGCTGAAAAAACAGCCAGCCATTTACTTTTCTATTTACAGAACTAACTGGCCCACGAAACAGGAACCTCAAAATCCTACTTCAGCCTCAAGAATCATATCTAGGGGCACAGAAGGAGAGAGAAAAACTAAAGACACAACAGGACACCAAAGAGGTTTGTCTAAGTACAGCGTGGCTTGACTACATTTAAGAGCAATTTTAAAAAAACAACAACAACAACAAAATAATTAACATTCACACTGTACAAGTCAGTTAAAAAATGCCTTCTTAACAAAAGATGTGTTTCTTAGCCAATCCTTTCCTCTGGTACACACACATATACAACAATGACATTTAGAAGTTCAAGTGTCAAGAGAAGTAAAAGTTCAAAAATCTATCAAGTTCAGAGTTACCTATTAGACACTCGCTGTATGGAGCTCCAGAGGTATGAAGATAAGAATACATATCTGGAATGCATTCAAGAAAAAGATGGAAGTTTTAAAAATAAACCTAATCGCACACACTGACATTGGCCTACCAGTTTCATTTTGACTATTACAGGGAGATAAAGTATTATTGAGAAACGTTTACTTTTTTTTTTTTAAACTGGACACAAGTCAAGTTTCAGAAAGGAACAAGCTGTTCTCCAAGACACCTAGGCGATCACTAGGAACCTCCACTACATTAAGCCCGTATTTCATCAGAACTGATTTGCATTGCAGTTACAGTGCTGTGTACCACAATCTTTCTGCTCTGCAAATCTCACGCTTACAGTGCAGTCTCATGCAAAAAAATGTCCGGGAGCTATTTCTGGGCAGTGTTGGGATCCTAAAGCAAAGCAGAAAAATTCACAGAAAGATCACATAACATGGCAGTAGGCAAAAGAGTACAGGGCTAGGACTTCGTGAACTATGGCAGACAACTCGGACAAAAGGACTTCCAGTAGTCCTACAAGGCCAGGAGGGAACAGTAACTTTTAAGCCAGCCAGTGCCTTGTACAAACCAATGTCTTGCAAGCCCTGAACCAGATCATGAAAGAAATCAGAAGGAAAGAAAAAAAAAAAGGATAAAGAGCTCCTGACAGATCCACCTTAGTAGACTGACATTTTTGGAAAGGATGCCACTGGTAGGACCAGAGGGCCATCAGCGGCACAGAAGGTGCAGGCAGGTTGTCCACACCTTGTGCAACAGCCTGGGGAAGGGCCCAGCAGCAGCTCAGACCAAGTGTGGAAACTGAAAGGTATCAAGCTGTAGGTCTAAAAACCAAACAAGCTTGGCATTGTTTCCTATGGTGTGTAAATCAGCTAGAATGACGATGTCAGAGCTCCACGATTCATTTGAGTTCTGGTAATAAATAGCGTGCAAGCACGTTTAGCTGCTGAATTCAATCAAAGCAGAACGTACGTCTGTCTGTTTCTAAATCAAACTTCAAAGGAGAAAACTCAATCTATACAGAAAGGACAACTGATAGACTGTCTGCCTATTCCACTCACCCTATCTCCTCACACATAACCTTTTCTGTTCTCTTTTAGCTGTTATTCCAATCCACTGTACCTCAATACACTGATTTCCCTTGCTGCAAGTCTGTAGAGTATCAGCAGTCTCCTTCATACACATACAAATTATATCCCACTTGCACTATGACTTCCCGCACTTCTTGTTCCACAGTCGGCAGCCGACGGAAGAAAGGGTGGAAGAAATATGGCAAAAATCAACATTTAAGCCTCTTGTGAAGACCTTGCTGAGCAGATTGCAGATAGCACCACCCCCAGTGCAAGGCAGGACCCTTAATTTACAACCTGCTTAAAACCTGCACTCTGCTTTGGGAAAGAATTTGCATTTTTCCTTTCCCTCCCTTTTTCCTTCTTAAAGCACATTATGGCTGCAAACGTCGGTTAACAACTATGGTGTTTACAGTTCTACCTGAGGCCATCGCAGGCGCTGGAGTCATACCTGACTAATGCTGAAACAGTATTTCTGGATTCTCTCTCAAAGTTAATACAGATGTAACAGGTGCTTATTACTAGAAATTTTGAAGTCCCCATTTGATAAAGTTTACAAAAGAAGTGAGTATAGGATTGGCACAAGTGGACATTTTTATAATTTTCTGAACGTATGTGGCTTGGTTTGTGCTGGTTACTTTAGACTCACAAGCAGCAGCTTAGGAAGATGAGAAGGTGTGGGGTTTTTTGGGTTTTTTTTACAGGTGACAGAAAGCACTTCTTCTAGAAACAATGGTAAGTGTTATCAGTCAACCATGCTTTGTACTTTGGATTTACAAAAACAAAACTGAACTCCCTCTCCTCCCCCTATGCCTGGCTTCTGTAAAATTTACAGAAGTGGAATTAGCAATATAATTTTAATATACTTTGTTCTAAGCAAACATTTTTTCCCTTAGAAATGGTATTTCATTCTCAGAACATCAGTTCTTTCCGCGTTGTTCCCAGAACTCCTATAAGAACACAAATGCCTTGTTTAAAGCACCATTTTCTTCCCTCCTTACTTCAAAGCACACACAGCCCTGTCGAAAGAGGACGATTTCATGGTTCCATCAAGGCAGCACAGAGGAAGCATCTAACTCTAAAATAAGGCCTTTCATCTGGCAAACTGACAGACCCAATATATCTCATTCTTTAGTCATACAAGACTTGTGCTTTGAGGTTATGCTTTCCTAAACAAGGCCCCAGCTGCACTTCAAGTTAAGTAGCGTGATCAAATTTACCAGAGAGAGAAGAGGGAAATACAAGCCTGAACTGCAACGTTCAATTTTCATGAAGTTCAGTGTAGTCTTGACTTCCTGCCCTTTTTCCTCTCCTCAGTTGTACCAGTGTGAAAGACACTACCTCTCCCATGGCCTCCACCTGCCTGAATTCATAACCCTCTATCCATGAGGGCAGCAGCTACCGCTTCTGTTGGAGCAGCCTCCACATTAAGATAAAGATCCCACCACACTAAGTTTAGTGCAGAAAACGTAAAGGACTGTAAACATCAGAACATAAACCATCTACAAAGAAAGCCATTGATAAATACAGGTCTAGAACTGGTTTCAACATACCAGCAGGTCAACTCTGCTGAAGTTAATGTGGGCATCTTGTAAACATCACAGCAAAGAAGTTTTAAATGTCTGTAGGATTAGGCTGGCAATCTAAAGCCCACCATTAGCACCACTGGTCAATAACTGCACCATCTTGCAGTGATTACTGCTAAATTAGAGCAGTCCTGACAGAAGTCACTTCCAAAAGAGTCTTTTCCATTGAAATACTAGCAAGATTTTTAAATGGTCATTATTCTCAGTATTCATTGAGAAAGAAAATATTTTAAATATCTGAAGCTTTTTTAAAAGAATATAAAAAGTGAATCCATATATGTCAATGGAGGCTTGCAAGTGATTGACTCGGGAATCATGAACGCTGCAAGCCCAGGAATCAGCAGAAGAAAGGGAGATTTTGCTTTATGTGGAGCCGCTCTGGGAGTACCGCACTATATCATGACCCTACCCAACATGTTTACAGGCTGCTGTTAGAGTTTGAGAACATAAGCATAACAAGCAGGATAATTTGAAGAAGCAGAATTTGGGTTTTGTACTAGTTTTTCTTGCTCATAGCAGTGCAGCTACCTTGAATAAAATTGGTTTAAATTATTTACTAATTTTTCGTAAAAGAATTCCTGAAAGTTTTCTCTCCCATTTCCCTCTCTCCAAAAGGGAAAATGTAGCAGCTTTCCTCTTTCATGGGAGAATTAACAGCTCTCCATCTTTGGTACTTTCTTCTGTAATTGTGGAACTAAATAGCATAACAGAGACCTCAGTGACATGTTCTTCATCTGAAGCCAGATTTAGAATAGCCTTAAAAGGAAGGCCACGCAAAGACTCATTTTCTAATAAAACCCCTTTCTCTACCTTTGATCCTGGCAAACTCAATCTGACAGCCACAATAAAGAAGGGGTTACTGCCACAAGCTGACTATTCTGGTCACCTCCTAGAAGTTGGCATCCCACGAAAAAAACAGAAAAAGAGTTCATGGGAACAGCACAAATAAAGGAGTGGACAAAATGCAAATTCAAGGGCAGTAACATGCCTGGCTACTGCACAGGCATCCCATACAGTTAATGGAATTACGCGGCCGCGATCTTTCCCAAAGAGGTTTTTAAATCACTCAAGGAAGAACGCATAAAGCTTGTCTGCCGAACACCTCGTATTTCATTTATCCTTCCACAGTAGCAAGCAGTTCACAGAGTAAATGTCCCTCCTTCAAGTTATGAGGTGTAAAACCCTGCTAGACTGATCTGTTTAACAGAAATCAAAGCTACACTGAAAAAAATGCGAAAGTTGTTTTTAAAAGGCAGCTACTTGAGCTTGTAAATCCCACCAAAAAAAAAAAACCCCAAACCACCTTTGTAATTGCACACACACATAATCTACCTGTATATACTCCTTGCATTACTAAGCGTCTTCCATGTTTCTTGAAGTACTTCCAGCACTTTTGGAAAATAGGTTATTTATTCTTAAAGAAAGCACGCCAATTATTCCATGGATGAACCATGCAAGCAGAGAGCGGCTGCTGGAGCAGGTCAATAAGGCACTACAGAAGGGCAGCTTGCTTTGCTTCCCCTTCAAAGACAGATCACAAGCACTGCCTTCATTAACATGTATTGACTGCCCTCTCTAATTACTGCATTCTAGACCTGCCATTTTCACTGCGGGACAAACCTCAGCTGTCTGCAGATGCCATCTGCCTAGGTTAGATTTATTCACTGATAATTTAACAACCTGAAAGGTGGCAGGCAAGTTTGTGGCTTTTTTTTCCCCTTGTTTTTTGGTTTTTGTTTGTGGTGTTTTTGTTTTTGTTTTTTAAACAGATGATAGGTATTTGTCAGATTTCCAAGAATAGCCACAATACCTTGGAACGTACTTACTGATACTAATCTTTGAAATTATGTACCTGAATCTGTTGGTTTGTGTGCATAAAGTTAGAAAAATACAAATCCAGTATTTAGACTTGTAAATTAGTGAACTGGTTTTCACAAGAGCTCATACTCAGTACATCAGGAAAACAGGCTATTTAGCTGTTACATTTGTACAGAAAATCCTGGCTGTGGAACAGAACACTTTCAACCTTTATCTCACAACTCTTTGACATACTGCACTGAGGAATACTTTTGCTTTCCCTATGCATGATTTAGAAATAGACAATCAATCCTAATTAACTACAGGAATTTAAAAGGCTATTTTAATTCTGAATAACGTTGTCAGCAGAACAGAATACAGTTTAAATCTTTTTTTTTCCCCCCCTTTAATGTTCCTAGGTAAACAAATCCCCAACTACTTTTTCCCCGTAAATATCAACCACATTAAATATTTGCCTTAAGGAAAAAAAGCTCTATAGAAAATGATGGAGATCATTCCATACACTTACTATTCTGAAGCAGTTTTGTCTAATCACAGTAATTTATTTACTTACCAGTGAAGACATACAAAAGCATTTGTCAAGAATTTATGGATTCATTTCTTCTCCTTAGATCAAAAAATATTTCTTGCTACACCACACTGACTTCCTGTTCGCATCCTCAACACCAACACCCAAGGCGGCTGCACAATCTACACGCTGAAGGGCTTGCTGTCTTTCACTTCCTTTTGTGGCTTTCAAGGCCGAAATGAGAGGGAGAGCTTTTGTTCACCACAATATTGCACTTTTAGGTTACTTTATGAATATGCTGTTTTTTCAAAGTGACAGCTTCAGGCTTACCTTCTGATACATCCTCTAGGACTAGTTTGCTCCTATCTATGGATGCAGAGGAAGATGGCCAGACTCAACACAAGCTCAGAACACCTTCCCTTCGTTCTTACTGTTGCCCTCTGCATGCGTTAACACATACTCCAGAAAGCAGGTACTTCAGCAAACATTAAAAGTCTGTCTGGATGACTGGAAAGCACACTAGTGTAGCTACCAAGAGAATATATTGTTAGACTGCACTTCACCATTCCTTACAGAGCAATTTGGTTGCCTGCTGAGCATTGCCTATCGTTTCTACAGGAAAGCCTGCACTGACATCAGTAACAAGTGGGATTGGTTTTAAGACACGTGCTCCTTGCCAGTTTATCTTTAAAACAAGGCATCCACACTGAAAATACTTCTGAGATTGTCATAAATACGCTTCATCTTACTCCAGTTACTTGGCTGAAGGAAGTAGTCATTTTTGTAGGAGATTCAGGAAACACAAGAGATCACAGCTTCCAGTCATTTCTTCTCAGTTTCACAAGTATTAAAGAGATTGTATCAAACAGTTTTGGAATAGCCCTGAAGCTCAAACATCTTGTATTCATTGTATACTAGGTCAATGTTTTGAAGCATGTCTCTTCACCACAATGCCGTCAAAGCAGTCTCAGCATCAGCAGAGCAGTCCAAAAGCCATAACCAGTTAAGTAGTTCTGGTTTCTCTAACTTAATATTCTGTGGTGTGAAAACACCCTAAAATATACAGCAAAACATCACCTCAATCTTGTGCACCGCACCCTTTTCAAGTGGTTTATATCGCAACATGAAGTTTTAATATTTATTTGTCCAATAAGATAGATCAAACCAATAAAACACAGTAGCTGCCTCCTGTTTTTTTAAAGGAGAGGGAGGGCTACTGATCCTTTAAGGTTTCTTTTGCTTAAAAGACAATTCTGGAGATAAAACTATACCCATCATACAGATGATGATAAATAGGTCAAAAATGTGTTATCAAAGAGAATATTTGCAAGACCTTTGAAGGCTGATGATTTGCTGCCAAGATAAAAATACACAAACGAGAACATTACAAAGGAAACCATGCTGGTTGTGAAGAAGTAAGTTGTAAAGAGTCTAAATCCTTTCAAAACTGTATTACCTGCTATACAGAGCTGCTTGAAAATAAAATCAAATTTTAGATATTAGCAACACAGACCCAGTATCTGATCAAAATCTTGGATAGGTACAACAGATTGTTTCAGCTTTTAAAAAATTAAACTATGAAAAATTTTCTGTATGGACTACCATGACTTTTATTTTAATGAGACCAAAAAATACTGGGTTTCCATTTCACTTGAAAAACACCCCACAGTTCTCATTTAAAATCCCAGAAATCTAAGAGCAGCCAGACAATCTCCAGCTGCAGACAAATAGAATATCTCAGTCTTGTGAAATGGTCAGCCCACGGTGCCATTGATCTCACATTGCTCCAAGTCACCTTGAGAATTATGGTCACCGTTCTGAGGACTACTGCTGATCACGCAGCTTGATAATTTAGTAAAACCAGGACTGACTTTCCCACTTAGGGGAGAGATTTGAAGTGGGCAACGAGATACAGTATGATTTTTATGTGGCTTTAGTATAGCAGAGCACTTAATTCAAAACCATGGGTCAGATATTTTTACTAATTTTGGACACGATACATAGTACAGGATCCAGTGTTTTGGCCTACAGCTTGACAAAACACTCCTAGGTATCATTTTTTCTTGTTTAGATGGAAGCACACTTGGCAAGTACATCTGCTTCTTATGTTCAAAAAAATATAGCCATTAATATGTACGTCATTCCTTGTTAAGCTGCTCAGTCATAAGAAGAAGGGACAGGAGAAAGTTGCTGAGACAAATTTATTTTGCCAAACGTCAGCAGATTCACTAAGCTTTCAGAGCAGTCTCTGAAGGCAACTGCAAAGTGCTAAGTTACTTAGAGCCTGGGAAAATGAGAAGGTTGCATTTGCACTTGCTTTTTCATAAGGGCTTCTATTACCACGGAAGCAGAAAGCAAAACTGAGTTTTAGAAAGGTTTCACTATTCAGCATAAGTAACTGCACTCCAGATATGAAAAGGACAGTGCAGGAATTATAGCAAAAGGAATTCTGACCAGTAAAGGTTAAGCACTTCTTACCAGCAACGATCATCTTTATCCTTTTCCATAGGCAGTTTATCCTCAATTCCAAATTTTTACCATTGATCCTTCAGCTCCAAGTCAGCCACTCACAAAGCAAGAAATATGCAGATAAATCGCTCCAATTTCATTCCAGACTTTGAATAAAGGATGGAAAACTAACATGCCAAACTACTGCTAAATGTAGCCATTTTATGATTAATCTGCGAGACAGAGATACCTTTTGAATGAAGTCTGTGAGAAACAATTCTATAACCTACCTGGTCATATTTCTTCACCTTGAACATAAAAAAGACCAGGTCTGATTAGATCTAAATATAGAGCTGATAGGGTAGAAATCCCCTTACCTTTCATATCACATGGCAAATTTACTCAGCACTGTTACTCATTTCTATTGAATCACAGTATTAACAGGCACAAAATATTTGCAAATGATTCATGGTTAAACCAAGCCTCAGAGAAATTAAACCTGGTTTACTGGCTGTAGGTCAGTACTCAAAAGTTTCAAAGAGTTCAAAGAAGTTCAACGTATGAACATTCATCTTCAATGTAGTTCTTTTCCATGTCAGCCAGTTTTCTGTTTTATTAAAAATGACGCTGAGTGAGGAGCTTCATCTGAACATACATATAAAAGAAGATACAGGGAAATATGCAAAACAATTTGATAACAGACATATGGGACGACGACAGTACACAGAGACATACGGACCTGTTGTAATCCATTAGGGAATATGTTCCTCCATACAGTCACAAGCACTCCATATACAAGCAATACTGTTACCTGTTCACCTTTTTCAACGGCTGCGAAAAGCTCAGAACCTCTACGGAGCTTCTCCAGCTTTTTAAAATTACACCCCTAGTAACTGCTAAATCAAAAAGTGATCCGTAGGCCAGGCCCATAATCTCCAGTAAGAGGAAAAACCAGACTAACTTTGCCGAATCACAGCCAGCTGGAAATACAGCAGTAGCCCCTGCCGTCGGAGCACAGCACTACTGCTGCGGTGACTGTGGCCGCCCCACCAGCTCTGCCCCAAAGAATGTCAGAAAGAGCTGGAAAAATGCAACAGCCTGACATCTAAAGCTCACCTTCCCCATCGCTGTGTGTGTATAGATGCTGTGGTGAACATGCTGAAGAGAGAATAAACCAGGCTGCAGCCTTCCCATTCTGGTTCCAGCAAGGAAGCAATTAAGTTTTTGATTGTTTTGTTGTTTTGTTTTCTTTTTAAAATAGAGGTTAGTAAAGAATTCAGGGAGGTGGTCTGGGGAAGGGAAATAAGGTTGTTTTAAATTCAAATATGAAGCCAAAGAAATTCCTGCATTGACTGTGCCTGCCTGTTTTGAGCAGGACTCCTACCTGTGCACTGACATAAATATTTATCTGCCAAGATTGCCTACATATTGTTGGATCTCGTACAATATTTTATTGATATTTGTCAATAAAGAGCGATATGAAGCTGCTCACATTTTAAGTTTCCATAGGTACCATGTACTAACATTGAATTTCCACATTTTCAACACAGCAAGGCACAGTTCTGTACGTAAACCAAAATGGTGGAAGTTTTGAAAGATACTGAAGTTAAATAAAATTATTTAACTATAAATTAGCTTATTAGCTTTATTATATTAAAATTACCTTAACTGAAGTTGAATAAAATTCGGTGTTTTTTTTTTTTTTCCAAAAAATCAGATTCTTGTCCTATGTATAGGGTTAGAATATAAAGTTACCTTCATTTTAGCCCCTGAGGAGCTGCAAAATACAGCTATGTTTTTATTTATTTCTTTAATTCAAACACCTAAATTAGAATTAATAGAACAAGTACACACCTGCCTTCTACTTCATATCAGATAAGTGAATCAGAGAGAACATGCAGACATTCTCCACAATCCACTAATCAGGAAACAAACATTATGCATCTTTTTAGAAAATTATTTTGCTTGTATATTCCTAAATGTCTCTGATAAGTCCTAATTAGGGAACAGTACAACACTAAAAAACCAAAACAATGCAAACAAAAAAAAAAAACCCCAACAAAACTCCCAAGTTAATAGAGAGCAAATAGTAAAAAAGTTGGCTTTATTCTTCTTAGAGTGTTTTTGCTAAGAAAAAGTAACCACAGGGAGCGATCAGCTGAAGAAATAACCAAGCAGCCTAAGGTCATGTCAAGAAAAAACTCTCACTGATTCAATATGCCGTGCAAAAAAGCTCTCCAGTTTATTTCACAGAATCACAGAATGCTAGGGGGTGGAAGGGACCTCTGGAGATCATCTGGTCCAACCCCCCTGCCAGAGCAGGTCCACCTACAGCAGGTTGCACAGGGTGGTGTCCAGGCGGGGTTTGAATGTCTCCAGATTTGGAGACTCCACCACCTCTCTGGGCAGCCAGTGCTCTGCCACCCTCAAAGTAGAGAAGATCCTCCTCATGTTCAGATGGAACTTCCTGTGTTCGATTTTATAGCCATTGCCCCTTGTCCTATCACTGGGTACCACTGAAGAAAGACTGGCCCCCTCCTCCTGGCACCCTCCCATTAAGTATTTGTAAACTTTGATCAATTCTTTTACATTATAATCATGGTAGGAAGCACAATAGCAGAATAAAAAAGAGACAGCCTACAGTAGTTTGCTGCTGAATTAAATTCTTCATAATGCATTTGTTGATTATTTCTTGTTGTACCCAGACGAATCTGGAGCTCATCATGCTATGTAACATATAAGCAAAATAAGAGATGATCATACTGCAGAAGAGATTATCATATTTTGATTATTCATTCCATTTGTTCAGAACAGAAAGAGCTTGTTTTCTTTCTCCACCGTGATGAGGAGGCCGGGAAGAGCGTGGGAAGAGAAGGAGAACCTCAGTGGACAAGGCACCAGTGCCACACAAGCTGCTGCCTCACATGCCAGTGCCTCCAGACCCTGCGGAAGGCAGCAGCTGTGGCAGACACCATCGTCCTTTAGATGGTCCTCAGAAAAAACAGCCAGGGAGCTTGCTGCCGCTGCATGGCACTGATAAAAGCAGGGTTGAAGTGACCATTTGAAAAGGGAAAACCTCAACTTTAGAGAACATTTGAGGCTTTGATATATTCCTAGTTTGACTGCTGTAGTAATAGACAAATGCAAGTCATGCTGACTTACTGAAAAGATTTTTAATGAAGATTTCTGACCACTAGAAACTTGTCTATAATTTATTAAATTATCTTACAATATCAGACATGCATTAACTACTAACCTCAACATGCAAAATTCACTCAGTTTACATTCTCTACACAAATCCAATATGGTAAGTAAAAGAAAAAACTAGCCTTGCCATCAATAGAAAATTGATACATGTTCAGAGAAGGGCATCAAAGCTGGTGAGGGGTGTAGAGAACAGGTCTTATGAGGAGCAGCTGAGGGAACTGGGGTTGTTTAGTCTGGAGAAGAGAAGCTGAGGGGAGACCTTATCACTCTCTACAACTACCTGAAAGGAGGGTGTAGCCAGGTGGGGTTTGATCTCTTCTCCCAAGTTACAAGCAATAAGGCAAGAGGAAAATGCCAGAAGTTGCACCAGGGGAGGTTTAGATTGGACGTTAGGAAAAATTTTGTCACCAAAAGGGTCATCAAACATTGGAACAGGCTGTCCAGGGAAGTGGTGGAGCCGCCATCCCTGGAGGTATTCAAAAGACATGTAGATGTAGCGCTGAGGGACATGGTTCAGTAGTGGACTTGGCAGCACTAGGTTAACAGTTGGACGTAGTGATCTTAAAGGTCTCTTCGAACCATAATGATTCTATTCTATGATTCTATTCCAAAGCCAATACTATAAAACAAGCAACTTGACTGGGTCAGTCTGCTGTCTTTGGCCTCATGCTTCCAGCAACCACTGCGCTCAAAGGGCAGGCAGACAGCATTACTTAAACATACATTAGGGCAGATAATCCTGAAGAACCACCTCAGTTTGTGTAGCCCTTTTCCCTGTTACTCCATAGGCGTATGGCAGACATGGTTATTTCCAATACAAGACAAAAAGCATTAACTAAAAGCCTCTGAATGAACTGGAGTTTAAAAAAAAAAAAAAAAAATCAAGTCAGATGTGGCTAAGAGGCATTGCTCCTGACTTCTACTTGGTAGCACGAAGATCTGTAAATCAGGCTTAATGTCAGGAAAAATTTTTAAAAAATCACATTATACAACTGAAGGTTTAATACTTGAATGTATTAACTGTACCCAAATGCTTACATCCAAACCATATCCATATCCAACCATATCCTAATGCTTAGGTGCAGTACAGTCTATGAAATTACATTAGGGATTAGACTGCCCTCCTGCTGTTTTTACACAGAGGGAATATTTTTAGATTAATCTGGGAGAACTACCAATACTGCAATACCCGTGACAAAGCCACTGCATTGAGAAATCAGTCCCTTTGCTACAAAAATGCAGCATCACAGCTCGCTGAAGCAGCCTGTGCAGTACGAGTGCTGTGAGCTGGCAGACACCTAGCATGAGACACATTCTCCTCAGAGACCTTTGTATTTTCTTAATCAAAAATTTTAGTTCCTTATTTTCTACTTTAGCTTTTGAGGGTGTTTCTTATTTTCCAGGAACTTTTAGGTAATATTTTTGTAGCCTGCCACTACGTCCCAAATGGTTAAACACTGATCCAATGCTGTTTGTAAAAATAATAATTAAAAAGGGGAGGTTTTTTAATCCTTTTTTTCCCCCTACAGTAGTTTCTGTCTGTGGCAAGCCACCTATAACCTTTTGAACAACAACAACAAAAAAACCCCAAAGTACAGATATCAGACCTCTTTATTCTACGTAACACAGAATTCTCTCAATTGACCTGCAAGGTCAAGGTTACAGTCTCTCAAATTGACTTCCAATTTGTTAAAAGATTTTGACTCAACTCGTGTTTTAAAAAAAACATGTTAATCCACAAGGATTAAAAAACAAGCAACCCACACTAACATGAACCATGCGACAGTTAAGGACCACACTCCCTAAATAATTAATTATATAATCATAATTTAAACAGCAGATCATTCAATGATAGAACGTCCACATATAGAAAGAAAGATAGGGGAAGAAAACAGTATACATTCCACACCAAAACATACATGATTTGCTTCCGTTTACTTGAATGTATGTCATTCAAGAGCTTAAGGTAAAAATGGAGGCTCTTCATTAACACAGCATTACCTAGTTTTATTCCATGTGGCTTGTAAGCAGCTGCTGTCAAGCAGTTCAGAAGTTCTCATTTAAAGTTTAACATGCTTACCAGTGATCAGAATTCTCCCACCTTCTCTCAATGTAAGCCACACCAATAAAATAAAAAAGGAAAAATCCTTTGGATAAAGAGTTCTTTCAGCACCATGCAGTCAGCTTGCAGTCCTCGCTCCTCACTTCCAGTTACTAAATAGCTTCTGTTTTTCTAACCCCTTTTCCATACCTGGAAAAAACCCCTTATCAAAAGGCTGATCCTGCTTCTACACCCTGAGCCACTGTAAATATTGAGTTTAAACTTCAAACAACCGACCGTTCCACATGTACAAAAAACCCCCAAAATCCAACTGTAGTACTTGAGATACCTCAGCTCTGTGTATTTCAGTTTCCAGCTCTGCTAGCCTTACCCACATTTAGTGTTGCTTATTATCTCACTGACTATAATAAGCATGCAGTCCTTGTCAATCTTAGCAAGGATGATATATTCTCACTTTTCATATTTAAAAAGCATTTTTCCTTCCTGAAACTGAAGCTAACATTTGACAGCAAACAGCTACTTTGTTTGATTTCTTGAGGGAGGGAAAATACGCAAATTCCTCCGTTTCCATCCCAAACCATAGATTCAGGGTGGTACGTGGGCATGAAGGCAGCCCAAATATTAGTGACATGAAGGACAACCTTTGAATGAACATATGGGAAGCATACAGGGGCAGGAGTGGGGTTTTTTCTTCTCCTGATATGTGCCTTTGTACTAGCAAATAGAGCTCAACAGAGCGCTGCGGAAAATATAAGACTACTAAATATATGCACTTTCATAGTCTTCACAGAGCACAAGTCATCTACTTCTGCTCAGGTCTCTGATCTTCTTCCCTGAGACCAAAGGAAGGAAAGAGTGAAAGAAGTACTTTTTTTTTAAGCCAGTATTTGGTGTGAGCAATAGCTTGACACCACAGGGAGGAGAGGGAAACTGATTTTTTTTCCTGCAGGGAACTCTCTCTAAAATGTCACTCTAACAGATAATTTCTGTATTTTTTTCCTGATCTGTAGAATATATCCCAAGCACCTTCAGGCAAAAGGAATGAATCGAAAAGTCTGGCACTGCAAAGGGGCTTAGAACACTTGGTGGGCCTGAACAACATAACTTCAGTTTTCATTTGCACTGCTGTATAGCGACTTCTCTACTGGAGTGTTTGGATTGTGTAACTTCACCGAATTTAAGTATTCATTACACCATGCCTAGACGTATTAGCTGGAACACTTACATTAAACTGCTGTGCCCCAGATCCGTTCCCCGTGAAGATTCTTCAGCAGCATTAGCAACACAGTCCTTCTGGCCATTTTTCTCTGTGTCAGCTTTAAAAACACTTTCCTTTTTTGAGAGGACTATGTTAATATTCTCTCAGAAAACCATAGTGAAAGTCATGAATTTTAGAGAATAAGAGTCTGAATTATTTGTATCAAAGAAATTTTAGAAGACTGAAGGCTTTCTGATGTCTCATATAAGGGGATCATGGTCCTGCTCACAGTTGTCAAATACCACGTGCTATTTCAGATGAACGCTGAACATGTGCACCTTGACCCCAGCAGAAAAGAAATTAGTAATAAGGGCTTGGCAAAAGCCTTTGAACATCACTGTTGAACCCTGTGGGGAAAAAAGTAATCTGACAATTTGAGATGCACGAGACAACCCTAGAAATACTTTTCACTTTTCTAAATGATGTAAATATTTAAATCAGCAAATCATAAGACATGCACAGTGAAATTACTTAATCTCTTTTTCTTCCACTTTTCATTTAGAACCTATCACCTCCCCATCTCAGCATTTTCTCTAAATTCATGAGGCACGAAAACCAATTAAAATCAGCTTCAATCAGGTTCCAGTCTGACATAACTGCTAAATGGCATTTAGGAAATAACACAGATGACACAATATTCACAGTGGTAAGATTCACATTACATACCACATTCCAACATCCCAATATTACTCAGATTTTAAAATGACAAGCCTACTTTTCTGTTGCAGCTCAACTGCATTTGCTGAAAACAACCAAAAAAGCCCATATAAAACTAGTTAAATACACTGTTGGTATCAGCCACATAAGCAAAGCAGAGATTATCTGTTAAAAGTTCACAGTTGTTAAAACCAGGAAGTAATAATTCTCCAGTTAGGACGAACAGACACTTGTTTGTTTAAGCTGTATAAAAAAAAAAACTTTGGAAGAGGTAACTCACTTGGGTTTTGAAGTTCCTTTAAATTCCTTATTAATACACACAATGTTAATATTATTCTCATTGCTCTGAACAAAAGTCTTTTAATACATTCTGTGCACAAGCAGTGAAGTCCTTATGCAGAAAATAAATAAGACAAACACTAAAATGGACAATTCTCCGCACTGACGTTGAACACCAAGTGCAGCCCACGCCAACACTAGCCAGGTCTCTTGCTGGCTATACACAGCATTTGGGATGGACTTTCTTCCCCTTTTGACTGCATGTCAGGAACTTTATTCTGAAGACATCCTCTATGGTTGATACAGGACAGGGAAAGGATAGAAGGAAGTCCAGAAATAGATTACATGCACAATCAACCACTTGGGTTGTTGTGTTTTCACTTGCTTACACCCTTCCCTTCCACCTAACCACAAAAGCTACCGCAGCGCGCTATGGCAATTGCCTTCTGCCACCTGACCTAGCTCGGCAGCCTCTAAACAGCATGTTCAACAGCCGGCTCAGGCATTACTAGCATGCCCTTCATTTGCAAGCCTGGTGAGCATATTTGTCCACTGGATCAGATCTAGACTAATAAATTATAAAGAACACTGTTTACTGCACTATCATGCATAACTCCAGAGAGTGTGAAGGTAATTACAGAGCAAGAGTTGGGTCAGATTACCAGAATTTGATGAAAGTCAATGTAAAATTCTGCATTAACAACTACTCTATTTTCTAAAATGGACAATTATTTTTAGTAGTAAATAGATGCAACTTGCTTTCAAATTTAAAATGCATCTTAATAAAATTCACATTGTTCTATATCTAGAACTAAAATAAGCCAAAACGCAAATGCTGAATAGTTTTATGCACTGATAGCAATTCTTATTTTATTGCATAGATCACAAAAGTCTACTGTTTTGCAAAGCCTCCCCCACAATCACATTCTCACCTGAGAATGCTTTTGTTTTAAAAATATAAAAGTCCTGTTTTTTAAGAATTGAGAAATCATATGCATTCAAAAGGCCACATAAAAAGGATCCCCAAGAATCACCCTCAGGTGCCTACCATAACTTTCTTGAATGCTGTAGTACTGCTAGCCCATAGAAGAATAGCTGAAGAACAAAAGGATTCTACCTTCACAGGTGAAATGTAATTTCTTAATGATGGAAGTTAACATCAGACTGAATGAACAAGAATGTACAGCATACTTAGGTATTAAGATAGGGACATTCTGGCAAGAGTCAACTGAAAAAAAAGGCTAGCAGCATAATTGCATAAAACAGAAAAATATTGCAGTTCTATCAAAACCAATTTATTTTTTTTGCATCAGTAACTTTGTTTTGATTCTTAAATCACCAGTTCTGAAGTTGAATGTAATTAGCCAGTAACTTTAATTTCCTAATTCAATTACTGATGTTAATACAAATAATGCATATATTAATATTCAATTAAGAAATGGAAGTGTCACAGACAACCTAGTGAATGGTAGTATGTGAGAGCAAAGAGGAAAAACATTATGTTACTCACTGCAAGAAGCTGTTGTCAAGCCCTTCTGATACAAGACAAAAACACTAAAAAAAACCCCCTTATTTTCGAATATTATTTGCTTTAACAATTTTACAGTTCAGGTAACTTGTAGGGATTTTTTTAAGTCCTCTGTAAACCATAGCTTTCTGATTTAATATACCTGCTTCATGTTGGAAGAGAACCTAGGAGTCTGAACCAGCTTAAGCAACTGAATGCCTCCGCCTAGTAGGAAGATAAAAGCTACCAATATAACCCTTAAGTAAATGAGTACAAAGCTGCCCTACCCCGGCATACTAGCTGGGGCTAAAAGACTAAACAGTCTTCGTAAGGAACAGAGACTGGTCAGGGTCAGGATTCTCAGCCAGAACCAGGAGCAGTGGCATGGAGCTCTACATTCCTTCCCTCCCTCTTCTACTCCGGAAGGCCACCAGGTACAGTCAGGAGGATCTGCTCTCAAGTTTTCCAGATCAAGGCTTCTTGTGCTTTACAGAAATAGAAGTTATGTCCAAAGATGTTATTAGAAACGTCTATATCAACTTTTCCTTTGAGTCCTACAAGGTCCCCAAAGAGATCACACAGAAGCCCCATCAAGAATCCAGCTGGTCCAAAGAAAGCACATGGCACTAAACCAAGGTTCAGGACAGCCACCCACAACAGGGCCACCAGCAGCCCTGGTACCGCAGGACTAATGCTCAGGGGCAGCGCCGACCCCACAGGTTTCAAGTATGCAGGAGCTGGGCAGAGTTACAAGGTAATTACACAGCTACAAGGCCAGGTGCCCTTACAGTAGCTGGAAGTCTCTGCTGTGAGAACTTGGTCCACGAGTTGGTCCAGCAACCAACAGAACCAAAAGCCTAGCGCGGAAGCGTCACACACTCAACTAAAAAAAGCCAAATCTTTAAGGTGGCCAGAAGAAATCCAGGCACTAAATTAGTCCAAATTATTTTTAATCACTGGTGACCATCATTCCTCCCTGATCTTCACCTACGTTTGGGCGTACCAGCATCTATTTGAGAGGGTGAGGAAGTACCTGCCATTATTCCTGAGGGGAAGATGAGACCTGTAAATCAGCTGTATTATCATCTCTGCTGCAAGACAACATTTGTTCAGATGTCAGGAATAAATCACAGGATTTCACGTGGCACATTAGAGTTCCACCACGCTTTTCCTTCTTTCCAGGCTATTTAAACATATTTTACATTAACATCTGTGACACGCTTAGCATTAATAGTTAGTAACTAAGACTATTTCATTCCTCTGCCCTACCTTCAACTCCATGTCTTCTGCCTCCAATTTTAATCCATTTTATGCTCCAATTTACTGAGTTTCAGTGTAATCAGAGGCGTCAAATTGCTCTGAAACTCATTAAAAATACATTTCTTTACATGTCTGGCTTTGAAGACTACTGTAGCAGTTTAGTTTTTCTCCTCTTCTGCTTTTAATCATTTCTCTATATCTTCTGATACCGCCTTACTGTTGTGCATTTGTGCACTGGGACCACATCTCTGATTTTTACTTGCTTTGTCAACATTTCAAAGCAGCCCCATCCTTCCTTCCTGACATTAATTTCAAAAGTCGTTTATTCTGCTAAAGCCATCTCTGTTAAAATGCCTCTTCTAAGGCATTTTAGAAACCATTAAAAATTTATCTTTCGATTTCCTCCTTTTACTTGTTCGGGTTATTGACAAAACTACCGCTCTGGGGATACCCTCTCTAAACAGAATTCTCTCTCCCCTTGTCAGAAGTGCAGGAGTTTGTTGATCCAGTTTGCCTGAATATATAGAGCTGTCCAGAACTACATATTTGATTAAAATGTTTTGACCATCAACAGCTGGAGGCAAAATTTATTCACAGATTTAACATGATGGAAGGGATCATTCTGATCATCTAGAGCGTAACTATTCATCCTATATTGCCTTATATTCAGGAGAGATATTACATACAGTATCCCATACAGCAACAGAAAGCCATTTTTTCCCCTCGCAGAAAAAGGAATCTCAGCTACAAGATTTGATTAAAATACTGCATTGACAATAACATTTTGAAGAAAATCTACCCAGCATTAACAGAATTAGAGGAAAAAACCCACAAGTATCTTGTTTTAAAATTTGCTTTGTATTTTTCCTTTTCTGCTGACAAATCCTTACTTCATCTTGGGAAGATAATTTGTCTTATAAGTAAATGCATAACGCTACTTTACGACATAACAGTGCAAAATACAGCAGTTGGAATGCTTTATCACAGATCACACTGTACCCAAGACATACTGACAAACACAATCAAGTGCTGCCCAGCTATGAACGGGATTTTGACTGAAATGCTGGGGGATGAGATTGTCCCTCACTGTGACTTAAGAAGTGGGTGAAAAGTCTGACAACTGCAATTTTAAGCAGCACAGGTATTGGCAGACAAGGGACAAAATAATAGCTAAGGGCAAATCATTACTTTTTTTTGTATAAACAGTCTCAATATTTGTGTTTGACTGGTCACCCAAAAGTAACACATTCCTCAAGCAAGCTCTCCTCTTCCAATCCGAAAAATCTCCCAACTGTATTTAATCATTTATCTGCAAAAGCAACCTGCTCCTGTGATTTTGTACAACAAACTAATTTGCATGGCATGTGCAAGTTATTATTTTCCCAATTTCAACTACGCCTAAAAGCACTTCATCAGTGGTATTTGCCAGCACCTCCACAGTTTTTCACTCTCTTGGTACATTCTAAAGAAGCCTCTCTAGCAAAGACCAGACTTGTTTTATTTACAGCAAATTCATGCCAAATTGTAACTCTTCTTTGAAACCCTTTGTGTGTTGTCATTAGCAAGTCAAGCAGTTGTGAATACAAATTCTAATTTATTTAAGGAAATCCCCATCCTGACCACCAGGAAGACAGTACTACAAGACCAACAACCAAGTACTGGGTAAAGTAGACATTGTTTGGGAAGGGCTGAACAGCCTCACCAAACCAACCCAAGTGACTTTCCTGGATAGTCTGTGAACCAAACAGTACACTTACCAGCTTTAAAGGGATTATTTTGATCCTAAATATCTGGAGGAGAAGCAGGGGAAGAAAAGAATAAGGGAAAGGTAAAATTATATTCAGGAAGCTAAGCTCCTGGCACTTTTACACAACACATTTGCTTCAGCAGGAGGCACATGGGATTAATTTGGCCCACAGAAACAGTAAGCTTTCTAATAACACACAGGAAAACATATTTTCATATAAGTTCTGCAAAAAGCTTTTTTTTTTTATACTTTACTTTCCCTCATTTTTGAAGGGAGGGGAATATTTAGAAGCATTTTCCTGTATGCTCACCTTCCTCTCCCACTATTTTCAAGCATCAGTGTTCCTCGGTAAATCTGAACTTCAGAAAATTTTCAAAAACCCCACATTCATCAGAAAAGCATGCAAGGCAATTAGTTCTCTTTCACAGTGGTCTCTAATGCATCTACAGATTCCAATCACTGCTTAGATTAGCCCTAATGATCATGTAGGTTTTCCCTGAACAGTCTGTACAGCAATCAGATTTTCAATCACCACAAACCAGTCAACAAAATGCAGCGGGTACCACAAAGCCAGGAGCAAGGAGAATGGTAGCCCAAAGTTCATTATTTTCAAAAATAAAACAAAAAGAACAACAATGAAAAACTATCAGGCAAGGCATAATTGTTGTTCAAGCTTTTAAAGAATGAACTCCTGAACAATAAAGACATTTTTCATAGACTAGAGCAGTGTGCTATTAGAGCGTCATTTAGTTATCTCCCACTGCAAGATGGAGACCCAAAAAACTACTGAAATTTAGCTAACGTAATCCCATAAAATCATATCCATTTAACAGGCAGAGATACAACAGTAGTGGCAGGGAACTATATTTTTTCCTGTCAGCGCTTGCGGACACCTTGCTGCAGTGAATGCTGTCCTGAATGCAAATAACCTCAGCTCCCTAAGAGGCACACTGCAATGCCTGAGACTGCCAATATACACTACAATGCCAGCAGACATATATTTAGGCAAAAAGGAACAGAAGAGAACAGTCCAGAAAGGGTGTAAATTCGCACTTCAGTGAGCAAAGCCAAGGAACCAGTCCAAGATTTGAACTGCACAAAAAGTTAACCTAGTCTATGTGCAGCAAGGACAGAGGTGACTGTACTGATAGCTGCAAGAAGCTATTTCTTGCTATGAAAGCAAGTTACTCTGTCCTTGTGTTCTGAGCTATGTCTTCATACACAGCTAAATCAAGTCAAATAAGTGGAGATACAGCCTTCTAAAATAGCTTAATATGATGTGGAATCAAGGTGCTGCCATGCTTACGCCTTGCAGAACTCTTGGCTTGTGAAAGGCACTGATCAAGAAAGCACTAGTCTTCACCTGCTTCTTGGCAGGTTTTGAGTTAACATGCATGCATGCATTTGAAGTAAAAGATTTGATCACGTTAGTATCAACTCTGAATTCTAATTTAGCAGAAAAAAGGACACCAAATCCACATTAGTTATTCCCTTCAAAAACAGATTATTAATCATGCTATTCCACTGAACACTTCACTAAATTGTTTCCAGGTATCAGCCTTGACATTTTTCAGCCATTTCAAAGTATCTCCAAAGATTCAAGTACTCTCTTGTCCGAAACTTTAAATTAATGTCAGCTTCTAATAGGAGGCAATTTTTCCTCTGTCCTGTAGGTAAACACACCAAGCTTTTTCAAACAGATATATTAACAAAATTCAACTGCAGTTTTGCACATGATAATAAACCTGAATGACTTGGACTATGATATGTTGAAGAGGAGACAAATTTTTCTGTTAGAAGTCAGACACTTAGATTGCAATGCACAACAGAAGTCTGATGTTGTAATGGAAACCTTAAGTAGCCCATTTCAGCACTAGAAATATTTCAGTTACCACCAAGAATGGAAATACTTGCAGATCTTCTGCCTCCCAGCATAGAAAACCTGTGATACTTCATCAGGCCAACATCAAAGGCTCTGAGGAGTTTACTGAGTATACAGGAGTTATAATAGGCCGTAAGTCTTCTTGCTAATTAAGATACAATTTACTAGTGTGAGAAGAGTTCTGATATGTCTGCCATATACATAATCCAGATTTTTTTTTTTCCTAATGCATTTATAAGGAAATATAGCTTGTGTAATACATCTAGTTTCTCCAGTTGCTTTCCAGATACAGACTTGAGACAGTTGCCAGAGTCCTGTCCCCAAGCAGTAACATAAGTAAGTAGCATATTTCACAATGCGTGGCAGAGACAGGGATTGGAGATGGGTGGGCTACACTAACTCCTCCATCCCCCTAAGATTTTAAAGCAGGTCAAAGGCATGCTCCTCCATTAGAAAATCTCTTTAAAATTCAGTTAGCATTTTGCAAGCCAGAAGGTGTAAACACCTGGATTATTTTTTTCTGACAGGAGAAAGAACACACCCAGCTTTACGTTGCACCTGGGGATTAAAGTTTGTACTTGCAGAATCAAGGGAGTTTGATCACCTTTTATCAGCAACAGAAGAAAACACAGTAGCATTCTGACTACAGAGAACAGAGAGAGGCTATGAAGCTGCAGCACATGCCACAGTGGCCATTGCCAACAGGAGGAGCAGATAGGGAGCCAAAGTCTCACGAAGAAAAAATAAATTGTATACACAAGGTTTCTTCACCTCAGTTTCTAGAAGAAATGGATTATGAATGAAAAAGGAAGGATTTATGTACCTACATGAGAAAAAGTCTCCCTTTTATTTCCCACACCTTTGGCATTCATTTCCTTAATTTCATGATTTTTTCATAGCGCAGTCATGATGCAAGAAAGTACTATGAAGTTGGTGTCATATAATTGCTGGAAATGACTTGAAATTATTCATTTTTCCCTCTGGTCCTGACATTGTGACAGACTGGAATGCAGCTAGGAGCAGAGGAGAGACAACAAGGCCACGGCTCCTCAAAACAACCCTACGTGCTGGCACACTGAGGGAGCTTGATGCACCAAACACTAGGAGATGTATTGTGAGAACAGGAGCTTGTGGAGACACCACAACTACCCTCTGTGATAATGTGGAGACATCATGGTGGATACATCATGGAGAGGGGAACAGTTTGGAGATACCATGGCCACTCTCTGTGAAAACACCGTAATATCATATATTCAACAGTCGATAAGCTATGATCTGGGCCAAAGGTCTGAACTTTGCTCATTATATGGTCATTATCATACTAAAACACACCTCCAGCTCGGAGGGTTCACGCCTCCAAGGTGCGACGACCCCTCTTTGAGTCTGCACACTGAATTTCAGCTATGCTATACTTTTAAACTTTTAAAGTGAGAGAATTTTGGACCAATCATAATAAAAGTATGTATGACAATGGTCACTTCAAGCTCCACCTGTAAGTCAAAACGCTATAAAATAGTTTGGGAAGGGAGCAAATTGGCAGGAAGACCCCATTACGGGGAGAAACTCCATTCCCCGGCTTCGGGACCAGCTGACGAGCCGAGCCTCTCTTCCCCCACCATTGGGACACTTTGGGTAAGGTTAGAACACTCAGTTATCCCGAGTGCATCCCCGGGACACTCATATATCTCTATAGAACTGCTTTTCTCCCACGTGTGTGTATCTTAGTCACATTACTCTTTTCACATACTTTGCAGACATTTCTATCACTGGCAATGTAAAAGAACTTGTGCATCTGTTGCTCTAATAAAGTATGCTGTTCATTAATCTGGCCATGAGAGTTCTTGAACGCAACCGCATATTTAGGTGTGGCCGTGAAAGTTTAAAGGAGCACGACCAGACGAATTGTGCACGCATTAATAGTGCATCCGTAATCGTAATAGTCCAATAAAGGCATTGGGAGCGATCGGACTATTAACGCCACACTGGGTATCAATCAGAATCTAAGCCCAGACGCCCCCAGCTCCCCAATTACTGAGGGTCAGCTGGAAAGCAAGGGGGTTTATTTTCTGACAAATTACTTCATCTCTTCACACAACAGTGAGTTATTCCAGAGCAGGGACATTTGATAAGCAGCATGCTGCTCTTGTCACAGCCCTCACAACCTTCCTCCTATCCAAAAGCCACAAGAAGAATACTCACACTGAAAAGCTATGCATGGCACATACTTTTAGTAAATAAAAGTCACCCAGTGGAGTTGGTGTGTGCACAGATGAAAAGAACAGCAATAAAAGATTGTAGATGAGCATGAAACTGTTACCCAGGAGTCTAAGGCAACAGTGAGCAACTGCAGAAGCCTAATGAAACTAAAGTAGAAACTAGAAGAAAACGTGGGTCCTTGCTGTAAGCATACCTCTATTAGAGGATAATGAAATCCATTAAGTCTACGTAGTACAAATACAGCTGCCAATTCTTCTTTCCTGATGTAAACATGCAAGTAAAGCCGTAGAAAAATAAAATCCTACCACCAATAAAGAATTGTGGGTTCGTGTACATATCCACTACACATTAAAGCTAAAATAAAGCACACTACGAAGAGCATCGCAATAGTCTGTTCTTATCATCTGTGCACATTCATTGTTAAATTAAGCAGGCCTCTTGCCCAGGATTTCGTGAAAAGAGTGTCCCAAAGCAAAACATCCCATCCTTGTATTCGACATCGTGATGCTGCCAACAACGTAACAAGTGCATGTCAGGAATTTCAAGCTTTCTTTTGTCAGCTTTGTCCTTCCACATCCATAAAGCCGAGCTGCTGTGACACCACCAGCAGGAGCAGAGCGTGTCACACCTGCCGTCACGTCACAGAACCACTTGGGTTTAGGCAGGTGAACAGGCATGCGTGTTAGCCCCGGGGCCGTAAGCAACAACTTTCTGAAGTCTGCATTTTATGACAGTTTATTTTTACAGCGTGGCCAAGGTAACAGAGATAATCCAGCCCAAGCCGACCTCCCCTTTTGTAACAGCGCGGCACTAATGTCGCAGCAGCTGCCTGCCGAAGCGTAACCAGGGCAAACCAGTCTAACGCGGGTTTGTTGCTGAAGGGGGCCAAGATGGAGGCGTCGGGGACGGGCAGGGGTCTGTCAGAGGGGGGAGGCCGCTTTCGCGCCCGTCTAGGAGCTGCGAGAAGCGACGTTCCGTGCCGAGGTGGGGGCTGAGGGTACGAGCTGAGCTGAGCTGAGCTGCGCTGCGGCCGCCCCCGGCTGCGAGGGCCGGGCGGGCTTCCCCCCGACCCCCCCACGCCCCCCGGCCCGAGAAGCGGCTCCGCGGCCACCGGTGCGAGCCCTCACCTTCACCGCCCCGGCGCGCGGGGCAAAAGTTTACTTAAAGAAGCCTTCTCCCGGGCTCCGACGAGGAAAGACGATCTTTTATTTACACGAAGCCGCCAGGCGAACAGCCTCCCGGGGCAGAACGGCCGCAGGAGGCAGCCCCACGCCGAACCCGCTGGCCGCCGCCGCCCCCGCTCCCCCCGGGGCCCCCTCCGGCAGCCGGGGGTGCCTCCCTACGCCCCCGCAGCGCTGCGGGGCTGGCGCTGCCGGCCGCGCCGTTGGAACCGTTAGGGCCGTTACCTGCGGGCGTCCTGCGGGAGGCCGGCCCCGGCGGGGGCCCGGCGGGACGGGTGGGCGCTGCNCCGCCCCTTCCCTCCCCCGCCAGCACCTGGCCGGGCGCCTCCTCCCGCCGCCCCGCACCGCGCTACCTGCCCAGCGGCCGCCCGCCCCGGGCGCGGCCCACCGCCGGCATGGCGAGCCCCAGCCCTCCGCCTCCCCTCCTCTCCCGTCCCGTCCCGTCCCGACCCGGGGCTGCGCGGTAACTTCCCCGCGCCGGGCGGACGCGGCGCATGTTCCCCCCGCGGCCGGCGCAGGGAAGCGGGTGCCGCGGCGCCGCACCTGCTCTGCTTCCTGACAGCGGCCTGAGCGCCGGCCACCGGCCTGGCACCGGCACCGGGCCTGCGGGGGCCCGTGGGTGGCCCCGCTCACGCACAGCCCCACCGCCTTCCGTCTGTCTGCTGCCGTCTCTCACCGCTCACCCCTGCAATGCCTCCCCCTGGAAGGGGAGGCCCGATTCCTGGAGGATTTATCCGCGTACGCAAACAAAGTTGGCTGTAACGCAGTCCCCTGCTCTTCCAAAGAGAAAATTGTCGAAGGCAACTGAGTCCGAGCACTCGAAAGTGAGGTTTGATGCCAGGGATGGAGCTGCAATACTTGCATCGATAATTATTCCAGCTAAAATGGTTCATTCTGGCCAAAGCAATTGCCTCTCTCTCTAAATTTTAATCAATGTTAACGGAGAAGCGCAATCAGGAGACTGTGCTGCTGTGAGACCTGGAATTAGGTTCACTAATATAGCACCAGTGTCTGCAAGCACCTGTTTACCAACCTAACTGGGACATGATGTTTGGAGGCGGAAGGTCTCCACCCGTTCCACCATGAGTGGGTTACAGCAGCCTGTGGTACAGGCAGGGCGAGAGCTGGCGTCTGCGGGGCAGCTTGATGTACTGCCATTAGGGGCAAACCAGTTGCGAAGCGGTGCTCCCACTCCTCGGGGATTTCCTGGGGTTTGGAAATCCCAGTTTTTAGGGCTTCTTTAAAAGAGTGCCTCCTGTTTCATAAATGCTGCCCCATTTGCCATCAGCAAAACTTGGCGTATTTCCTCACAAAAGAGAGACAGTGCAGTCAGCTACACTCCAGGGATGTTCTCCCTTTGGCGATGGTCCAACACAACCTTTAGTTGCCAGGAAGCCCATGAATTGCTGGAGTCTGGAAGAATATTCTGCTCTGCACTTGCCCTGCTCTTACATCCTTTTTTGGCCACTGTCAGAGATGGGAAGTGGGCAAGAGAGACCTTTCATTTGACCCATAACGCCACTCTTACGCTCTTACATCTTTAGCAATAAGATTTTATGGACTGCTCAGGCAAGCTGCTGGCTTTGCAACTTCCTTGTCTCCCAAGGGATGACGATACGTTTCGTCAGCACCCACAGAGTCATGTATGCAACATGGCCACATCTGCACTGGGGATCATGTAATGGGGCTTCATCTTCCTCCAAAGTCCTATGCTACAGTGTGAGGCTCCTGCTGAGTCCTTTCCAGTGGGCTTCCTTGGCATGCAGAACCTGATGGTAACACACTTTCTTCTGATCTCAGACGACCGCCTGTGTGAGGCACTATCCATGTCTGACCCATGGGAGGCACGCCAGCACAGAGAGGCCGTGGTGGTACTACCCGTAATACACGTGCTGCAGCAAAGGATCATGAGGGGAAGTCGAATGAGTGGATCTTCTGCTTTTGGTGTTAGAGAGCAGGCCAGCAATGAACACAGGGGGAACTGGTGTAGCTGGGACATCTGCCACCACGTACCAAGGATCTCACTCTTTTGCTCTCTTTGGGAAATCATTGTTTTCTGGAAGGAGGTTGATATCTTGCAGCCACGCCTTTCATTTCCCACTAAAAATGAGGCAGTCAGATCACCTCCTGGATTTTATTCGTGTGCTTGCAATTGCAAACATTGGGTTTTACTTTTGCAAACATACAAAAAAAGCAGTGACTCAGAGGTAAAAGACCGATTTGTTTCCTGACATCATTTATCTGACCTGGGCTGGGCATATGGAGATATCTTACGTTATGAAGAGCACTAGTACCTGCTGACTTTATTGAAAGGAGCTAGAGATTCTTGTAAACTTTAGCAAAGTACAGTTCACAGATGTGTAGGAAAGATCAATCATTAACTCATTCAGATAAAAAACTTCCAGAACACCAGTGCGCATTTAAATCTTCCTCTGGGCTCAGACTAATTGTAGTACTGGGTAATGTTTAGTATTACCAATTAAAACAAGGAGAGAGCAAGAGAGGCAGAGAAGCTCTCGTTAATAATTCTCAAAGCACTTCAAGGAGGAAGCATCAGCCTCTCTTGACAGGAGAGGAAAATGAGGTATTACAGGAGGTGATTTGTTCAAAATTGTCCAAGATGTCAATACAGTTGTAAAATACAAAATGTTAGGAATGAGAGTTGATTGAAAATAGAAGCGCTATCTCTGTTTCTCTTATAGTTGATAACTGAACTGAGATTAACCCAAATATCAAGGGATTGCTCAATGAGAAATCTTTAGCCAGGTATAATTATCACTTATTGAACTTTGTACTTGCTTCTTTAAACATAGAGCTCTTCTCCTGGAAGGAGATAGCTAAGGAAGCAAGGGCAAATGCACACACCCCACAAATCTGAACCAAATGGTAGGAATTATGTTAATTTTGTTTTCTGTGATGTTATCTGGGAGCGGTAACTTATTACAATGTCATTCTGGAAAATAAAGGTCAGCTCAGAAAAGGGAATCATGACCAGTCTGTGGCATTAAGAGAGTGGTCACAAAAGCTCATTTTCTTGAGAAAATCCTCCTGAAGCACACTTGATGCATTTAAAGCAGTGAGGTGACAGCCTGTGATAGAAGAAATTCACGCAGTCAGTAAATTCATGGTGGAACATTTGTATGCTGCAGTGCAGTACAGACTTCTCATAGTAGCTTATTGTCTCTTTTCTTTTCAGTAAGTTACAGTGCAGACCTGGAGCAGCTGGTTCAAGCTGGCTCGGAACTGCTGTAGACCAGCAACAGGTCCGTTCTGCCTGCTTTAACAGGGTAACAACCAGCCACCCCTTCTGGCATGCCCTTCCTCCTTTTTTATTACACTGCTCTCCATCTCTCTTGTTCCTCATCTCCAGGGAGAGACAGAGTGTCTTTTGGCAATGTCAGCAAGAGGTGAAACACATTTTTCAAAGTGTAAAAAGTCATTCTGAGATAGATAGATAGATAGATAGATAGATAGATAGATAGATAGATAGATAATTATCTTGGCAAACATCACGCTAAATTATTAAAAATTTAGGGTAATAATTGAAGATGGGATCCAAGAACAGAAAATACTGAATAAGCTTAAGCATAGACAGTGCTGCCAATTCTGCTTAAAATATATGAAGGTCAGAAAATGACACTACTTGAATAAAAGCCTTGCAGCATACCTCCCACCCTAGGCAACGTGGGAAGAGTTACGTGCCCCTCTGTTGTATGGCAACTGAGGCGAGCAGTAAGCCACAGCTAACCCGTTCAAGTGTGGGCACTAGCTGGGCCATCTGGCTCCAAAACTTTCTGTGGGGGTGGTGAGAAATGCAGTGGTGGAGACTTGATTTAATTGTACCTATTTGCATGCGGGAGGAACAACAGGAACGCTATGGAAGCACACAGAGGTGTAGAAGGAAGGCAAGTTTTAGCCTCAAGAAAAAGTTGAAAGAGCCTTCTAGCTTGTGAAAGGCTTGCAAGCACTCATCTCATGCTGCTGGAGCCCCGAAGCATTCAGGGAAACAGGCCTTTATAGGCAATCTTTGTTTAGTTTGTGAGAAAACAAATGCTTCACTTTGTACGTAAACCATTGTTCCTCCAGTAAACCTCTTAGTATTAACCTTTTCTTCTCTTGATGGAAACAGCCTTCAGAAGACTTGATTTTGACCAACTCCTTGAGTGAGACTGTTTCTGTTGTTGCCTCTGGTCAAGTCTCTTTATTTCTGCTGGAGCGTAACTTTATTTTCTTCTCAGCTACACAATGAATCTGTTCCTGGATTCAGTTTATGGCCTCTAGCTTTGGTTTCCGAGTACCACCTTGTGCTGTACCCTGCAGTAAATCTGTGTAGTAACATATTTTTAGAGCATTAATGTTCAGGACCCTGAGAAAGAAGTTGCATGAACTCATCACCTAACGAAAATACATGTATAATGTTTCCAAACATTACAAACATTAGTATCTTTAGAGCTACTTTGGACAATACCTTCTCTGAGGTTTGACAGAAAAATGCCATCGTCTGTTAGATACAAAGCTCCAAATAAAAACCAAAATTAAAATGCATCTTATAATATAGAAAATCCGTACTTAAATACGTGGCTAACCAAGCCAAGTCCTGCCTAAGTTAGGGTACAGCTTTTGAATCTTCATTGAACTGCATATTGTATAACCCACAAACCAGTTCTGCCAGCAGGGAAGTATACTGAAGAACAAGAACCGATATAGCAAAAGATAGAGTAGGGTGCTAATTAGAGAAGAATCTCACTGATCTCAGGCCCTCATACACATTCCAGATGAAAAGTCTCTTCCAATGGCAGCAGCAGTGCCAATGCACAAAGCAACTGCAGTGTGTGCAACCGAGATACACAGACTAAACAAGCAAATGGGAGGCAGATACTTAACCTCGGATAAATCAGCAGGCAAACACGGAATCCGGCATTCAAAGGCCTAATGTTACTTTCAGTCTGAGGCTGCAGACTCTGGCTTCTTAGCCTGGGGAGTGGCTTAGAAAGATGAGAAGGACTCAAGCCTGATGCATGTTCCCTGTGCAGCCCACAGTGCGGGTGTCAGAGCAGGGTGTGGACTCCGAATTTATAGCATTACGCTGTACATTACATGAAGAAATGCACCCAGCTTTTTGGTTACTTACTCCCCATCGAAAAGTCTAGAACTCAACATGTCTTAGAAATGGCTTTACTTCCCCATGAGAAGGAGCTACAGGGTCAACAGCATGAACAAACATCAGAAATAACCCATGACAAGCACTCCAGGTGGGGTTAGACAAATCCTTGGTATTAACTGCTGGACCAAGAAAGGATGGGTAGGTAGCCCTCAGGAGAAAATCCATGGTAGTTTCTTTTCATCCCAGACAATGCTCCTAATACAGATCTCTGTTCCGTCTTGCTTGACTGTATAAGAAGGAACATTGTTGTGTTTAATCTGTTTTTTGTCATTTTAGGCCCTATCAAAGGTAGTTATGGGGACTACTCAGCAGCAGGTTTTGTCCCCTTCCAGGCACTGTAATAAAGAATCTTATTTATACCCCCTACAGCCTGGGCTTCTTTCTCTACCACACGGATCACAGAATCACGGAATGTTAGGGGTTGGAAAGGACCTCTGGAGATCATCTAGTCCAACCCCCCTGCCAGAGCAGGTTCAGCTAGAGCAGGTTGGACAGGAATGCATCCAGGCACGTTTTGAATATGCCTGGGAGAGAAGGAGACTCCACAACCTCTTGGGGCGGCCGGTTCCAGTGCTCTGTCACCCTCAAAGAAGCTTTTCCTCATGCTGAGGTGGAATTTCCTGTGTTCCAGTTCGGGCCCGTTGCCCCTTGTCCTGTTGCTGAGCACCACTGAGAAGAGTCTGACCCCATCCTCTTGAAACCTGCCCTTGAGATATTTATAAGCATTGATGAGATCCCCTCTCAGTGAATGCTAACATGTAGCTCTGCAAGAACAGCACTATGATAATCAAAGGAAAGAACATTCCTGCTACATACCGCCTCAATGTTGATTTTGTCTTACCCCTTTTTGCGGCACAGAAACATTTTGTCTATTGCAAGCAAATTCTTGGAATTTATTGAAATCATGTTGAGATAAAGCTCTCATAAATATCCCTTAGTTTTACTGAAGGATTGCTTCTTAGAGGGAGCAATTGCTATTTCATCAGTTTTGTTAGATAAGTCTTGCAGAATGGCATTCATTTGACAAAGACTGATTGCTTTTAGAAATCAGAATATTCTTCACTATCACCACCAAACGTTAATGAAATATGTTTCCCACTATCCAATTTATGTTAGACATTTAGATACCATTAGCAACAATACTTTAGCTTTGATTTGGATTAACTACAGGTGAAAACAAATTTCCATAAGGTCGTGTTAGTAAAAAGGAGACAGAAAGCAAGCTATGTTAGAGAAAATGTTCTACCCTCCTCCTGTTTCTTCTTTCCTTCTGCAGTGACAGCCAACAGCCCCTATGAAAAAAAGTTAAAACAACCATGGTTTAAGGTCCCCATTTGAGACATCTTAGTGGGGTCCAATTCCCAGGGCAGGAGCGCCAACTCTTTTAGGTGCACCCCACATCCAAAATCAATAGTCTCTCTAGCTTTTTGCCAGATCGAGTTAAATTCACTGTTGAAAATTGTTTAAATTAGGCAAAGCTGCTCCTCAGCTTTTCTCAGAGGGGCCCGTGCCTGGTGAGGTGATGGGACAGTTGATGGTGACTCCTGGGGAAAAGATGACAGCTTGTGTGGAAGGAGCTGGTGGCTGCTATGAGCTGTTCCTCTGGCGTGCTCCCTACACACAAGCTTGGGGAAGGGCTGCAGCAGGGAGCAGGGGCTCTGTCCACATGGCAACGTGTGACCATGAAACGAAGGGATCTTTGTCATTGCTCTGCAGCTGTTCCCAAAGCCAAGCCTGAGCTCCGCTCTCTTTCTTCAGTGCTATGAAGTATGGGATAGTACTTTGTTTCAAGAGCCGTGTACTGCTAAGGTTCTGCATACATTCAATATTTACCATTGCCTCTCTATGAATGCTTACCTACACAGGAAAGCAAAATGTTTTGGCTCTCTCCTTAACAAATCAACACCTGGAGAGCAATTGGCTGATAAAACATGTTGTGAAAAGAAAGGCGTAATTATTACTTCCAGCTCTGGAAGAGAATACACGAGTCTCAATACTGCAATACTCCCTTAACTTTGTTTCTTTTCCTTACTTTAAAAACCAAGCTGTCAGGTACTTAAGATTTCCTTTAATGAGGCATATGGTACATGCACAGGGGTTTCAGCATGCTTCTCAATAATTTATAGTGACTTTAAACACAGAGACTTCAAAGCTGTTGCTGCATTTGCAGACTCCTCTAAGTTAGCTTCATCCACCCTTGTTTTCCTTCATTCTGTTCCACATTCCGCGGACTCCCTTGGATCTTTTGGGGCTGAAATGTGATTATTTAGAGCAAAGGCTGTGAAAAGGATACAAATGCTGCTCCTGTTCCACTTAAACTCTCTTGTATGCCGAATCTCAAAAATAGCATTCCATTCATATTTATAATTTTTTAAAATGTATTTTTACCTTCAGAGATCTAGCATTGTCTAGTTGTGGAACTCAGTACGTCAAGCAAGCTTTACGATACGCATCCGAGGCTTTGTGCACTGCAAATGGCTGTAACTTTACCATATGGAAATGTGCCATGCTTTTATATTCAAGCATGAATAGCACTAAGCATAACTGCATACACAAGGGCTCTAAAACTTCAGAAACTCCAGAATCTTAATTTTGGCTCTGTCACAGATTTATATTCACAATTTTGAAGACAGTCTTTAAAAGGATGCAGGCACTTTAAAGGAAATCCAAGTTCTCTACCAAAAAAAGAACATCTATATTTTACTGAGGTAACATTGTTGAGGGAAGAAAAGTTTTCCCATGTTTAGGCAGTGTTTTCATCTTGGGCCTAGGGAGTCAAATCGCCTTTTTGGTTTACAGGCCTGGCAGACAGTCAGAAGGAGGGCATAGGTCTAAGGAAATTAAAACCAGAAAGTGGATGTTAAACCTCTGCTATTTATAGTGAGGATCTATTAGCACAGGGGAAACAGGCAATGAGCTCTGAACCAACTCAAGCACTCAAGAAGTGCAGGTTTTGGAGCAGGGTACGTACCACATGGACTAAATAACTAACTTTGGTGAGAGCACCAGGCTACCGCATCTAAAACCTCTTTGGTGTTACAGCATGTGTAGCGTGGATGTACGTGGAGAGGTGAGGGGTTACCTGTAAAGAAAAATGGCTCACTTTGTTGTGCTGACGTTTTCCCATTGAACAGTCTCAATTTGTCTATCTGTAGGTGAGAGATAACAGTACCCCTTTTGCAAAGATGTTTCAGGAAGGAATTAATATGCATAGAGCACTCTGAAGATAAAAAGAGCTACTTTGCATTTGGCTTCGATAACAAAAAACTTTGAAAGCAGTGGTGGCTTCACAGTGGCATTTTCTTTTTAAGTAATGTAGGACTTCGAGATTGCTGGTATTTGTATGCAGTGCATTTATATAAATTCTAATTTTACGTTTTGCATGGCTCAAGTTGAGTCACAAGCTGGTCATGAAAGCACTTGTCAGTCTCATCTTTGAATTGCATGAGGTACCTCCATGTTTTACTCCCAGTTCTGTCATATACTCCACACAGGTGAATGCCCAACATCCAGATGTAGACCACTAAAGTCTGTGGAGCTTTGCTCCAACCCAGAGATATCTTTAAATCGAATTTCAAAAGAAGCAACTGAATGGCAGGTCCATTAACTCAGGTCAAAGCAAGTTTCCCAACCAACTGTGAATGACATAGGTCAAACCCCACCTGATTCTAAAGCAACTTGCCTGGTCTAGGGCCTGATGGTAGCATCCGTATAGCCACGAAGGACAGCTGCTGCTTCATCTTAGAGCAATAACAAGCTGTATCGCTGTAGAAAGAGCTACCATGGATGGATCAGCACTGAGCCGTCTCAATTTACAGAGGTCGTCTATGTCTAACACAGGTTTCTTGTCGCTATAGCAAAGCCGTTTAGTCTTGTATAGATGGACAGAAGAAGACCTGTGTGCCTTAAAAACAGTAGCTCTTTTTCTCCTGTGATTATAGGCCTTTCCCATCTCTGGGAGGAGGAACAAAATATTGGGCCCACATCCTCTGCATTCAGAATTTGATCTTCAGGGGAGCTCTATACTCATGTAGCTCTCCATATAATATTCCTAATCTGAGTAACTAGCCTCAGTTTTAATACCTTAACCAACATGACAGCATTGAACAGCAAAAATCAATTTCCTTGACAGAGATAATCAACACTTAAAAAGATAACAGCCCTTCCCAGGTAGGGAATCCTATGAATTAATTTAAATGGACACAACTGTCTCATTATTTCCAGAGTTTCCTCACTTAAGGGAGATGAAAGGACTTCTTTCCCCTACCTAATACGGAGCTTTCTCACAAAAAACATATTCTCAATCATGTATTATTATAACAATAATTTAAATGTTTGGGGTTTTTTCTCTAAAAGCAGACACCAAACCTTTTTCCTGAAGTTAGATACCTCCAATACGATATAAGAGAATTTATAAATAATAATTAGCGAAATGTGTGTTTTCTAATATATTGCTCTAGTCAAGAAGGAATCATTCTTGCAAAGGTCAGTATTTTTTACTGGGTTATGAAGCTTTGCTGAGTTGTCAAATATAGTATTAAGCCTCATTTTAGTGCAAACTTACGACTTTCTTCTTTCATTTAGGCAGTCACCCAAACCTTCCACTGAGACGAAAGCAGTTGTGCCTGTGCCTTTAGCATACACAAATAGATGAACTGGCTTTATTTCAAGTATTTTTTCCCAGGATGCACATTATTATTATCTATTTTAGCTCCATTTTCGCCCTGTATTTTGTTCTATATATATTCTCTTCTATGTTTGTCATTCACAGGCTGCTGGAAGATGTGGATGTCAGGCCCTTTAATATGGCCCCTTTCGTAAGTAGTGCCTCTGTTCTTATTATTGGTCTCATGAAATCTAGGGTTGCAACTTTTTTCAAGATTATGCAGTCATTTTTTGTTCTCAACCTGAGTTGTCAGTGTTTTATGGTGTTAAGAGAGTCAAACTATGGCTCCTGCTGCCTCTAAGTATAACTGGAAGTGCTTGGCATTTCTCTAAGTGTAACTGCAGGATTTATCAAGGGAGGCATCCAGAAACAAAGACCTGAAGTGGCAGTCACTGTAAACTTTAGCTTCGGGATCTTTGCCATTATCATCTGTCATATTTCTATAGGAAAACCAATAGTTCATTTGTCAGAAATTACCTGCTCCTACTCCAGAACAAGGGAAATACACAGACATTTTCTTTGGAAACCAAAGATATATTTTTGGAGTCTTTTCTTTTTCTTTTTTTTAATCCAGACTATTTCAGTGACCTTACTCATACCATTGCCTCTCAGAAGGCTGCACAGGACCAGCTGAAGGGGTGATACAGAGCAAGGGGAAGGAGCAACAAGGGTTAGAAGTTTCTCAAATCAACTTTGCCATGAGAACATTCACACAAGGGGTAACCCTCTGAAACTGCTGTCAAAACAAATATGCTGAGGAAGAAAAGTCTGCTCTCCCTGGTTTTTTGTTCTTGGGAACTCTTTTAATTTAAAATCAAAGAGAACTGTAAGAAAATTCTATCCTGAGCAGTCACACTTCTGCTAAAATGACCACACAACACTTCTGCAGTGAACACAGATAAGGTGGGAGACCTCTCCCTGCTAGATGAGAAAAAGGAAGAAAAGAGAGAAGTGGGAAGAACTTAGACAAGTAACAGCCCTGCATTTCTGTCACCATGCACAAATCCTGTTACTATCCAAAGCACCTCACCAGCCCGCTGAAAACAAAGACAGCCCTCCAATAGTTCCCATTGAGTCAAACCTCACAGCGGGCTTGGAGGCGCAATCCTTCCTCCAGGCTCTTCCCTTTTCCTGGCCCATTTTTAAAAGCTGGACATTTGCTGCCCCTCGGAGACCTTGCCAGCAGTGAGGTTCACCAGAAGAGCTTCAGTGGCCGCCTGCCTGCCAGAGCCACGTTCCTGGACCACTGCTGGACCGGCTGCTGAGGGGGAATTTGGACCCTCTTGCTGTCAGAGCAAGGCTCTTCCACAAGGGATAAAAGACGTTTCTTAATTTAGAAAGCAGGTATGGTAGGTACGCTGTACTGTACACAGCACTCCCAAGACAATTTTATGCCGACTTCAGCTCTTCCTTTGCTTGCACATCCCCTGAGGGTGGAGATTTACATCTTACAAAGCATTCTTGTACTGAGACTTTATGCAGATGTTGCAGCATTTCAGAGATTACTCAAATCTGTTAGAAACAGTATATGGGGAATCAGTCTTTATTTTAGTGCCTGCCTCAATCTCAGGAAACAGAGGAAGCATCTCTGCTTTAAGTCTGATTCCCTTTTCCTTTAATGTTGATTTCGCCTCTCAATTTCCTATCTGGTATCTTTTAAATTTACAATTCAGGTTCCTTAAGAACTAAATAAATGCAAAAGTGTAAGCCAAGCAAACGCACTGCAAACTGATGTAAATAGAAGTAGACCAGACAGCATGGAATTAAATGAACAAAAATGGCCAGTTTATTCACTGGAACGGTTATGCATTACACTGTAATTTTAATTGGAACATAAAGATGTAAGAATCAGTATATTGGCTTCTTTTAATTATTTTCTTCAGCACTAGAGTGTTTTTCCCAACCATTTGACTGCATGATCATATTACACATGTACAAGCACAGACTTTATGAATCCCTCACAAGGCATTAATCTAGGATTGTCTACAAGGACAAGGAAGGGTTAACATGGGAATTACTTCAATTTTAAAAACAAATGATGCATTTTTGGAAACAAGAATTATTTAACTTTTTTGCTTTTAGCATAAAGTAGCAACAAGAAAAGTTTCCAATATTCAGTCTCTAGCAAATGAACATATATACTTGTATATTCTTCACCATCTAGAAACACTCCATCATTTAACCCCAAGAAGGCAGGACAACATAATGTCAATTCAACATAGGAGTAGCTGAGTTATTACAGCAGTAAACATACAGTATACAAATTTGTGTTTGTCACAAACTCCACCAATGTTAAAACTCTTTTGAAAGGAACACAGCAATCTGTATGGTTCATTAGATACAGAACATCATGCAAATGGAAACATTCAATAGATTACAAAACTCACAAAACATCAGTTTTCTTTTTTTTAAATTGTTTACAAAGGATCAAGTTAATTAACCCTTTAACAGTCAAACCACAGGGTTGAAAATCAATAGGGCAATATCTAATGAAATGGACTTAATTTATCCACTGGCATAGCACACATAGCCGTATCTGTGAACAGGAGGAGAAAAAAGCTAGATTACTCTTATTTCTTCCTCATAGCTGATAAAATAACAACTCAGCTAGCAAGCCAGACTACTTGAAACTTTTATCCATTGCTTGTGTTTACTGATTTCCAAAATATTCTTAAAATCCAATAACCATATAATCAATAAAACTTTTTAACTCAGTTTACTAATGCTGAGAAAAAACACACACTACTCTTCTCCACTCTTTCTTTTACAGCAAATCACGATAATCCAAACAAATACAGAGCTTCATAGAAAGACATTTTTGAAAGGCAAGGCCTTATCACCCATAGTCTGCCCGCAAATTAACTCCAGTTATGGAATACAGGATTTTCCCTTTACCTTTTGTCAGTTTGTCACTTGGTTGCCATTACATTTCACGAAGGGGATTTTCAAAAACTCCACGGGAAACAGATTAAAATCCAATAAGGATTTAAGCCATGCACCTCAGAATGAAAGATACAGACTCTCTGTGATAGTCCTCCTGCCTTTCTAGCAGGAGGACTATAAAGATGGCACAAGAAATAAGAATTTTTCTAGCTTAGTTATGGATACGGAAAAGCTACAGGATGTTAAGAATCTCATGCGTGCATTTTACATTGCATATTTAGATGCATTTGTGCCTGACGGCGAAAGGCAATTGCTTTTTTGTTTCTTTTCCACAGGATGCTTAATTATACTAAAAAAACCCCTTTAATGGCTAAAAAAAGTCTGAATATTGTATATCCCATTCAGACCCACTGCACACACAGCAAAGGAAAACTGAAGAAAAGTGATGACTGGAATTTTTAAAGAGGTAACTATAGCAATTATCATACTTAAAAGGTAAAACGCCAGTGCCTGCCATTCTCAAACAAGGATTTCTGAAATACAAAAGAAAGAAATTTACTGTAACCTCAGTGGATATGCATCTTCCGCCAAAGAAAGGAACAGACCTCAGAAGAGCTGATAAAATCTGTAACTGATGATGATGATTGATCCAGCTATAGTGGAATCAGTAGCACAACTACTGGCTTTGGCATTGCACGCTGAACGATAAGGTTGGTATGAAAATAAGGGCCTACACTCGTGGGTGTTGTTCCCAGTGTGATGAGGACTGGGTCATATTTTGCTAACAGCTTACTTAAATTATCATGAGCAGCCTTCATAGGTGAGGTCATATTTCATAAGTGAGGTTGTATTTCATAACATAATCTCCTTTCTGTTCACACTTAAATATGGCAAATGGCTTAAGTTCACATTTTTTTAAAATAAAAAATAAACTGAAATTCATCTTGGCATTAAAACTTGCAGCATTACCTTAATTACAGTTTCATTCTATGAACCCTACTGTATAGCTACAGTTACATTAATTTACCTTGAAAAATGTAGATGGAGAAAGCACAGAGATGCCAACTTGTCAATCAGATGATTCAGAAAGAATATCACTGTTGCCTCCATCTAGAAGGCAGAAACTTCTATATGATTAGCATGAAAAACGGTAATATTTCCTCTTTCTGTAAAACGTCCACTTGTCTTCAGACAGATAGAAAATATATTTTCCATACTATTACATTTGACAATGTATTTATTAATCTCTTTCTCCTCTTATATTGAAATTATTTTTTTCTTTGCTTTCCCACCTATTTCCTATAAATTGCATTTCCAGAAATGGATCATTTCACTGAACAAGGAATATTTTTTCACTACATCAGAAAATAAAACCCAAACCAAAATGCCCCAGAGACGAATTGGCTATTCCAATTCCAAAGAGATTTCAAGGCCACCACAGAGAATGAAAGCTGCATTTCAGATACAAAAGTCGGAGCAGCATTTGAATTGCTTCTTTACTGTCTAGGACGCATTTCAGCCTTTCTGAGTACACTCAACTGTTACAAAATATATGTACCTTTTTTTCTTAATCTTTAAATATCGACAGATGTGATGATATATATTCTGATTTTAAATGGGCAAAATATAATATTTTGCAACTCTTAAAAAACCAGGATTTTTTTTCTGCTTTTGCCTGCATGTAAATATTTCCTACAAAACCTCTCACAAAGTTGTATGTTATCAATCACTATATAATAAAGAAGAGCTTATCATCTCAAGTTCAAGATATATGTTTTATTTTGTACTGGTTAACTGACAAAAGTTGTCCCAAGGACCTACACAGTTTCATAACTTACAATGCAATAACTACAGCCATTTGTATATTTAAATTGTTTTTTTTTTTCTAGTTCTCTTAGATTTCCAACACCGAAGTTCTATTACATATAAAAAAATGTAAATTGAAAACTTAGAAATGAAGAATTTAAAGCTTAAGAGAATAAAAAATTTAACAAACCCATTTAGTTCTATAAAACGGGCCCACAATTTCTATACCATTGGATGCTGTTTCATAACTCTTAATCCACAGGGACTAAGTACAATGATTCAATTTCCCAAAGTTGCTCTGCAAATCACAACTGCAAACAAATACGTTTCTAAACAACTGTTCCGATACAACATTTTTTTCAAATAAATTCATATCTGTATAGAAAGTAAATGTATTTCACTGAATTTCTGTTTAATTTAACTTAAGTTCAGGGAAAATGCATTTGATTTGGATATGAAAATAGGAAAAACTATTCCAAGTGCAGCTTGCAGTAACTGTATTCAAAGTGCGATGCAAATTCTTTTTAACAATATACAGTAGCTGTCTTTGTTGGATGCAGACGTGGCCACTGTGCGATATTCATACACCGGTCTGACAAGGTCAGGAATGCTGAGATGCTTTTTGAAGGCAGCATTTGCCTCAGACAAAATGTTGGGGTTTTTTTTAAAAAAAAAAAAGCAGCTAATCTCAGTGTCAGACATTATGATAGAGCTGAACAAGGTTTCACTTGACTTTCCTATGACAAGACAACACGTGGGTTAAGTATGATAGTGAACAGCGATGTAAATGTATATGAGGAGAATCATGCAAACTGCATGGAAACCGAGGTCGAAACACTGCCGAGTGTTGTCTGCTTGATCCGATCAGAACTGGTAGCAGTTTGTTCCTATTTTCTCCACCTTTGACTCTGAATGTTTTGTTACAATAGCTCAGCTGCTTTGCCAAGGTTACACGACATACGTTGTTGATGACATAGAATATTTCTATTTACAGCACCTTCGTTACTGGTACTATGGTAATAATGATTTGTTAGGCACACTGAGTGGTCACTGATTCTTTCCTCTGCTGATGTTCTACGTATCATAACATTTGGTAAGCACTGTTGCTAACAGAAGACTGACTTCGTTTTCTCAGATTCTGGCAGAATATGAAAGAATTATTCCAACCACACCTGCAGCAAATTTTTTTCCCTAGCTGCTCGGTACCTTAGGCTGTACTGTGTTTCCCGCTTCTTAGTCATACATATGCTGCAGAGAAGGAATAAAGACGTGGAAATATCTAAGCCTTTCTTCTATAAATTAATTAAGGCCACCTGACAAAGCAAGGAGTCTGCTAGTTACCAACAAGTAGGTAGGCAGGCAGTACTGCAGACTTTTTTTTTCTAGCTGCTCACCAGATGGGAAGCCCATAGATGCTGAACCATGACCCCCTACTTAGCTGCTTGCCTTGCTGTCAGATACTGTGCAAAATAAATTCCTCTGCCCTTGATTTTGTTCTGAAACTCACTACTTTTTAAGAGAAAAACCCTAGACTTACTCAGCTTTTACAGGAAAGAATCTTTAACTAGGAACACTGTGCACTGTTGCGATAGAGTCTGCGTAGTGTAGATCACCTGAGTATTTGTCATAAACTGACATGAGCTAAGGTTCTGTGTCTGTTGATTTTTGGCAAGGAAAAAATGCACTACGAACTCTGATCCACACCATTAACCCTACCTGCATGAGTTCTTTCCCCACAGAATACTTCACACAAAATGCATACAACTTCACCGTTCGTACTAGCCTTTCACAGTAAGGCCTCGAGCTAGTATCCTGAATATGGGAGCGGGAGGAAAGAATGTTTTTAATTAGCACACAGCATTTTGCTTGTTTTAGATTTTCTTTCTTAGATACCAAATAGAAAGTAACCCCAAAAAACAGCACCAATTCATCTACTTGTCTGAAATGCAAAAATACAATTACAATGCAAGCAAACAACTGAAAACAAATCAATACATCATCCTTTCATCTCCTTCTTAGGATTAATAATTATCTTTCAGTGAAGAGCTGGAACAAAACCGGAAGCTAATGTAGTAGGAATTAAAAAAACAAGTGCATAAACAATATCAGTGCAGCAGCAAAATATACAGTCATTGTTAACATTCCAATTCAACCCATTTCCAACATTTTTGTGCAATAAAAATTGGCCATATGCTGGCCAACACAACGAGTCTCTTTATTATTAACACAGTCATTCTTCACTTGAGCTATTTCTGCTTGTTTTTTAAAAAATGAAATCAATTAAATACAACTCTCTCCAAAAAAAAAAAAAAAGAGACTGTATTTTATAAACACAAAATTCTGGTGCAAATAAAGTAAGAAATAAATACCACACCCTTAATGACAACAGGAAATTTGAACTGGTTCCTATAGCTGAACTTAGAGGATGTGAGGGTAGGATTTTTGTAACATACTTTTCTTAATATTGGCATAAGTCTCTCATTATTTCAGAGGTAAAGCCAAGCAGCTGGGAGGAACATTTTTTTGTCACGATGTTAAATTTCACTACACTTCCGTTGTGATAGCAAAGTTTGAATACAATCAGAGGAACCATAAAAAGTCTTCTTGATAGGTTGGGCTCTGTGCTTTGTGTTCTTCTTCTCAACCTTCCCTCAGTCGCCAGAGCAGGGGATACGAATCCAGACTTGTCAATGCAGCAACAAGGCAGGATTTTCTACCCACTTGCTGGGAACAACCCCAACCTTTGTTGCATGAACTCCGTTCTGTTTGCATTTTCTCTTATATGAAGATTAGGGGTAAGGAGGAGGCTTAGAGAGACAGTTGAGAGGGGCACACTGAGAGCTGGAATGTGGCTGCTCTTCTGGGAGAGCATTAGGACTGGAAATTAAAAAAGAACAGAGAAAAAGTGCTTAAAATACACAGCAAACTTTTTACATGTACATAAATAATACAGGGCTGGAAACAAAACTTTAAAAGGGGGTGAAGCCTCATCTTTAAATCTGTATCCTCAGATGCACAGTATCCATAAAGAAAACCCTCAGTGCGCGCACATGCAGTGACACCTGGGTGCATCCATGAAGTGGCACAGATATTCTGCTTGCCAGTTCATGTACACAATTGCTTTTTTTTGTGTCCTCTGATGAAAAAAGTGCCGTGTAGATAAATGAAGGCATGTGCAAAACAGGGGAGCGAATTTGAAGGGCAAAATACAGGTGCCATCTTTGTGCAAGCATTAGAGGTTTTCTATACGCCACTCACTAATTTTTTGAAATGAAGGACAGGGCCAGTCTGGAAATCAGGTTTCTTCACTTTGTGATGAACTCTTACTGAATGTGACCTATTTACTAGCACATTCATCCAAATACAGTCTAACCTTCCTTGTCAGGCAACATAAGCATTATGTATTTTGTAACTAAGACTTCCAAAGGGTGAGGGGGTTTGTGTTTTGTTTTCTTTTGGTTTTGCACTGTTTAAATCCTCTTCAATTTTCTCATATACTTTTGTCTTTTGACTGTTTTTCCATGTAAAGTTTGTTGGATAATCAGGTTTGGTCATTTAAAGGCAGCTCAGCAGCCTACACTATGCTGCAGCAGGCAATGTGGACACAGCCTGAGTCCCACATGATTCCTCAGCCTTGGCCTGTCCTGTTTTAAAAGGGTGAACTTCAGCTCATCTTGCCGATGTCAAGCAAAGCGACATCAAGGAAAGCATGTGACAAAACAAGATACCAAAACAGAATGCAAGTGAATGCAAATAAATGCAATTTATTAAAAAAAAAACCCCATACCCCCCCCCCCCCCAAACAATAAACTGCAAACCCCACTTCTTTAACGTGTCTGGGAAGAGGTTTTTTTCCTAATGCTTTAAATATTCTACAGTCTTGAAGTTATTCCAAGCTCAACAGTGATATATGATGAAGTACAATCATTTATGTCCCTGTCATCAAGAAAATTTGCTTTTTCCATTTTCCTTCTTCAGAAACTGTGCTGTTACATATTATCTCTGCAGCACAGACTATTGGAGTGTTGGCTGAAGGAATCTAATTAGTCTATTGCAGGAAATGAATCAATTTGAAATGCCAGAGGTATTTGAAAATCTGCCACTGGAAATGCCAGCGGTACTGAAAGTGTCTGTGGTTCCATATATAGCATTTACTTTGGGAAACAAAGAAATGACATTGTGTTTGCTTGAAGACAGAAACAAGTGTGCAACATCACCATTAAGAAAGTAGATGGCAACGTCCACATTTTCAAATCAGAGAAGCCTAGGAGACTATGACCACAAATCCACAGGTATTACAGTTCAGCAGAAGCTACAGTCCTTGCACCTCTGGGCTTGTGTTAAGATCGTAGACTTGCGTGTCGTAAATTAGATTCTGTTTCTCATTAATGCTCCTGAAAATGAGCTTCCTGATCACAAAACGGCTGGGTGGGTTACAGAAGCTCAGGACCTTACAAGGTTTGTTTTGTGCTCAGCTGTCTGAGTAGGTCAGTCCCTAAGTGTTTAGTGCTATGGACTATGACTCCTCAGTTTACATATAGATTTAGTCTAAGTGTAAGCACCTAGGCGTAAATATTTAATCTAAAATAATTTCCTGAAGCTTAGTAACTGGACTTGTTTAATCAAACACTCTGAGAAGACAACAAACCTGTCTTCTCCAATGGCTGTAACTATCCTTTTCTTCTGCCACATACAGCTGCAGATACAGCATCTAAAGAGGGATCTGAGTGAGATCTTTGCCTACTCCACTCAGATGCATTTGTGTCGGGCTTGACTGCACATGGACTCAGAAAGCTAGCATTTACTCTCAACCATTCATCAAGAGCCAGCTCCTGGCTTCGGCACCTCCTAACTTTTCAGGATAGGCTTAGGAACAGCACTAGTCTTAAGTCCTTCAGAGAAATTAAAGTGAATTAGAACTTTAACATCAAATTTGGGAAAGACAAACAAGGAGGTAGTCATGTTACCCTACAAAGATTGTCTTATTCTCCTCCCTTGCTACCTCATTTCTTTTTTCAAAGGACTTCTGTAATTGTCAGTAAGGAACAAAAACTCAACAGACATTTTCCTTGCTCATTAGCAGAGACGTATTTGTCTTTTGGGGCTTCCTTCCCAGCTTTAAAAATAAGTAACACAAGATGTTTGTGCTCGGAGGGAGAGGACTGATGAGGAAATAGCCATGGTTAAGACTAGTTATGTACAGCAATGGCCTGAAAGCGGCCCTCTTTGAGACACCTGAGATTCTCCTCTACACAAATATGTACAACTATAATAATATTTTGGCATGACCTTCAGTACAAAGTCAGCCCTGACTGCAAATACTGTAATAGAAACTATCGTAGACTCAACTCAGATTAGGAAGCACTGCACTTAGAATTACATTCGTTTTCTCTTCATGGTAATTCTGCATTGCTTCTCACCTTGAAATACAAGCACACTTCTATGCACGGAAGAAATATAAACTTTTGTCTCACCATTCCCCTTTCAACCAATAATAATTATTAGGGGCATTAGGAAGAGAAAAAAAAAATTACAATGCTATTGGGCACCTTTACGGCAACATACATATATATATATACACATCACTTGCAGTCCCAGCAGATTTGAATCGTTTCCTAAAACTCTACTGTTGTACCGCCCTGCCTTCAGAAACACAATACATCCAGATCATTAATGAGGATTACTGTAGCAGTATATAAACCAAAATGACATCAGGATCAGCAAGTGACACATGGCATGCAGTGTGCTTTTTATGGCAGTATAGGTGATTGTGGCAGTAGGTCCTGGAGCTGAGCTATCAGGCACGTTGACAGTCACGGGCAGTAGAAGATGGCAGGTGAGACTAATAACAGAAAGCAACAGAAAGACATGGAAGAACCTGAGACTGTTAACTGAGGCTAAGGAAGAACATTGTTACATTCCTCCCATGGGATATGTGCAGCTTTTAAAACATCTGGTTTTAATAGGCATCTTTGTAAACCTCTCTTTAAGTGCTGGTATCATTTGGGGATCTGTTCATTCAGTTCAAGAATGAAGTCTGTGTCATTTTTTGTGTTAGTATTATTGTCTGCTTTTAAGCAGCTCTTCCCCCCCTGCCCCCAGCGCTCAAAATGCTAATCATGTAATTCTAAAAATCAGCTGGAAAATAGCATGCAAAGCTCTTTGGTATTAGTAAGCACCCTGTGCTTTGTCTTAAAGATGCCATTTGCATGCAATATTGTCTGCATTGTAACTGTAACAAATCAACAGTGGAAAATATAAACAGACCAGCGATATTTTCAGAATGCAACCATTTTGCATGCAATAATATTTTACTTTATTTTTAATTTTCCTGTTTATATGAAATATGAGCATGATTTCTTATTGAAAATAATTTAATTTGCAGTGTCAGGTTTTGGGGGTTTCTTTTTATTAATAGATAACTTGGGTCTAGAGTTTGGCCTCTGATAATGAAAATGAGGTTTTCACTGCATTCAACAGAAACCTGAATACGATTCAAAGACAGACACGCTATATTTAATATTGAATGATGGCAATAGTTTAGTCTTGTCCAAAATAGACCATCAGACAGGTAGCTAGATGCCAGTAATTTTCAGATTTGGTTGCTTGCCCCATACTCCTGGACCTAGAGATTGAGGTGATGCATGGAAGGCAAAGTGAGGCTTTAACGCATTATTGCATCAGTTAACTTAGAAAATCTCTTAAGAAAAGTTCACACAGATTCTCCAGATCAGGTTCCAGTTGAAATATGCAAACTGAAGCAAAAAGACAGACAGATGTATAGCTAAATAAATTGACTAGATGTGTAGTGGAGTTTCATTTGGCTTGAATCTGTTCATAGCTTATCCAGTGAGGTTCACCAAAGCCTATGCACTGGAATCACAATTACTAGAAAAAATAGGGTTACACAAGTCCCACTTAACTTTCACTGTAGATAACGGATGAGGGAAAACTCTCTGTATTTGGTGTTAAGTCCAGAGTGAATCTATCTGTGTTATCATCAGGCATATTAACTAGTCTGAAGATGATTAGACAAATTGCAGGATGCAGAAAACATCTGTGTGAATTACAAATCTTAACAAGCTATTGGGTAAAATGCCACTGAGATGTTGCATTACTGCGAGAGTAATACTGGAGACTTAAAAACCAAGCATAATTCTCTCTTAAAATGAGTGACTTCAGGGCTGGGCAGAGCTTTAATCTGCCTTGTTTGTCATTACCACGTGATTTCAAGCATATGTGCCATACCAGGAGGGACTGCCAGATGACGAAAAAGGGCAATACAAGCTCTTGTCTTCCTCCTCTGCTGAATTTAGAAAATCTAAACCTCAGTAAGTCTATCTGGTTCTTCAAATGCCTTCAATTTTTAGTCCAGATTTCAGTTACTATACTTAAAGCACTTAACAACTAATGCTACCATGTTGTTAAATCTGTTGTTACACTTCCCTGCTTTATGAGATTGTGCAGTTATGGGGCTGAGACAAGCAAGGCAACAGTGTAAATATATCAAAAATAGTGTGTTGTTTTCCCTTCACCAGCAGAGTATCAATCTAGTGGTAAAAACCGATAGTCATTTGAAAGTCAATAGTTTAGCTAAGTATACAGGTGTGTATTGTTTGTGGGATGACTGAACTGAATTTTTAAAAATGTTAACAAAATTTTAAATTATCATTATCGTTTTGCTTATACCAGGGTTTTGATTCGGAAACAGGGCAAGAAAGGGCTCTTGAACAATGCTTCCAGTTCTGGTTGTAGCTAATGAGGTCTTCCTAACTGAGGCAGAATTCAGGGACAAGCCAGAAAACTCTAAGACTTCCCTTTGGACCTTATCCCTTTTCTGTGGGTTTGCTTGCAAAACAAGATAATGCTTGCAGCCAAATGTATAGCAGTAGTAAATGAGGTAAGTCTTCCAGTCTAAGAAGAATTTTTAAAATTGCAGGAGCAATTGTTTGTTATCATTTAGAGAGGGGTAGAGCATATTCTCCACCAGGAAGAGTAGCTCTGGAAGGACCAGAATAGGCTTTGGTTTTGAGATGGCAAATTAAATAGGGTTAAAATGAGACTTGTTGGCATTAAACTTCCATATATCCAAAGCACCTAATGATATTCTCAAATTGTTGTAACATCTAAAATATAGCAGAAACTACTTCATAGGGGTTTTAAAGGATTTTAAATGGAACTAGTAACTTTTTTTCAGTGTGCTGTAAAATTCCAAACTGCAAACGGGTGAATGGTACTTATCAGTTATAAGGAGCTTTCACCAACTTCTCAGTAAAATTTGCATGATACCCATATATAGTAAGGAAGTTAATAATACTTCTACTTTATAGGCAATAAAAGAGAGGCGCAAATGAAGCGACTCTTCCAAGGCTACTGAGAGACCTCCCGTGACTTGTAGAATTAGTGCTCAGCGGTGCCTGATGTGCAGCCTGGAAGTTATACCCCACCTATTCCCCAGTGGGCATCACTGCAGCCTTCCACGCACATGAAGTTTAGTGGTGTGTGGGAAATCACTTCATTATATGTATGGCAACAGACCAGGCTTGGTCTAAAAAGAATGTCACCTATTTCAAATGACAGTATAGGCACAAGTGAATACATGCACAGAATATACCATGAACAGATAAAGAAAATTGTTGTAATCTCTTTTTGCTTTGGTTTGGTTTTGTGCCTCGATTAACTCAACCATCTCAGAAGCATGATTTAGCCTTTGCACCACCTACGAGCAAGGACAACAGGAGTTTACTTTTGACAATAAGATTAAGAACTGACTGCGGTGGGTCAGAGTTTTCAGGTTAGGGAGAGCTTTCTGAAAAGCATCTGCTAAAAATCTCACAAATGCCTTTAAAATACCACCTTACAAAAAGAGAAGCCTACACCTACTCCTAAAAGTAAATGCCTTCCATTTACAAAAATTTATCTAGCAACAAAGTAAAATCATTATTATTTTGGCATAATTGAGAAACTGTCTATATAAAAAGACCAAATGAGGCCTGCAAGATCCAACTTTGCATTCTTTTCCGTGTTTTCACATGGATATAAGTGGGTGCATGCTGTGATTCATGTTTGTACTGTCACTTCAGAAATTATCACTGTTCCTCAAGTTGTTAAAAGTTTGGTGTTAATGAAAAAGCGCAGCAAAGAGCTTTTGTATAAGGAAGAGGAGGGGAGTCGCAGACACACGTGCAGCTATGTGCAAAGACAAAAGTTAGTTAAGTTTACCTGACAGTCTGGCAATCTGGCCCCCTGGCTAGTTGTGAGCCGTGTGGCGGTATGGAGGCAGCAGGCTGCTGACAATCTACAAGAAACTGATAAATTAGACATATATACAGAGAGATTACAGAGCAAGGGGTTAGTAACAGTAGTACACAGGCTACACATCTGATGGAGAGATTTAGTGAGGAATGTGTTCTTGGTTCCTTATCTGACAGAAACACCTTTTTTCTGATAATAATAAAGTTGTTGCCTTTTTTTCCTTTTCAGAAGCAGCAGTGGAGGCATTTTTTGTTTGTTTTCCCTTAGCATTGGCAAATTTTTTTTCAAACAGCCAGCAGTAACGGGCTGCATTCAGGATCTGGGTTTAAACCTTGTACTTCTGCTGTTGATGAAGTTGTTTTGCTTACATCTAATATAAAAAGTGTCAATAAAGCTACTCGGAATTTCTCCAGAGAACTTAAACCCATATGACAACAATTACAGATGCCATCTCATTATGGCCTTTGAGAAAAAGCTTCCAAGAAAGTCTTCACAACTTTTAAATAGTGCTTGTGAGATTGTTTTTTGTAGGGAAAATGGAGAACTTTATACAGTCATTTTTCACTGTTCTGTCTAGATTATTTTATCAATTCTCTGCCAAAGCAGTTTCCACATTAATCACTTGCAAACCTGTATTCTAGTGCTTAATTTATTAAATTTGCAGTAAAGCCAAATAATCCTCTGTTCCTGTGTTTTTACTGTGACATTTGAAATACGAAGACAGCTTTGAACTCAATAATATTTGTGGGACTTCATGAAAGTAGAGCAAGACAACCCTGCTTTCTAGCTCACTAGTTTCTGCCAAGATTTCCAGATCTCAAGATTTGCTCATTTTCCCAAAGCAGTCTGGCCTTTCATTCCACTGCCTGTGTGATTCAGATTGTCAGACTACAGAGTCATCAGGGTTCTTTTGGAAATTAAAATCTATAGGTGAAATTCTGACCATCTAGAAAACTACTGGAGATTACTTTTTGTCTCCAGCAGGGTTTGAAGACCTGTCATCCTCTCTGACTGTTTCAACCTGTTTCTCAGCCTGACTCTTCAGTGGAAAGGAGTTACTTTCCTCTGAACCTTAAAAATGATATGACTAGACTTCATGTACTTGGAAAGAATATTATTTTTTTTCTCAGTTGGCTGCCACTTTCAGCTCAACACCAGTAATCATTTCTGTTTACAATGTGTATCTTTTCCAAACCCCACTTCTGGTTTTTGTCTCAATCAAGTGGAAGAACACGTAAGTAATTTACTGTCAAGCATCTTGAAATAACATTAGGCACAATACAGAGCAACACACCTTCCTAGCAACACTGAGCATCATCATAACCAGACATTTGCCTTTCATAGAAGTCCAGAGTGCTTCTCCCTACTTCCTATGAAGATCTGTGCTGACCTCCAGTGGGTGGAAGCAAGCGTACCCAAATCACCAGTTTCTTCCTGCTTCAGCTAGGAGAGGGTTTTCAAGAGCACAGGTATCTACACCAGAAAAATACATGCATAGTTAGCACTGACACCATTGTGTCAGAAAGCAGAAATGGAGTGAGAAAAATACTGTGCCATTCTTTCATTTGCCAGGATAGCCACTCTAATCCTCAGTACGTCTTGTAGCAGAGAAGTCCCAAGAGTTTGCAATGTATTTGAGCCACAAATAGAAGGGTCTGTCAATTCAGCACAAAGCTCAATTTAAAAAAAAAAAAAAAAAAAAAGGTGCTTGGGAGGACAGACAGAACAGGCTAACTGCAAAAAGGAAATGACGGTCAAAAATAAAAAATAATAAAAATTAATGTCTTATTCTAAAAAACCCCTAGTTTGCAGAAGTCCAAAGCAAAGTCATCCCTAACAGCTTATAGAAGCGAGAAAGGGAATACAGAACAGAATGATGTGTGATGAAAAGGTGCGGGCAGGTTTCATACACACAGAAGAAATTGTTCTGACAGGCTTTTCCAGAACAACGCAAATGCCTGATTTATGATCCTATTCTAATATCTCAAACATCCTGCAAATATTTTATGATGCCTCTTCATCTGCTACATTTGGCAGAACACGCGAATAGCGCGCCAGATTCTGCAAGCATTATGCAACCTGGACAGTAACTACTTGATGTGAACAAACTCCCTCGACTTCACATGAAACAGTTCTACCTGGTGTCAGCAATGCTCACAGAATCTGGCTCATACTCACATTCAGTACAATATCTGGTGATCCACATGACTTAAAATGGCCGAATTGCCCTCCTACATCCTCCAAGAGTGATGTTTTTGAGGATTACACTAGGAAAGAGCTAAGCAGAATGCATATGGCTTACATATATGCATTTCAAATTCAAAGGAGGTCTTATCTACTTATGTCCAAGTAGCTGTGTCAAAGCTAACTTTATTCCTTCTATATTTAATCCTTTAAAGTATTTTGGAGGGCTTATAACCCTATTCTCTAATGCCACGGCAGTCATAAACACAGTGTAACAAGAAGTAATTTTAAAGGTGAAAACTAGGAGATAGCATTCGGTCCTTCCCTTCTACCAAGGAACTCCTGCCTGTATCAAGTAAATGTTTGTTTCTGAAATACTCTCTTGAAGGTTTAAAGTTTCAAAGATGCCTTTACTCGTTCTGTGGTCAATGTCACATGCCATAAAGACAAGGAAAGGAAGACATGCTCTCTTTTACTAAGAAACAAAAATAAATTTAAAAAAAAAATTAAATCATGCTGCAAGAGGCCTGTTTCCAGTATTTTTCAAATCTCAGGGACTGTCAGTCAAGCTACAGAGTGAAAGGTTTGTTCCCCAAGTGTCTTCTACAAAAATAGCAGACACAGGTTATACCTTCTGGTGCATCTTCAGAGAACACCATCAACAAAATGATTAATAAAGTTATTAAATACAGACTATCTCTTTTCTCTGTCATCTCCAGTTGCTGTGAGGAAATAAACTTCTTGGGGCAGGGAGTGGGCTGACTGATCTCTTAAGAACCCTCTTACAATTCTATGAACCTAAACCGAAGAAATGAAGTTCAGTGACTATTTCAACCACAAAAGGCAAAGAGTAGCTATCGTACACAAAAATGCATATGCCAGTTTTCACTGAATTCAGCAGGACTTGAGCTTGTACTGAGTCCTGCAGCAGTATCAGACAACATCGTACACCACTGCGTCTGTTGGAGCTTTGAGACTTGACTCATACTGTTAGGTTTGTTCCGATTTTCCAGTTTTTAAAATTGTAGCTATTTGCTGGCAATGGTGGTGTAAAGGGCTCAGAGATTTCCTCTCTCACAGATTATCCAGTGCTGATTTTCCTTTGGAATCTAATGCCCAGTCCTAATCAGGCTAATCAGCTCCTGGTGCAAAAGCATTAAAAATACCAAGCTCAGAGAAGCTACATCTGCTCACGAGGACTGAATGTGCTGCTATAAATTATCTGCTGAGAGCACATCTCACAAAAAAGTATTTTCCTGTGCTTCCCCTTGGCTTGGCCACAAAAACAATGCATTTCCCTCATGTCACAAGGTGTGCTCTGCCCTCCAGTCTGTGAACTGGGTGACTCCAATCAACACAGACCTGCTTAACTGGGTTATTAGTGTCCAAGAGGTGGGCATGCCTTCTGTTGACATCAGCAATGTCCTCAGTGAAAAAAACCTACATGCAAGCATTTTCAGTCCCATCTGCTGAGGATCCAGCACACTGCAATGGGACATTTCAGCACATTTTGACACTCGGTAAATTACTAATCTCTACGCAGTGCTGTCAAAGACCAAGACTAGTGAGAATCCCAAGATAAGCATTGGGGATGCTGTGAATGAGTAACTGATATGTAACATACTTTTAACTGCATCTAGTTCAGTTAATCAATGGAGAACTTTTTTATCTGAAAGGGTAAGATTGACAGTCAAACTACAAACCAATCAAACATTTTTGTTTACAGATACTGTTAGATATTTGGTATTACTGATATGAAAACATTGGGGGAAAAAATCTGTTCTTGATAGAAAAAAAAAGCTCCCAAGAAATACTCATGACAAAATGTGAGATTAAGGCTTTTTCGACGTTTTAAAACAAACTCTCTTTAGCACCCTATTGATCACTCCAGGCCAACAGAAAATCCTTCTTTCTTAGCTAAAAGCTTTCAAGCAATCCCACTGTGTCATGCTACCCAATGTCAATTGAACTTGGTCCATAAAGTTTGAGGAACTTGATAATATGCCAATGAACATGTTATTGACAGTTTACTTGAAAAGAGAAGCTGTCTCCCTTTATGTGGTAACAAATTGTTTTCTTCCCCAAGATGTCAATTTAATGGGAAAGAATGAATGGTTAATAGGATGAGTCAAAAGTATTGGGTAAAGAACAAATAAGTAGTTTTCTAGTTGTGCAGAGGCAGAAACACATTGCATTACGCAGCAGGTCCTACAGAGACAAAAAATCAATCCTCTCTACTCAAAGGTGGGGAACTAGGAAAACTTCCAAACCCTAAAGACAGATGTGAGATGGTAAGAAGAATGGGGCAGAGGGTACTAAAACACTTGCCCACCTTGCCAAGTTGAGATTTGTAGAGATGCTTTCAAACTGTAATCTGACAGGATGAGAAAAGTCCCAAAACTGTTTGTGTCTAGAGAGGATGGGGATTTATCCAAATAACAAATAACAGTTTATACTGTTATTTGACTAGCTCTTTTCTCTTACAATGTATCTCTGTTTTTCTAATGGATGCCAAGAACACTTTGACCTTCTTCAAGGCCAAGAGGAACTTGAAGTCGTAATGGTTATCTCAAAGAACAGCTGGTGAGAGCACAGCTGTGGCTTACCTTAGGAAAAAAAGCACAAACAATGGTACAGGTCAAAGATTAGAAGAGTCTCTCCCCTATCCTGCTTCCAGGGTCAGTTTGGGTCTGGAAATAACACAGTTACCTCTGCCCTGTGCACAGCTCCAGCTGCAAACTGGGTGCAGCCCTGTGCTTCTGCAGGCTAGGGAGGATGGGGACATAAGTTTATACTATTATTTGACTAGCTGTTTTCACTCATAATTTATCTCTCTGGAAGGAGAGGACTACAGTGGAGCAACCACATGAAGGCTGGCTGGCCTTATTAACCCCAGCTCGCTCAGAGCAGCATTACCTTGGGTTGTCCTGGCCTGGGAGCAAAACGAGCAGTGTAGGGGGACTGAGCCATGGTACGGCCATGGTACAGGTCCACGAGAGCCAGCCCCATTCCGGCAGAGCTAGCATGCAGGCAGCCTAATCAGCTTGACCAGGTGCAAGTTAGCTCCTGCAAAGACATTTTCCAGTACCTGGGTTTTCTGGGTTTTCCCACTGTCCAAGATTTACCTCTTTTACCCTTAAACTGAACAGTGTTGACTGGAGATAGGTGAATTTATCAGCCGAGTATCAGTTTTGGTGTACTTGAAGGTTAAGCTAATCTACTATGGAATTTCTTGTCAATTTACTATGTCAAGTCTTACAAATATTCAGGTAACTCACATCTTAAGCTTGCTGTTCAGAGAAAATTGGTGTCTTGGGTTACTGTTGGTTGGAGATGTTTCAGCAACAATGAATTCTTCCACTACTCATTTCTTAGTCTTCTCAAAAATTATTTGAAGAATAAAGGTTAAGAGATTTGAGCATGCTGCTGAACTCCCATTCACACACAGAGCTGAAGGCATCAGCAATATCTACATCTTGCGCTAGGGTGCAATAGGCCAGCAGGAGGATGCATCTAAAATCCTCATCTCCTGTTGTCTCACGCGTCCACTCTTTTTCTTGCAAAAGGTGGCCTGGGAATGTCCCACTGTTCCTACACTTCCAAGCTTCTGACACAGACCTCCTTCTGCTCCTCCTCCTCCTCTCAGATCTTTACCTTCAGAACAAGGTCAGACAGAGTAAACATAACAGAGAGGCTTCTGCTAAATGTTTCTCAGGAGTGACTGAGGTTATTGGAACAGGTAGGGGATTTAACTGCTATTTTCTTATAGCATTTAGAGAAATGCTATATGTCTTGGTGATTTCCACAACTCATGGAGCATCACTAACAACTTCTCAAACTATCTGGCACATAACACAGACACAGTTTAGTAGGTCATAGATGCAGTGGTTTTCCAGAACATGTCAGGTTTCTTGGCTGTGTTCTAGTGAGTTCTTTCATCTGTACACAGCTACACTATATGGAGTGGTTTTTCCCCTTATAATGCATGACTTGATTTCTGCTTTCTTTTTAGACTTGAATTATCCCCAACCTAGAGACCTGTTCCCCCATCAGTCCGTGTGCTTCAGTGGTAATGTGACTGATAGCTCGAAGCATAGCAATTACAGATATTTTTAAAAAAGTGGATAATACCTAGTCATTAACAAAATTAGTGAAATGCATTTTTCTCTAGTTACAGACGAAGAACATTAAGAGCTTGTCAGCTCTGTACACTTTTTCACACTTTCTATATCATAATATGTTTATGTTATTTCTCAAATGGTTTCTGTGAACGATTTAAGTAATTCCTCATTAAATCTACTGAGAAGCTAAATAATGGGTTAGTAAAATAGCAGAAATGAAAATGGTAGAAGCTGAAAATACATATTCAGGTCCTTTCTTTTATATACAGTTCATAAAAAGCACATTTAGAAAGGTCTGATGATTCATGAAATACTCAGTAAAAGACACACATTTTAAACATTTCAAAAGAGGAAAAGAAATGTTTTAAAAATACAGAAATCGTCACACTTCTGTCATATTGGTTACCCATCTTTCATGGAAATGTAAGGGTCTAGGACACATTTCCGATGGCCACAAAGACATCCAAACCAAAAATACTTGCACTATTTTACAGGTAAAGAAGGGCCTGATCCAAAACTTGAAGTCAGTGGGAACAGTAACTTTAGTAGGCTTTGGAAGAAACAACATAAGGTACAACTATAAGCTTTCATAGCCCTAAAAATGCAGACAGGGGAGATACTTACAATTAGGGATATTAGTCTTGATTAAAGAATTGTTGGTGAGCTCACTCCATACATCACAACATCCCAAGGAACTGCTCTATTAGAGAGCTAAAATATCAGCATTGCTAATTTAAACACTCATTTCAGCTTTGCCTATTTTATGAGGTGACAAGCACAATATTGAATATTCCTGTATATTTGATGGTAAAAATCAATAAGTTATGAAACCACATTAAACCTTGTCATAAAAGAAGATAAAGACGGATGGCTTATGTTACCAACATTTTCAAGAGATTTCAATAGCTGTTTTAGTTAATCAATAACACTGGATTCCAAAGCCCAAAATCTTCATAGAGAGCAACGAATATCTGGTAACATGCCTTAAAGATGTGATGTGTCACCTGCATACCTGTTTAGTTAGAAACAACATGAAGTCTAAAATTTTACAGAACTTCAACAAATGATGCTAATATTAACCATTCCGTCCAGCAATGACATCACAACTTAGATACAGAGAGAACAATGTCAATAACCTTTTAATGAAAAGATACAGCAGTAAGGCATGGATTTCACTGCAAGTTGGTTTGGTTTTCTTTTTTTAATGTTTTAACAAACAGTTTTGTGCTTGTACTAAACCCAGGTTTTATTTTGGAACTGCTTTCTTTACACAGTGAAAAAAATAAATAGAAATTAAATTAAACTTGTAGAACTGCAGTGAATTCATGCCATAATAGCTAAATTATATTGATTAGCATGAAATGTATGGGTTTGGTCTCATTAGTGATAACTGGGAAGTTAAGAGCAAGAGAGGAAAAGCATAGAGCAAAAAGGTCCTATTCACAGTGGCACCAAGAGGTAAAAGTACATTTAGTTAGCTGACTTCTTCATCAGTAACAGCCAACTAATGTCCTTGGCAAGGATCCTGTTCTTCAAAGTCAAAATGGCCTCCACAAGGACAACGTACCATGCTTGAAATGGCATAAATATGTAATGCTCTTTAAGCTTAGTTAAATGAGCATATCAGATGTAGGACATGGCCCCAAGAGCAGGAAGATATATACATGTATCTGTATATATGCACTAATACGGCTCATTAAACAATGAACATATATATACACAAATATGGCATGTTTACAAAACCCACAGAAAAACAGGACAATGCAGATCAAAAAGGAAACAGATAATAAGTTAATAATGACCAAACTATCCTTTTTGTGAGGAGCATCATGTTCAGGTTAGAAAAAGCTACACTTGATTTTAAAAAAACCCTGCTAAGAACACATAAAATCCATTTTTCATGGAGCGCAGAGACAGACTAGATCAATACTCCTTGAGCCTTGCAATAGCCAGCAGCCTGCCTGAGTACACAAGCTGAGAGACATCTGGCGGTACAGGATCACCATCAACACAAGTACGTTCTCGATAGATAAAAATACAACATATTCATAGCCTAGGACTCAGAAGAATCACCCACAGACCTCTAATTAGGTAAAGGGCAATTTGCACTCGGACCGTGAATTTGAGTTGTCAGAATAAAGTTATGGGGTTTTTTTAGAAATAACGGTTCTAAAGAACTTTCATGCTCTAGCTGCTTTGCATTGCTTGGGTGAAGCAAATCAAACTTACCTGACTGAACAATCAGAGCAGATTAGCCTGACTAGTTAAATATTATATGACTGCATATCTTATTTAGTGGTGGTGACTCAGTTAATCACCTGTCTTGCTTTTCAAGAATAAAGTCTTTCACTTAACGTACAGATGAATCCATATTGGTCATGAACTAGAACTCTGAATAATATTCTTTAACACAAAATCAGCACAGAAAGAGGTATCTAGATCCTAGTCATCTTGATTTTCCTTTTCATTAATCCATAAAGTCATTCACAAAGGAGAAGTAAGAAATATTTGAAACTGTTCACTGGGTGACCTGAGTAACCATAAAGATCTACAGAGCACCCTCCTAGCAAAATTCAGGTCTGAGCTAACAGTGTTCCTCAAAGGACTTCTTCCACAAACATTTTTAAAAGAAGCTGTACTTTCCTCTGTGTTCAGATTTCTACCAATCCTGCTGTTTCATAATTGAGAAGAGCATAAAAAAGTGAAGTTGAAGAACTGAAGTAATGTCTATAGTAGCAAGTTTTAGAAGTCTGAGGAGCTTTCTGATATTGGTACTTAAGTTCAAAAGCAAAGCTGGAATTATTTTTGGCAAAATATTCCTAAACAAACAAACAACAATAAAATGCACAAAGCTAATGACTTCGAACTTCAACCCTCTTCACCACACAGTGAAAGGAGACACAAACCCACTATCAAAAATGTATTCTCCTTGCCTTTCCAATGCTGTAAGGTGCACAGGCTCATCTCTGCAGAAAGCCTCTGCTGTGGAGAGCAGTGTCAGCCTGAGCCTCTCTCAGCCATTTTCCCAACCCCTTCAGCCAAAAAGGGAGGGTAAAGACAGCTTCATTTCCTACCAAGGGCTTCTACCCATAATTTTCTTTTTGAAGATGCTTTCACATATCTTCATGCTGCCTAAACAGTATGAAGAAGCAGAAGCCAAAAATCTTGCCCCGCATGATAAATTCTACTTTAACGTTTTTTTAAGAAAAATATAAAGAAGGAACATGAGCTTCTGATTACAGAGAGAATAACCCTAGTTATTTGTATCATATAGTTATTCATATTTGATTTGCCTGTAAGCATAGAGCTATAGCAGAAATTAATCTTGGATGACTTTTATATTAAGAGTATATACTATATACGCTTAATTATGTATGACAGGTGGTGAGCTTAGTGCTTGAGCAATGCTGTATTATTACATGGAATTCCTTATACTGTCTTTATCTTCCACATTAGTCTCTTGTGAGAATTGAATGTCATTCTGTAAAACAGCCTTGAAAGACACCTGAAAAGCAAGCAAACTTTCAGGTTTAATGTGCTTTCAGAAATAAGAAACTCCCCCAAATTCCCTGATTTTGCAGTGGCTTATATTTTTACAAGTTTTAGAAGCTCCATTTTGTGAAATGGTCTTGTAACAATGAAGAACAATAAAATCTAAACCCTGCAGTATAAAAACTTGGGACTGGAGTAAATCACCTTTTTCTGTTGAAAACTGTGGGGCTCGCCTGGGTTTTGTGAACTAAACATTTGACCTCAGCTGGGCTTTGAATTTGAGAGAAATGTGTCACATTTTAAGGCTACTTTCCTTTTCCTATTTTAATAAAGTAAAATATATGACCGTACAGGATTCTCTAGAAAGGACAGGACTGTTTATCATGATCTAGTGATCTGATTTCCTAGGAAATATGAAATACTTTACCATTCAAATTGTTCTCCTGTGTGGGATTTTAAGTATTGAAACCTGCCCTGTGGTACCTACAAGCATAAACAATATGGAAAAGAAGTATCTACCACAGTTTGTCTTCTTTTTTCCTTGAAGAAGTCAAGAGAAGCGTATTTCACATTTGGGACTGTGGGATATTAAGAGGCATCTAATGACTTTATATTCAAGGAGCTTGAATGCAACCGCAAAGGAAAGGTCATTTCTAATACAATGTTACACACTGCAAAAACCAGGTTTAGGCTTTCTATATGCCCTGACTTCACGTAGTTAAGAAAACAGCCACATGCAAAAGCAGGCTGGAATTGTGTTGGGCACATACCAGCTGATTTTGTCTGTGAGAAGAATAAAGACTTGACAGTGTAAAAATAGTAGAAAATAACAGAAGAAAAGCACAGCAAAGCTAAATGCATACTACTAGCTAGGGGAAACGAAACATGATACTTTGGAAATGGACTGGGTGGTATTTTTAGCCACAGTGGTTAGGAGTTATTACCTCAATTAGAAAGCCCAGATAAATCTATACTTCCACAGGTTGATGTCAGATGGACATCCATGCTGATATAAAGCTGAGGGCAGTTAAATGGAAACCAAGTAGGAAATGACAATCTCTTTCTTGAGAGGTCTTTAATTCAGCTAGTCTTCACTAATGTGTCTTCACGCCAGGGTCTTTCCCTTGAAGAAGGCAGAAAAAAGCAATCCCAGGTTTCCCCTGTGAGGGAGCCAGCAGCAGCCAAAGCTGGGGCCACGGCATGGTGAAGGCAGCGTCTTCTGCCAAGCACCAAGTCCAGAAGAAAGTGCAAAAGAAAGACGGGCACAACTTGCTGGCTGCCTGGGGAGTGTGGGGCAGGGGAGGGAGCCTGCCCAGTTTCTCCCTCTACCACGCTCAGTTATTTTGGCTCTTGCTCTCCACCAAATGCAGTCCCAGCTACAGTCCCTACAACACTGGGAGCTGATGAAAAGGTAAGGAAGCCTGCACATCAGATGGTGAAATATTCCTATGAAGGAAACGGTTCAAAAATTTAAAAGAAAAAAATCCACCAAAACCTGATTCCATTTAATTTGGGCTTGAATCATTCTTACTCTGCTCCTGAGGACACAGCCTCAAGCCAAGCTACACTCTGCTTCACAGTGTTTGAGTTTGGATGCTGCTCTTCTGCAACCTCTCTGATGAAGAAGCAGGTGTGGGTTGCCAGATTTCTTGCTGGCTTGCTTGACTGCACAAATCGTCTGAGAAAATAAACTCTTTCTGATACATGGCTTTTAAATACTGCCTGTAAAAGCAGCAGAATAACACCCTTCACTGTTCCTTACTTTCAGGAAACAGACAATTAGACAGATGGCAAAAAAATCCTACTTGGTGCATCATTCCTTTGATCTGTTAACAACAGTAAGAAATCTTCCAGAAACTGGAGAGAACGAAGCTGAAAAATTCCCTACCTAATCCCCTCAACCTGATTCTAACACAGACCCTGCTAATACTGGAATCTGAGTGCTCAGAAGGATCTCTGTTTTGAACCTATCAGTCTTGCAGGCTGAGACGAAGGCCATGTGATGGCATAAAATTCTGACAAATGCATTCAGAAAGCTGGGACTGTTGTAGATTCATAAGGACAATTGTAACATAAATCAGCAATACTGTCTCAAGACCCTTGTACACTAAATATGTAGAGATGTACCTAAACTGCCAGGTAAGACTCCAGATGAACGTTATTTTCTGGACAATTCTACTTTTCAGGCTGCTCCATCCTTTGGCCTCTGTTACTGGAAAAAGTTAGAGACTGTCAGTGTTTCTCAATCTCTGGTCCATGCATCTGAGATGATCCCTGAGGTATCAGATGCTGGCCCATGAAAATAGTTAAAAAAAAAAAAAAGAAATTAATGCACAAAGACAGTCAGGATCCATAGTCCCAAATTCAAAGATCACATATTTTACCACTTTACTAACAATTTTGCAATACAGTAAACTGTGTTTACCTATCAAACTGTTGAGCACAGTTCTTTTTATCCTTCAACCACTAACTGCAGTTACAATATAGAATCATAGAATCACTTGGGTTGGAAGAGACCTTCAAGATCATCGAGTCCAACCATAAATCTACACTGCCAAAACCACCCCTAAACCATGTCCCTCAGCACCATGTCTACCCGTCTTTTAAATACCTCCAGGGATGGTGATTCCACCACTTCCCCGGGCAGCCTGTTCCAATGCTTGATAACCCTTTCTGTAAAGAAGTTTTTCCTAATATCCAACCTAAACCTCCGCTGGCACAACTTGAGGCCATTTCCTCTTGTCCTATCGCTTGTTACTTGGGAGAAGTAATATACAATCAGGGTTCTTCACATAAAGGTCATCCAGTCCTTGGATTAAAATCTGGTGGTGCTTGTCCTGGCACTCTTGTGAATTGTACATGGGAAGTACAATTACAATTAGAAGAGTCTTGTAAATTTTATGTTAGAAGATTGCTGGTTTTGGGCCTAGATCCTCACATTTCCAAACCGGGTAGTTTGGTTATACAGAAAATGCAAAATCTAGTTCTTTAAAGAGATGTAAGTGCCCATCAGAAAGAAAATCATCCTTATTCTGTTGCAGGATGAAGAGGAAAGAATACAAGAGACACTGCCAGTGTTTAGGAAACAGATTCCTGACTATGGGGTAGAAAATGAGCACGTGGTCTTCCATTGCCGATAGAATACAAAGAAATTGCTGAAAGATCAGTACCATTTGCTTTAGACATTTTAAAGTCTTTGCTGCTTTCCTCCTCCCTGCCTTTTTCTCACCAGGAACCAGTTCTTTTATTTATTTATTTACTGCAACAGTCCTTAGGAAAATGTTTTGTTTAGACTCTCTGCAGTTTTACACTTGTCCTCTGAGTGGGTGTTACTTGCACGGCACTACTCAAAGGCAGCTGTGACATTGCTGGCACTGAGTGAGAGAGATAACTTACTATAGGGTATTGCTCGGCTTTCCAGAATAAACATTCACTTGAGCAGAAACCACTTTATGGGGTTTACCTTTTATATTTTCTACTTATGCTTTTGGTGTAACAAATTTGAAAACAAAGAATAAAAAAATTATCACCAGACAAGAGTGCACATTTGAAGGTGAAAGGTTCTGCTCAGGTGCAGAAGAAAAGTAATTATTAGCTTGTCTGTCAGGAGAAGAAAGATGTCACAACCTTTGAAATTGCATTCCAGTTTGCATTTCCTTTCTACGCCTTGTTTGAAGCAGATACTACATTTTGGCAGGAAATGAAGAGCAAAAACTTCCTGCAAAGATAAACTTCACAACTCAATTTATATAAACTAAACCTTCTGTGAGTTTAACATTGCCCTTTAGAAAAACCTGATTGAATGCTCCAGGATGAGCAGAAGATGGATGCTGCGTCGGCTCCTGCCCATCACTCCCCTTGCTGGTCCTCACACTTCTGACTCCTCTGTCTGTTGGGTTTGTGTCTTCTGCGGGGACTACCAACACAACCGCCGGACTAAGAACCAGCCAGGCACAAGGGTGCAGCCTCTGTGGATGCCAGCAGGGCGGCACCCACCTACACCACAGCAGGACTTTCCCCACTGCATCTGGAACTAGTTTGGGCCGCTGCCAGCAGAATGTCAGCTCCTGCCACAGGTGACACAGGAGGAGACATTTTGCTTTTCAGGTTTCAAGAAGGTGCCCAAATTAGATTGCATCTGCAGTGCTGGGAGGGTCCCCTGCTCTGCTAACCACTCAGCACCACATGCACCCAAGGAAAAAATGTTTACCTGGTGTGGCCACGGTTAACCTTTTTTCCTTGCTGAGACGGTGCCCATGGATGAATTCACTCATGGAAGGGGGGCCCCTCAGAAGATATGATTCTGTGGAGGCGGGATGAGGGGGGGCTCTTAATAATTTCTGGAGGTAGGTCCCTGAAGTCCTGGGATGGCTCTGATCACAAAGGGAAGGTGAGAATTGTCTTGCAGGAGATCCAAGAAAAATACATATGGAAACAAAAGAGTTTTACTTTAATTACCTTTCAAAGCCTCATGAATGACAATATCATGTTAATTTGCTTCACAGGTAAAAACCAACTAGTGTTGCCACCCCGTGTCATTTCCACAGCAGGGAACCTTGCCTGCACTGGAAATCCTGGTTCATATTAGGGGAGGAGGAGAGGAGGTTGAGTTATATCTCCGCATCCTGGAGTCGACATGTACAAGGCTCCCTGAACGTTCTCTTGGTTTTGCATTGTGACTAGAACATGCAAAAGGGAATGATTATCTAGGACTTCTCTAACAGAGAGTCCTTTTCATCTTCAGAACTGTGGAGATCCCCACACCTACAGAGCTTTGGCAGGGCAGTCACAAGACGAGAACTCACTGCTTGAACAGTTAAATATTTGCATTAAGTCATGAATGGCAGCCATCCCCCTTCAAAAGGTTGCTTGCTCCCATGCAGAAAAATCGGTCTGAGTGAACACATCCATATTCTTTTCACACTGATGAAGAACAAGCGAGCGCCAGAGCTCAACAAAGAGATGCAGTTTCTTTTGTGTTAAGCACTGAAATGCTCATAGAGTACAATTCTTTGTTTCTTTATTTCAGATGCTTATTACGGAAAACCTTAAGGAAAACTTATGGAAATCTTGTTAAAGAAAATACATTCACACTAATATTAAAGACATACAAGATGCACTGAGACACCGACAGAATATAGTTCAAAACACTGCATTAAGGAGGAGGAAATAACACAGTGAGTAGGCGGATCAGAACCACATGTTGCCAGACTTTGAATTTCATAGTCATATCCTCCCCACCTCCTTCTCCCCAGTCAACGTACGAAGGAGAGAAAGAAAAAAAGAAAAAAAAAGAATTATAATGTTTACAATTCAGTGAACGACTTTAATGAAAGTCTGGCCACTGCACTGTACTGTAAAGATCACTGCATGCATACCTTTTCCTCTGAGTGCCACTGCTGACCAGTAAGTTTGGTTGCTGTGGGCCCTGACTATGCAGGAGGAAAGTGTCTATGCTTGGCACGGTGGCTGATGCCTCCTCACTTACTTTAGGGCTGCCGATCTTGCTCTTTCCAAGCTTGCCTTTGCTGCGTCGGGACTGCTCATGGTCGAACTCTAAATCCTCCAGTCGCTGGGTAAGGGCAAGTTTTTGCTGGATAGCCATGCGCAACAGAGAGTTTAGGGTCTTCTTCTCATCCTCCGCAGCTGCTAGCTGCCTCTGCATCTCATCCAGCTGCGTGACGTACTCATCACACCTGGGAAAACAAACAAGGCAGAAATCTGGGGAATCAGTTCAAGAATCAACCCTACCAGTGATCACATTCCTGAGCCACAGTTACAGGGCCAGATTCAGATCCAAGTTTTTGCCAAACCTAATCCTGGAAGCAGACAGCATGACTTCTTCCTTTCCCACTTTGAATAAATTTGGACTTGGATCTGATTGCCAATGCTTCCCGTTCAGCAGGAGAACCTGTATCTAGAATATCAGAGTAGTCTGTGACACCGTGATATGCTTCTAATGCAGATAACTAGCAATTGCAGGGAAAGTTTGGGATTATCTCCAGGTTAGACCACAAACAGCAGTTCTGGCATCTGATTCAGCTAGTAACTCACCACGGACAAGAATGTCTACTAATTAGATAATGCTATTTTTCATAAGCAGTAACATCTACTTAAGCAAAGTATTACAAAAAAATTATGGAAAAAAAAGACTGCAAGTACTTCGAACACCCGACACATCAGATTACGTGAAATGAGAAGTCCTCAGTTCTTTGCCACTGTGGCATGGTTTAACCCAGCCAGCAACTAGGACAGCAGCTACTAGAAAGAAAATTAACTCTATCCCAGCAGAAACCAGGACACATTGTTAACTGATTAAAGAGGTACTATTCAGGAAACCCAACACCTGGATGTTATTTCACATTAACTGTTGAGTCTCTTGGAGATGTGCTCAGGAATCCATTGCTGTGGTCACTTACTCCTTTTCAACCCTTGGCCTCATTTATCTGTGAAAAACAGTATGTTTTTCATTTGCTTTAGATCTCTGAGACAAATTTTGAAATAAAACCACCTTTTCATTATTTTGTTAGCATTTAAGACTGCATTCAATTTAGTCTCACTTTAAATGACTCCTAAAGTTAACAGGAGGAGCAAGGCATTTCAGAATGGTCTTAGTCACTTTTTGACATGAAATAGCTTCAGTTTGTTAAAAATAGACCGTTTAATCAGTAAGAACTGAGAGTGATAAATGTATACCAGTAGTGAAATGATTCACAGTTAGCAGTACTGTCTGACCATCAGACATTTGTGGCAAGGTCCAAGAATTTTTCGTGTTAAGTGATTTTGTCAAATCTCCTCCCCACGTGACCTGTATAAATCTAAATAACATTGCTGTGTAATTACAATAGTGTAATGGATGAGGATTTAACTTTATCAGTATCACTTACAGAAAACAAGCATAGAAAATAATTTTAGTTTTCCTTCTCAAAATCTATGGTGCAACAACTTTGTGAATTGTTACAAACTGATGGATAAAACTAATTTCTCTGCAACTTTAATCTTCTCCTTGGGAAACAGAAATAAAGTGTACTCAAAAAATCATAGTTATTCTTCACACACAAATACATATGTATTGCACTCTCCTTTTGAATAATTCAGGCACTGGAAGCAAAATTTTGAAGTCAGCCATAATTTCATCTACTGTTTCAGTATCATCTTTCTTCTACAGGACCTTAATAAGAGCAATTGTCTTTATTCAAGCTTTGAGGAAGAGGGACATTTCTGAAACATTGGTTGGCTTAAAGCCAGCTTGCACCCCTATTTCTGCACCAAGCCATGAGATGCCTATTGATGCTTTAGCCAGTTTCCTTGACAGAGACATTGGAATGAAACCAGCATTCTGGAGATTAACTTCAATTAATTTCAAATAGGAATTACTATAATGTCTGTGTTATCACAGTTTTAAAGACTCATTCTTGTAACCAGATGGATCCTGTATTCATCTCTCTCATTCTTTCCTGCTTTCCTCTTTGTCTACAAGACACCTTTTTTTTCAAATATATTTTCTGTTGAAAACGTTTTAATTTTCAACACCAGCAGCAACACATGTAGCACAGTGCCACTAGAGGAACAAACTGCCTTGCTTTAGTATGCCAATAAGCCAAATTTCGTTTTGGAAAAAGATTGGTTTTCCTCCGGCCTTAGAATGTCTTCTCAATATTTAGCCATCTGCTTGTAAAACAACGTAACAGAGCAGTTAAGAAAATAAGCTCCATGAAGGTGGATATTACTAAAGCAGACTTAGACAAACTTGCTTTTCCTTTCCTGCTGTGAACTAAAACAAGCTGGCCCTAGAAACCTGGATACACTAGATGCTGTTAGCTGGCCTCATACTTGAGACAAACCCAATCATCTCATTAATACATTTTCCAACGGTTCAGCTTAATTATATGCCCTTCCTAGAAGTCTGCCTGTAAGAGCAACCCCACATTCTTGGCAGTTCACTGCAGTGTTTGGGTGGTTCCAGTCATCTGAATTCCACCACAATTTGAAGTTTCCTATTATTTTTCACAAACACGTGGTCCATTGTCTCTGCGTTTCGTTGCTTAAGCATGTATGTTTTTGTGGAGAAACAGTGTTCAGAAAGGTTAAACCTAAATCAGTCAAGTAAGGGCCATAATTTACTTTAGAAACTGCTGAATTAGCAGCTTCAGATCTCCTTGAAGTCTGCAGCAGTGAAGGTTATCCCACGTAGTGTGAGGCAGCTACTGCCTGCAGCCATGGCATTTCCCTCCGCTGAAATACGCCTTACTAAGTACAAGTGTGGGATAAAAAGAGAAGTGTTCCAATTAAAAAAGAAAAAAGCATTACACACATCCATATCACCTTTTGCCCACATTTTTTATAAATATTTGTGAAGTCTCACAGCATACCAAGGGAAAAAAAAGGTTAAGAGCTCCTAGGAGAGATGAATTCTGGCAGGGCACAGACCACTGCAGACCAAGCAGGGCTCCAGGATGCACCGGGGCTCTGAATGGGTCTTTCAGAAGTACTCAAATAGTAGTGAATAACAGAAGTTAGGTTATGTCCTCCTGAGTCAGAGCTCTTTCCCAGTTTCTCCCTTGCCTCAGGATGGGTGTATGCTGCAAGTGACTATTTAATCAACAGCTGTTATCTTGCTGTCTGCTGGTCTACTTACTGCTGGAGCAGAAGTCAAGATTTCACCTTTTTTTCACTTCTCTTGTCTCAGAAAGGAAGCAGACAGACATATAAGCCCACAGACACATAAGCCCACTTATTTTGTATTAACTTATCCAAGAAGCTTATATAGGAGTTTGAGGGATTTCTCATTCCATCTATCTCCCTCATCTAGGAATGCAAACCAAATACCAAGTCAGGCTTATGCGTAATTTAGGTAACATAAATCACAGCAGAGCTTGAGCTAAAACTCAGGGACACTGACAGTGACAGATCCCTGCTCTATCCATATAAGCATAATTCTCTTCTGCTCATAAATGTTTTCTCATCTAGGATAGCTCCAGGATCTGTCTGAACCTACTAGTCCATCTTTTCAGCACGCTTTTTTCTTTAAATGTTAATCATAAGAAAACGCCTTCATGGATGGAGAATAAAACCAGAGCATGCAGTGTCAGGACTGTAGCAATATCACGAGTAGTATTTCTTGCTCTCTCAAGTATCTCTGTTTAGACTGGAAAAGCAAGCAAGTGTAGGGACTCAGTAAAATTAACTTTCTGAATCCCTTTATGATTTTGCTTTAAAAGTAGTTCCTTCTCTTCTTTGGCCCTAGACTTCCCTTCGTCTCCCAGGGCAACCCCTACTCTAGACAGGAAAACTAATGGTTTAAAGAATATATTTTTCATTTTCCCTCTAAATGAGGGCTGGCCATCTGTCTTGCTGCTTCACACTTCCACAGGTTCCACCCTGGATCAGCAGCTTGGGGTTGGAGTGAGAGGAGACGACCGTAGGGGCAGGAAAGACACTCACAGTTTTTTCTGGTCTGGGACTACCAGAAGCAACCCGGGACAAAATAAGCAGGCTAAAGGCAGGAGCTACAAATGTGATGGGCAGCATGTGGCCCTCACATCAAGCAAGAACTTTAACTCTGCTCTGCCAACCCCGTGCATCCCCAGAAAAGAAGGTTTTATACTCTGTTTCTTTCTTTTTCTAAGAGAAGTGTTTGGGTAAAAGGGAGTATGAACTGTGTTGAAGACATAGTCTTGACAGGTATGAAGTAAATTCAGAAAGGGATCAAGGCTAATGAAGAGGGAAGGAGGATGCTGTACAGATCAGAGCCACAAAGATTTTGGATTAGGAAACAAACAGTCCCAGAAGAAAAAAAGAGCAAAAGTACGGGTACAAGCAGCATAGAAGGACTTTTGAGGGCAAGAAGAGAAGAACTTAAGGAGTGGACAGATGCACAAGTGTCAGGGAAAATCACAGAAAAAGGAGGGCTCCTGCTTTCTGCATAGGAGAGCTTTGGAGAAAAGTATCCTCTGTCTGCTCAGACCACAAACAGGTATGCTGTGCTCTCCTTATAATGTGGTATGACCTTTATCCAGTGCGTCTGAGGAAGAAACCATACAGTTCAGCACCAGAATGAACATCCCTTTGGGGACCAAATGAACAGAAAAACATGGTTTTTGAAAGAGAAAGGATATTGCTCTATCAAACGGTATGTGAAATCATTTTCTATAATATAACTCTACTATCAGAAAGATGTTCTCTCTACAGTACAAATTCAGGAGCAAGCACCATGTGATGCAGGATAACCATGGAAACCACTGTTTTATTCAACAGAGGACTAAATAATTACTTTTTTATGTTGAAGGTTGCTATTGCATCGAATGTTACTGCATGGAGAATGTTACAGTTTCGTATTTTCAAATAGATTTCTGTTCTTGAACAGACATCTATAGTATATCAGCTCTCAGTCATTTAAACAGATGCTATTCCAAATGGAGTTTGCAGAATGAGTCAACGATTTGAACATTTAGGAAGGCTGATTTAATTATAAAGGCCATTAGATTCCAGGGTAGGGAAGGAAAAGGAATATTTTACAACAGAAAAAATCTATAGGAGCACACTGATACGCAAGACCTTGCAGTGAATGATTTTTTATAACTGTGTTCAGAAAATACTGAGCAGAACTTATAACCTCGAGGGCAGGGATACATTCCACAGGCCATGCAGTGAGCGTTTGATCACTACTGCATGGAGTTTTCCAGCAGCAGTAGATGCTTTGGGTGGGGTTTCTCTCTACTAACATTAGATATTTAAAAAGTGGGAATCTGTAACTCGGCCAGTCACTCAGATTCTCTTTCTTGTTCATAGAACAGAAACAGAAGCTTCATTGTATCCTACACACAAGACATCTAGAAATGGCATCTAGATGAATGGCACCTTTTAGGCCCAATTCTCACAGAAAAGACGCTGCTGTCTTCCTCCAACTTAAGGGTATGCCTTAAACCCAACGGAAGTGTACACTCAGGATGCCCAAATAGGGTAAAGAGCATTTAGTACACCAATAACCTAACATCCCCTGTGAGTAACAACTTCTAAATCTTTGCAAACTTCTTTTACCTCATAGGTTGACTATTTATGCTCATGATGTCACTCCTCTCCTCTGGAGTTAGTAGCCTTCCAGGTAGCCTTATAGACTTAGTACATTCATGTGTCTCCTAGAGTAATGAGCTTGCAAATAAAGATTCACACATGCATTTCTGAAACACACACACAACTTTGCTTTCTCAAAGAAAATCTTTAGATGCCAATGAAATCAATGGAGCTACCTTCGTTCACACCACCTGCTGAGTTGGTTCTTCATTTCCATTATGGCACTACACGTACTCTTCTGACGATGAACCTATGATGAATTTGTACACAGCACCAATGTCACAGCATGTAAACGTCCCTTCTCCTTCCTTCCCACCTCTCCCAGCTGCTGCTGCTACTGTCACTGAGCAACAAAGGACCTTAACAGGCTGGAAGAGGTGACATGGCATCTATATACTGCAGGTAGCACTGGAGAGTTGTTGGCATGAGGCATGAAGAAGTCTTATCACATACGGACTCAGGCACAAGCAAGAAATGTGCATTATGTTTGACCATAAGGGGAAAAAAAGCGCCTTGATATAACAGAATAATTTCCTGAGGATACTAATTTCCTTGCTTATTTGGGAGTTAAGAATTTATTGATGAAAGCATTGGATCTTTAAAAAAAAATAATTTAGGTAACCTTTTAAAAAGCAGCTAAAACCAAAAGCTCTTCTGAAGAAGGTGTGGGAGAAGGGAAGATGAGAGATGATTAATTACTGTCCTGCCAAGAGGAACTATGTTCCAGAAGATAAGTGAGGAGACGATAATAAATTGAATATCACAGCAGGATAAAATAAGAATTCATGCTGGGGTGGGAAACTGCAGTAGCCTCACAATTATCAGTGCTGGATTATAGCATAAGTTGGTTGATGAAATAGATTTTACCAGTGGTAAGTAATAAATCTTATTATAATGAAAACATGGGATTCTGAAGATTATAATTAACCATACGATAGCTTTACATGACAGAATCGCTGCATACTTCTGACTGTGAAAATCAGCCACATAAATCTACTATTTGATTTCCACTTTAAAAAGCTCTATAAATGCAAATGTACTAGAGGTTGATATTGGCATTTATAACACTTTGCTCAAGGTTGTATTGACGTTGCTATTCTCCAGCTTTATTTTCCAAGACACACATTCCAGTAGCACTTGAAAGCTTGCAGGCTTTGCAGTGTGCACTCTAAGACTCGTTCACCTTCATCCAGCAAACCCCTGACCTCGCAGAAAATGATTTCTGTCTCTCTCCCTAAGCACCCAATGTACACGGCTAAGTCTGCGCTCACTTAGCACATTCATATTTACTTTTACATTGCTGAGCCAGATGGTGAAACCGTTTCCCTTACCTGGTTGCAAACATTGCTCTCAAGGATGAGAAGGTTGCTGCATCTTCCTTCAAAGCCTTTAATTCATTCCGTAGTTTGGTCATGGTTTCAGTCACCATTGCTTTTTCATTTTCGTATTTATTCTTCAAATTGGCTAGTGCCACTTCAGCTGTCTGAAAACACAAAGAAAGATATATGCTTATAAGACAGGTATCTGATAACAGCTAAGGTGCCAGGTTTGATTTTACTTTTGATTTCCTCCTTCTTTCACCAGAAAAAAGAAGTTGGACCTGAGCTTTATTGCAGTACACCCTTTAATGTCTTCTTTCAAGTCGTACCCCATGAAATCAGGAAAAGGAGGAAGCAGCTGGAAGGACAAAGACTGTTTCAATGCACTGGCAATAACTCCACACCTTAAATGTCTCTGCAAAACTGTGCAGCTGTACCTCCAGGACTCAGGTAAGTAGGTTACCACAGCTTAATGAGCTGCTGCCATGTCGTTTGAGCTGCAATAAACAAACAACCAGGTGTGTTCCCTGACCAAATTGCAAACAGGACACATGGCACAGGCCTCCGTAGCCGATTTGGGAACTCATGCTTTTTCCCTCATGCTTCTTGCTTCCTGAGGCTTTCCTTGGGCCAGGTGACATCCAGGACCTGCCCACTTGCTTTTATGCCTGAGCACCAGCAGTACCTACTGTTGTGCAAACCAGGATTATTCTGGCAGTTTTAACCACTACAAAAAACAAACACAAAAAGCGTAAATTACAATTTTTCACTTAACAGGAAAACAAGGCTTTGTAGTCATCCTATTCCTTCTTTTCTTCTGCTCCTTCCTTTCTTTTTTCAATTTCATCCATCAAATGTCTTTAATTTACTGCCCTACTGCTTTTAATCATTACATTTGTCTTATTTTTGCAAGAGTTGAAGCTTCTGCTTTACCTATGAAGTTTAGTATAATTTTTAAGTTATTCAAAATACTTACATAGTAGGCTGTATACCCATTACTGCTATGAGACATTTAAAATTACTGCCATTGAATGAGATGAAGGAAAAAATGTTTCCTTTTGCATTTACTCAGAGGGGGTTATGGTTATTTTTTCATTTCATTTAGTGCATAATAAGGTGCAGCGTTTCCCATAGGCAATCAATTCCCCTGTTGATCTTGTGGGTTCTTGAGCCATCACCAGGGGAGAGAAGTGTAGAAGAATATTAGTTTAAAGCAACCAGCAAGGGGACATGACAAAAGATGCTAATGGCCAAACAGTTGGAAACCTATTTTAAACTCTGTTGTCTGAAATGCAATACATTTCCCACTAACACCGACTCTTAACAAAAGAACTTATTAGCATCTCCTACTGAAAAAAAACGCTATTCATTTGTGTCTGGGGAAATGGCACAGTTAGAAATGGCAGAATTAAAATAATTGCATTTTTTTCCAATTGTGCACTCCCCAATAATGTCTTCTTTACTTTCACACTAGTTTACATTGAGAGAAGAGATTTAAAAAAAATTACTAGTAGCTACTTGTCATTTTAAATAGATAGGCTTTTCCATGCCAAATTTGAAATCATCAGCAACACGTTAAAAAAATCAACTTAGTGATATATTCAAATAAACACAGCTTTTCTGAACCTTGCTGACATATGCTTTGGTATAATGTAGGATGTAGACACCATCCTACGCCTTGGCAGGATGAAGCAGAAATTGTCAGCTTTCTATCTGTTTTCAGCCATGAGCAAAAATGTACACTCACAAATTAACACGGAGAAGGATTAGCTATTTTTAATAAAACTATTTTTTGAAGGGAAATCTAGGAAATAGTGCATCAGAAGACAAAATACTATTTAATAGATACAATTAAACCGGATTTCTTTAAGAATTATCAGGTCACTAATGAGGCAGAAGTGATTTATAAGAGCACAGGTAGACTCTATAGCTCAAACGGAGTCCTGCTTTGCCCCTGAGGCAGGAATTCAGATGCTTTTGCTTTGTAGGAGAAATACAACCCCATGTGCTTTGTAAGAGAAATACAACCCCATGCCCCTTAACTTATCACACCTGAGCTTCAAATACAGAATTCATGTAATTATTTTGTTTAGGAATGATTTAAAGATACGTGCCACCTAATGCTAGACTGTAAAAAAAAAAAAATTGTTAAATTGTCTTAGCAGTGAGATCACATATTCTGTATAACCCAATAACTGTAACGCATCACTGAAACTGCACACAATGATCAGACATATCATTGTGATCCCTATTTTTCAGTCTGGATATGAGAATAAGTTAAATGGACGTGTAACATTACAGGATGAAAAATAAAAGTATAATTTAGTTGGTGAATAAAAGTAATAGAGGAAATACTGCATCAAATCTTCAAACCTTTTTTTTCTTCCTATTAGAGTTTTACATAGAACAACACATAGAAAATGAAGCATAAATTGCAAAACTTGTTGCAAGTGCCTGATGGCTCTCTACCCACCAAATAAGCTTTTGAACACACCCCTTTGCGGGCTGTTGAGGGTCTCCCTTCTGAAAGTCTCCTAAGCGGAGAACAAACGGGCACAAGTGCTGTACCAGAGAAGCAAATAAAACTCTCAAAAATATGTTTTTAATAGGAAAGAGAAAGAAGGGGGAAGGAAGCAAGGGTAGCTTCTGTTGGAAACCTGCAGTAGGGCCAGCAGAGCATCGCTTTAGCGTGAGGCTCAAGAGGTCCTCATAAGAGCCAGTGGGCGCCCAACTGTGTGGATGCTCAGGTTACCTACAGCTCATCGTTTTGGAACCTGGATGCTGACTGAAGCTGATTGCTATCAGACTCCTTGGCTCCAAGGATGACGTTTTACAATGCAGCCAAGTCAATCTATATGGGCTAGCTGCCACCAAGAGAATAATTATCCAGCCTTTCCCCATCCCTACCCATTGCACAGTGGGTGGTTTTCTTCTGTGCTTACTGTGAGCCAGTTTGGGGAGCCTGAAGAGGCAGAAAACTCACCTGAGGCACCCTGAAGCCAGAACATGTAGTGGGGAGAGGGGTCAAGGGGAGAAGAGGAACTTGGACTGTCTTTCAGAGATACCTTTGTCTCTGGTCACCTCAGCTGGACTGCTAGACTGTGTGAGGAGTAACAGGGACAAAATGAACTGAAGCCACGTCTTCATGTTACCCTTTCTCCAGCAGCAGCTCTAGTCTAAATTATTTCTATTTGTTCCCCCTCTCAGCCAATCTCCAAAATTGTGCCCATTGAACCACATACATACTCAGGTCTGCAGGATAATCTAGACTTTAAAGACCTGAAATGAATGGTGTTTTCAGAGAGTGCTCTGAAAGGAAGGATGGGGCAACATCTCCAAGTAGCGGGTGCCAGAAGGAAGCAGATACCCAGGATCTGGCTTTGTTTTTAACAGCTCTTTCTGAAGCGTTTGATTTTAAGCTGTGGTTCACTGCAAAACTGTGTCAGAGAAATTAGAGAACTTCACATAAAAATGAAACCTCTGAGCAACACACATGGAAATGGGGAGCACAAGAAAAAGATGAAAATGCAGAAAAATGTGTGAATACTGTCTAGTGAAGTAAATAATGCAGCAAGACAGGAGAGGGGCTAATGACACCCCTGTCAGGAGACCACTCGTGGTGAAGAACTGGGCAAACAAACTACCCAGCCACTCAGCAACCCACCTGTAGAAACAGTGTGGTGGTGCAATCCCCCACCCCTCCTTAGGCTTCTTAGTACTTGGCACAATTTGCTGGGCCACATAATAATACAATGACCAGAACAATGCATAGTGGTCTAACATGAAAGAAAGAAAGGGTGGGGAGCAATGGACTAGAACACTACGGCAACCCCTTTGTGTACCTGGTTCCCATGGCTCCTACCATTTGAAGATAATAACTATAATCAATCACCCCTGACAACATATGGATCATGGCCACAGAGAGGGGGGGTACCAGGACTACAAGTCCTAGAAAGTCCTGGGCTTGCCTAACCAATGGAAAGTACCAGACAACTTCACTGTCTGAGCTGGGCCGGAGTGGAAAAGTACCTGACAAAAGTCAATTATCTGAGATCCTGTAAGTAGTGATTCTAGTCTTCTAGATTCCTTTGAGCTCTTTTGGACCACAGCAGGCTATGGCCAGTATCTCCCCTGAGATGGGATGCCTCCTCAGGCAAACACCTCAAGGACTAGAAGGCCAGACGGAGACAGTGCCTCTCGAGCCTTAATTATTGCCCACTGAGGAATGCCAATGTATTGTGAGTATTTACTCTAATTTAAGAAAAGGGAAATTTTAACTATAGGCTAGCCTCTCTTTCATCCACCTCTCCACTTACGTGTTTATGATTTATATATACATAAGCTTTATGGATGTGGATGTTGTTCCATTTGTCTGTGCACACATAGGAGTTAGAAGGAGTACCCACTGGCTCAATAGAACTGCGCCATATTAAGAGATCTTTGATCTCAGTGGTTATAAACCAGGGTGTGTGTATGTGTGCATGTACTTATACGCTTTGCTTAGATGTATATGGATTAATTTGAGATCTGTGCTTTTGCTCATATGTGTATGTATTGGTTTGAGATACCTTGCAGTAAGTTAGTGTGAATCTTGTCATCTTTGAATCTGTAATCAAGTTGCTGTTCAGTTGTTTAGTTAAATCACTTTGTAAACATTTAAATCAGTTAATCATTAAGTGCTGCTAAAATTCAATCTCTTGATCTACCTCAAATCATTAATAAATTTTGAATTGCTGCTAAATCGTAACTGTGTCGAACACTTCCATCCACGACACACAGGATTAATGGCTCACAGAGCACGTAGCATTTGCTGTGCAGAAGTCACCTGGAGTTGACAGCAAGGCCAGGAAGGAGCAGACTCCTGCGGAGGGTGAAACGCTATCCAGGAAGTGAGAGCTGAGGCGTGCAGAGCTCAGCCCCCCTGTTCCCAAAATCAAGCCATGGAGATGCACAGCCTAAGGTGGGCACACACCCAAGCTCCAGGACCCAAGGCACTGCCAGAACTAGCCACATCCTTTTCGTCCTCCTCCTTATCCTTACTGAAGAGATGTTTGCCCAAACCCAGCTGCCTAAAGGTTGCCACTTTATTCCTGAAATCTGTGAGCAAACCTCATTTTCTTTATACAGATTTCACACCCTAAGAAGACTTGGTATCTCATTTACCTTACATTAATAGTGTGAGAAGCAAACCAAGTAAAAAAAAATGTTGCTGAAAGAATATTAAGTCCTGCAGTGTTAAATACTGTATTTTTTCACACAAGAAAGCAGAAGAGTAGCCTGTTGTTTTAGTGCAGAAATCACAAGTGCTACTAGACCTTTCCACCCAGCGTTCTCTCTATACAACATCAGGGCTTTTGTTTCTTGATTGGGTACTGTATCTGTGGAGTTATCCAGCTACTTTTTCCTGAAGGACTTTTATGGGTATCTCAGTTTTGGGAGCAGGAGACACCATAGTTACTGCCAGTAGAGGTACAAAGGTCTTGCTGACTCAACTCCTTCCCATTGAACCATTTACCTACAAGAACAACCAATCATTTTTCAATCAAAATTTCAGGATATTAAATTCCCCTCATAGGCAGCTTTGCTTTCTGAATGTTATTAGAAATAAAAATTATTATTGAGCTGGTCCTAAAAGTCATTATATCATTTATTTGATACTACTTCACAAATTTATGCTACTTGTTAACACTAATGCTACTTGGGCTTGCTCCACAAAACTGGTGCTGACACAGTAATTATGGCTATGAATAAATGGATACATAAATCAAGACAAGGTAAGCAAGCAAGCTAGAAAGATATATGTGCCTTTCTATCTTGAGCAATTGATTCAATAATCTATTTTCCTGGACTTCGGTTTGCAGCTTCTTAGAGGAAGCCTTGCCCTCTTTTTTTTGTATTATAGAGTATTGTGTAGTCTGTTTGCAGCCCAGATTAATGCTTATTTGAAAATATTACTAAAGAAAATATAGCTAGATTAAAAAGTAATATCATTAGATATTGCCAAATGCAATAAACAAGGCAACATCTTGTCAGGTGCAAACAGAAGTTTATTGTATGCTGTTAAAGATTTTAAACTGCGCTGATGGACTGCTGGGCGGAGACAGAAATAGGGATGTTTTCGGGGCTGCCCTGCAGTTGGTTAAGTCACTGTGAAGAGGAGTGAACACAATTCAAGTCTGCAGGTGGAAACTCTGCTCTTGTTCTCTTCCGATGAGCGATTTGCCACTGCTGGATAACAGAGGATGCCAGTGCGCTGCGGCGACATGTACTGCCAGGAAAAGTCTACAATTCTGGTTTCAATCTGATGCTGCAATGCTTCTGGTGGTCACTAGATAGCACCCGTGCTTCCCTGGTTAAGGGTGTGACTTCACTACTGAAATACAGCCAGAAATATCAAACCCAGGGGCCTGCTGCGGGTCATCCCCCCTGGATCTGAATGCTGAGATTCTCTAGGAAGGCCAGGTCTTTGTCATTTTCACAGTGCATTTAGAATCATAGAATGGTTTGGGTTGGAAGGGACCTTTAGAGGTCAACTGAGCCCCGTCCAACTTGAACATTTTCAGGGCTGGGGTACCTACCACCTATCTGGGCAATCCGTGCCAGTGTTTCACTACCCTCATTGTAAAAAATTTCTTCCTTCTATCTAGTTGAAATCTACCCTCTTTTAGTTTAAAACCATTACCCCTTGTCCCACCACAACAGGCCTTACCAAAAAGTTTGTCCCTCGTTGGTTGTTCCCATCTTGAAAGCCTGAGGGACATGGGTCTTTTTAGTCTGGAGAAGAGACGGCTGAGGGGGGATCTCATCAATGCTTATAAATACTTAAGGGGAGGGTGCTGAGAGGAGGGGACCAGTCTTTTCTCAGTGGTTCCCAGTGAAAGGACAAGTGGTAACGGCACAAACTTGAACACAAGAAGTTCCATCTGAACACGAGGAGGAACTTCTTTCCTTTGAGGGTGGCAGAGCACTGGAACAGGCTGCCCAGAGGAGGCGGAGTCTCCACCCTGGAGCCATTCAAAACCCACCTGGACACCACCCTGTGCAACCTGCTGTAGGTGGACCTGCTCTGGCAGGGGGCTTGGACCAGATGATCTCCAGAGGTCCCTTCCAACCCCAGTGCTTCTGTGATCTTGCTTTTCCATATGACTCCAACCAAAAACATTCACCTAAAGCGTCTCTGTTCAGAGTGCTAACAAATACAGGGGTTTTGTAACAACATTGCTACAAAGCAGGATGAGCTGTGATGTGGCCCCTTTGGAGGCTGAGGAGGGGCCAGGGCATCCAGCCCCGCTACCAGCTGCAGGATTCCCTCTCGCAGGGGCTGCCACGGCTCTCCCCTCCCTACATGAAGCACCAGCAGTGTCTCACCATACTACGTAGAGGTTGAAAAGACATAATTTCATATTAACGTCAGCTTCATTAGGGTCTGAGGAAGGGTTTAACAAGCCAGAATTCTGGAGCACATGTGAAAAACCGAACTAGATGTCCTGTGTAGGGTCATCTAAAGTGAAACACACAAGGGAAAAAGATCCCCAGCCTATTGCTGCTTAAAAACCTATTATTTTGGAGGGGAAGAACTCAAGGGGATGAGTCTTGACCTGTTTTTTGAACATAAGATGTGCTTTGGATCCTGGGAAACACCCGTTACTTGAGGCTGTCGGTACTGCTACCACATAATAAAAATTGCTCCCCCAACTTTAAATCTCTCCTATCTTTTTATATTATTGTCTTTTAATTTGAAAATTTGAGGATATTGATATTAGGTTTGCATGAACAGTATTGCAAGATTCTATACCCAGTTGTACAGTTATCAATAGCTAAGCTGCTATCCAATATATAAAAATTTAATTAATAGTATCTCCTTACTCAGCAAATCTATCTTTCCCATTTCAGTGAGCACGCTGTAGGGTGATGCTTTATTTCTGACAGCCATAAAAGAACAAGACTGAGCTAGATTCTCTGGTAGCATAAAGAAATAAATGATAGCTCTATGCTAATGGAAAAAAATCTTTAATTTGTAATCTAAACACATATTCCTCAATTACATCTTAATTACATTTTAATTACATGGAAAATCCGCATATAATTGCTCAGAGAAATTATTGCTTAGCTAGAGGTGGTATTTAATTACTTGAATTAATATTTAATGTGTTGTTTTAGAGGGGGGAAATGTTATAAAAGACTCAATGTATATTGAAATATTGCTGCCATTTAAAAGTCCCAAGTACTCTAGAAATGCAGTTATAGGTCCAACAATCAATTAAACTTGAAACTGTAACTTCAGACTGCTTGACTATTGGGAATTTTAACACTGAAATCCCATCACTGTCATCAGCTAATAGTATTCCAAGCTGTTCACCAGGATTCATGCCCCCATGTAGTGATCACTGCACTGTTTTTAAATGAGAAAAGTCCCAGGCAGTCTGGAATGATGAATCTGTCACTGCAGCCTCTTGCATTCAGACTTAATTCTTGACATAAGGGGATGCACCAAAGTAAATAAAACTATTTTCATGCTTGAATTTAAATTTTTGAAGTGTTTGCAGACCTGGAATCTAATGGATACAAAGGGCTTGGAAGGATATAATATGCAAAAAAACTTGACAGTACTCTTGAAAAACACGCCATTACCTAGTTTTCTTTTGGCATTTGACATAAAATGCAGTAATTCTCAGCTTCTTTGCATTGGTGAAACGTCAAAAATTAAGTGATTAAGATGATTTGGGGTTTTTAAGTTGTGAAAATTTTCAGAATAACAATTTGAAATTTTTATTCTCTTAAAATATAACTTTATAATGAATCCTTCTCAAAAAATTGCAGTTACTCTCTCAGTCAGCTTTAGCATGTAGTGGTGGTGTCCTTTTTCTTAAAAAAAAAAAAAAAAAAGAGAAAGCCCTGATTTTATTTCTTAAAGGATTAAAAACGTGACAATGCAGTAGTAATTACTTCTCACTAAAAAGAAAAATAATTAAAAAAATTTCCGACCACCTGCAATGAAAATAACTCAGCATTTGACCTGCTGTCTTATCAAAGAAGTGTCCAGTCCAGCTTCTGTACAGTCCAAAGCCACTGGTCACGCTCTTATGCCTGCCATTCTCTTCCTGAGGCACACTTTAGCTTTTGTGGCATTTAGTTTTAACACCCTTAAATTTCCTGGGGTTCATTCAAGTTTTGCAGCCTGCCAAGCGTTACCGAAAGCCAAGAAGAATACAATAGCTTGTTTGGACCATCTGCTCCACTAAATCCCACCAGCGGGGCCATGTGGAGCTGCTGAGGTGCTGGCCCAGGTGGTCTCCCCTACATTTGCCTACCCCACAACTACAGCGTTCCCTGCCCAGGCGAGGGGCCAGCACGCCCCTGGGAGCCTCTCCAGGCATGCTCCTGCTTCTTTTCCAATGTTGGAAACATTTTCGTTTCACAATAGCAATAGGCACAGTCCTGTGCATCAGGATGGGTGATAGGGAATGCCTCCCTGCCCTGCTGTTTTTCTCCTGCTCCCCGGGAGAGGCTCTTCTGCCTGTGCCCTTGGTGAACGGTGGGTGCTGAGAAAAGCAGAGCTAAAGAGCTTAACAAGGAGGCAGGGAGAGAGGGAAGAAAGGTCTGCCCTCACCATGATTGAGTGAGAGGCTAAATAACCTGTGAGTAAAATCTCTCCTCCGAAATACTCCTGGGAAAGCTTGTAAGTGACCTGTATAAATAACAGACATTCCCTACTGACTGCTTTATTAGCATCTTACCTGCTTGTTGGCTTTCAGCACTGCTCTCAGGGTTGCGATTTGCTCCCGCTTTGTACTCAGGAGTGATTTCAGTTTCAGTATCTCTTCCATTAAGGCCTCCTTGTCTTTATCAATCATGGGCGCCAGCTCCCGAGCTGCAGCACGCTGGCGGGACAGCTGCAGCGACCGATCGACAGCCTTCTGCAAGTGCTTGATTTGGTCCCTTATTATGGCATTGAGGTTGTAGATGTTCATCGGCTCTTTGCGGATGTCACTGGTATCGGAGACGGGGGAGGAAGGAGGGGCTGTGATGACAGGAGAAATGGTAGGTGTTTTCGTTGGGCTCTGCTCCTTGCCAGCCTCTGTCGCCTCTCTTGTCACCTGCTCGGTGGGGGTCCTGGCTTCTACGGGTGATGCCACCCCCCTTCTCGCGAGCCGCGGGGAAAGGAGACCTCGAGGGTCGTCTGGTCCTTTCAGGCTCCCACTGCGGGTGACTCTGCTTTGCCTGTAATAGTCCAACATGACCCTGTTTGGTGTCTCGTTGTTGCACAGGCAGACGTGATGGTAGAGCTGAGCCAGCTCCTCGCTAAAGGTCACCAGCTCATCCTGGGCTGTGTTGAGGGTATTATGGTTTTCATTTGCTATGCTTGTCATCCTTTGCAATTCCTTTTCCATGTGAACCATTTTTTCTTGGCTTTCCTTGGTCGACTTCTCCAGGTTTGTCACCTGTTCATCATATGTCTGGATTCTGCTCTCATACTTGGCCTTCTCTTCAGTGTAGTTTTCCACATACTTATTATATTTCTCCTTTAAGGCTTTGATTTCTGCTTTAAGGTCTATCACCTCAGTTACAGCTACTTTGTATTTACATTCTAGGATCTCCAAGCCATTGATGTCCACTTCATAGTCATGCGCTTCCTCACTGGGGTCTCGGCCCTTCTCACAGTCAAGCTCGGTTTTCAGCTCCTTGTTACTCTGCAGCCCCCTCATGGCATTGACGTGCTCCGTGAGCCTGTGGACTCGCTCGTGCTGCTCTGTCAGGGCTCCCTTGGTGTGCTCCAGCTGCGTCTGAGACTCCTGCAGGTTGGCCAGGAGAATGGCCTTCTCTCTCTCCACCTGCAAAAGAGTGAAAGTAAGGAACTCGAATCTTGACCTACCCATGCTGATCACCAAACTGCAATCACATTCATCCCTTCCACTCCCCGACTCTGCACACACAACTTGAAGGCTCCAAAGAGATTTTAGCCATATATCCCTACACCGTAAAATTATGTCAGAGAGAGGTAGGTATGACTCGTACAGGGCTATGTAGTCCCAGCCTCTCTCACAATTTGCAATATCACTACGTCATAACTTTACATGCTGCCCACTGAAGAATTACTTAGTGCCCAAGCACTAAGTGCCTAGTCAAGCTAGAGTGACGATAATGAATTTATTACGACATATGTTCCACAAATTTTAGCAGGCGTGAACTGCATCGCCCCCAACTGTCAGTCAACTATAAGCCTTTCCACTGGTACATACACATTTCTCAATGGAGTTGAAATTACATTTCCCATGACGAGCTCTACCAATCCTTCGCAATATTAATTTGTATCTTTGGACTGTTGCAAACTCTCATTAAGGCTTGATTACCGAATGCAAATACAGTAAACAAATGGCTGTGTACATCTCCACAGATCAGATTAAATAACCCACCGTGTGGGAACGTAGCACAGATCAGGAGACCAAGCACATGCAACTCCCAGGACTCCCCATCCCCAGCACTTAACTGTAAGCAAAATCCATCCTTTTAAGGACAAGGCAGAAAAAGCAGGATTTGTGTTATAACTAAGAAACAACTGGTTCTGACCTAGGAAGTTCCTTTCTGCATATCCACAAAGAAATGTGGCTGTTGCACAGCAGAAGAGGTCATGGAGGAAGACTCTAGAAATTTTAATGCACAGCATCTTAAAGCAAGCAAACAAGACAAACATGAAGTTTGATCTGCTCAGGTACTTGCTATTCATGATAACACCTCCGAAAGACTCCCATTTCAAGTTTTAAGTGAAATGCTCCAACTTTTTCTGTATGCCTTTGTCCTGTTTGAAGTTGTGAATTGGGAAGAAGAGGAAGGCAGGAGGAGATGGGATCCTTCTTGCTTTCAGAGCTTTTCCAACAGCATCCTGAGCCTACCAGGTTTTCTGCTCTTTCTCTCACGGTGTTGCAGCATCTCAGCCCTGTGTTTACACATGCAGTGAAATTGGTGTGCTCCAGATTCTTTTTATGAGTAACTGAATTACTAATTCTGAGAATTCAAAGCTATAAGGTCTGAAAAAACCCTTTAAAAAGTATTTCCTTCCCTATCAGCATCCCCCCAGGCAGCATTTGGAAGAGAGTCAAATCAGCCACCATGAATCTTACTGAAGGAAAAGAAAAGCCTTTTATAGACTGAGAGGGTATTAATGCCATCTCACAAAATGTTCCAAGCAGCGCTTCAGACTCCTTCAGGCTTTTGAGCAGTGGCTGCTGCTCAGAAGTATTAAGGCACTAAAGCATATGATGATCCCCTGGTTTTACAGGAAAGGCTTTCAAAACATGGTCTCTATTAGAACCTGCAATCAATTGCAAGCAGAAACTGTAAGAATAAAAATAGAAGCCACATTAAAAACACCTAAAAAAAAATCAGCCTAGTTTTCTTGTGTACAGGTGACTGATGGCTTAAGAATTCAAAAAGCAGGGCCAAACTTCATTATTATTTTATGATCCAGGAAGAGTCTGTCTCCTTAGATACAGGGTGCTCCACTTTAGGCACTATAGTCTGTGCTGCAAAGCAGGAGAGGACAGCCGAGCACCATGGGCACATTGATACCTTCCTCCATTTGACATTGCTTCCCCATCACTGCCTCAGTCTACCAGCCACCCCCATTGCTGCTCACCCCACTGCGTCAGCCCACTCTTCTTGAGAAAATGCAAAATAGAGCAACCTTCCCCCTTGCCAAGAGCATCTCCTTAAAAGGCGGCTGCTCTCCACAGATTTCCTGGTCAGACCTGTCCTGAGAAGCCTCACAAAGCTGCCCAGCAGAAACCTCCTCACTAGTTTTCCTCTGTGTTTTTCTTTTTTTTTTTTTTTTTTTCCTCTTCCATCGAGCAGTCTGCCCTAGGTCTGCTCTCCCCAGAAACTTTCAAATGAACTCTAGTTGTTACCACCAGGTGTAGCAGACTTGTGTTAATTGTATTACACTCATCTGATAATGAAGGTATTTACTCCTTCAGGCTGGTAAGGTGAGCTATACATGTGCATGAAAATCTGAGCTTTGGTTAATTTACAGGACTGTCTCACCTTATGGTGAGAAGTCATATGGATAATAAAGATCCATACGCTACACACTAAAGGCAGTTAGCTTTTTAAGGTAAGGCTTCCATGTGTTCATATGGAAACAGGCAATTAACTGCGGACTGAATCAGTGTAAAACTAAATATAGAGATTACAGTCAGAGAGCCTTTCCTTTGAGAAAACAACTTGGTGTTAAAGCACGATGTTTCAGTGTGTGCTTAAATTAATCAGACAGAATTGATCCTGCTGGATTATGGATCTCAGCCGTCATACTCTATCATGAAGGGAAACTATACTAGAGCTAAGATCTTTATGATCATTTATCTTCTGAACATAAATGTGTTGTGGAAACAGTACTTCTTTTAAATAGAAAGGATTTTTTCCAGAGAAAGCATGCAACTTTTAAAACCCAGATACCAACTTGGACAGTAGTTAAAATGAAATACATAGATCTACTAAATCTTACTTATTCTGGTCCAGTAATTATGGATTAAGCTAATCGACTTCTGTTAAAAGATGTAAATACATGTTTCTACTTCCATGAAAAAAAAACCCACAAAACAAAGTTCCAACTCAGCCCTGAGTGCACCTTCTGAATATTAATGTCTCTATGTCTCTGCTGTTTCCAAGTATGGTAATTAGATTTCTTGTTCAAGACAATACTATACTCTTATTTCCACTCACAGCAAACTTTGGGGAATTGCAGTTATTTTTCAGCCCAGTTGGGGGGGGGGGTTGACATTGAAATTAGTAGCTGCGATAAGGATACTTATCTTAAAATGAAAATAACAGCAATTCAAAAGTAGCTGTAGAATGCATTTTGTGGTGCATTCTTCCCTTCAAAGGTTTCCGTTTCTGGAGATTACCCTCCCAATTTGCTCTACAGTTTGCAATTATGGAAACCAATTTTAGCATTGCCATTTATCCTTTTTTAAAAAAATAACATCACGATATCAGTGTAAAATTCCTAGTGGAGACTGGAACAAATCAAGAGGAAAACTTAGTTCAAGAATCCTGAATCTCAGCTGTAGCTCATCTTTGTCAGGGAGTACCAGACAGCTGGAGAAGAGTGTCAGAAATTCGCCTACAGGACCTTTTTTTGTTTCCTTCTTTTTCTTAAGAGAACTTAATCTAAGTTTTCCAAATACGATGTTGGCCTCAGTAATAGGGGAAGCATCACCATGGAAGTAATACAAGAGTCTTAGGCTTTAGAGATGAGATACAGAATTCTTCCCACTGGACAACAAACATGAAGGAAGAGCATAAAGCCTTGAGCTTTTCTGAGAAAATCTCATAATATGAGAATTTTCAGCAAGATGTTTTTTATCTAGTGGGTTTAAAAGATGGAAAGGGACCAGTTACAATAAAATCTCTCCTAGTGAACAGCACAGATCATGGAGCAGCAGCATCCTAAAGCTGCAGAAGAAATTATACCTGACATACTAACTGGCTTAGTGAAGGCTTCTTTTTGAGACTAAGAAATTAAAAAGTTTGCCACATGTACAAAATGGCAAATCTGAAGTTTGCTTCTCTCAAAAAAAGGAGCCTGTCGTCCTACAGACATAAAAATAGTTCCCAAGAGAGGGTCAGTTCCTTCAGCAGCTCTGTCATAGTACAGCCTCTTCAGAGAAAACAAGAGGAACATGTACCAAATATTGAGATACGGCTGAACGAACACCACACAGCAAAGACAGCATGGAGGAGAAAAAATTTTGCTGAAGAATTACCTTTGCTTAGCTTGCACCTGACTAAATCTCCCAACTGACTAAATCTCCCAACTACTCTGAGGAAAATCTTGGAGGAATTTTTCCCATTTAATTTTTGTGACCCAAGGTGAGCTGATGCAACTCAACAGAGATGATCACTAAAAAAGTAGACATTGGCATTTTGCAGTAAGCCTTTTCAGTATCTAAAGAAACCGGGTTTTCAGCTGGGTCTAGTTTTTCTTTTTAAACCTTAAACCTTTAAACATGATTAGAACACTGAGCAACGGTGGTGGCTATTGGAATGAGGGTGCTGGGGCCCAGCAAAGCTGTTCGGACCAAAAAATGGTTATATTTATTTTTTAGGGTCCTCCTAGGGTCCTATAGGACCCTGGACAGTTTGTGGCTAGTGACTGTCAGAAGGCTGACTCTTTGTTTAAGAAGTGTAAAATAAATAAGTAATGTTAAAGTCAGAGACCATCAAAACATTTGCAGTATGTTCTGCTACTACTTCAAGTAGAAGTTTGCTGATTTATCAAGCTCAATATGTAATTTAATAAAATCAAGACAGAACATACTCAATCTTGTTTTTTCATTTCCAAACAGTTTTCACTCCAAATTTATATTGCATAAGCTTCATTGTAAACTATGATTGAAAACACTTACACTGTATTTTAAAATGTTAATGTTTCAAAGCATTCCTTCTGAAGGCATGTACTTTTAATTTTTAAAATTGTATTTCTGAATGAAATAAAAAACTGCATATAATATGTATGTGCATATATTGCATACATACATATACATGCGTATTTTTATATATGCATATATACACAAGCTACACACTGTTTACAGTTTAATACTGGAATATTCTCTGACAGAATTTTTCACAGAAATATCTTTCCAAATGTCAAGCCTTCCCACTTAAATTATGTATGTTTTGCCTCAAAGTTATTTGCGCAAAGCACTAGATGTCATCAGTGTTTGCCACGTCACAGCTCAGATCAAAACTTCCCACGGTGAGTTTGGCAATGAAGTAAATAAAACAATTAACTCTTCAGCAAATATAGGACATACCACGTAGGCATTTATTGTTCTCTAGCAAGCACTGAAAATCAGGTTTGCTCTACTTTACTTCCAAATCGCCTTTCTTACATTTTAAGCAATAAAGGATTTACATTTACCCTCTTTGGAAGAGGCACTTTTTGGAAGCCCGCAGCTAGAAAATGCTGGATGTTTCCTTGATGGTGCCAAAACCTTTCAAGCTCTTGTGGCAGAGAAGATGCTCAACAGCTTGGGCAGCAGGACCCTTTCTCTGTGTGGCACTGTACCCCTTTCTAAGATGATGTCAGCATCGGGGCTGGCAGCTTGATTTTTTTTTATCTGGCTCGCATCCCAGACTCCTATTCTGGTTATGCCTGGGTTGGGCTTGGATGAATAGAGAACAAACGCTCACTGTATGGTCCCCAAGGCACCCCCTGCAGCCAGCGCATCCGCTGGGACTGCCAGGGTGGACAAGGGCACTCTGTGACATCTCACACGCCACATGCTCTCTGAGTGCGCAGTTATTAAGAGGAGTGCTGCTCTCCTTTTGTTCTCTCTTGACAGTATGCCAAACCTTGTTCAAACTGAATTTCATGGCAAAAAGTCTCTCTAAATTGTGAAGGAGCATAATCAAGTCTGCGGATACTTTAATGAGGGTTTTTTCCAGATAGCTTTGGTCACACTGAAGAGTACTTTGACTTGCAATCTCAGGGACATTTCCCACCATCAAACCAGGAAAAAAGAATCTAGCCATCTGCAACCACAGCAACTAGGTCCCTTCCTCTTCTTCCTACTAAACGTCTGCTCAGTCACACTGACTTTTCACAGACAGGTCATCTGTTTTCTAGGAGTATTTCTAGCAAACTCTGGATATGAAGAAAGCAACAGTCTGAGAGCAGGATGTATGTGGTTAAGAATGCCACCGGGGAAAATCATTGCAAAAGCGGACACTAGGTTCCATATGATGTGTGCCTAAACACTTCAGGAGATTAAATTCAGCTCTTACCTGCATGAGTTGCTGCTTCAGTTTCTGTATTTCTGATATGTTGAGCTCACTGAAGAGGTCAGAGACGGGGTGCAGAGATTCTCCTTTCCTACCCGTGGGAGCTCGGTAGTCACCGTTGAGTTTCACGAGAGGCCCATGGATATGTCCGTTCATTTTGTCATCATTGTTGGGCTCGCCTCCGTCCTCTGCGAACTTCAGTCCATCTACTGATATATTAATATGGTTATTATACATACTATCATTGAGGTTGATATACTGGGAGAGTTCCTTCCTCAGATTGTTCTTTTGCTCTCTTTCATTTTTTAAAGTTTCCAGAGCTTCCTCCAGCTGATGCTCAGCAATCTCCTTCAGTCGGATGGCATCTTCTAGCTGACTATTAAGCAAGACTGTCTCCTCCTCAAATCGTTTAATCTCATGCTTTAATCCTTCATATTCAACCTGAATTAGACAAGACAAAGAACATTCATAATACTAAAACTTGAGTCATGAAAACCTGCCATTTATCAGCCTTATTGAAATAGGTGTTAGAAAAAATATAGTTTGAAATACCAGACTTTGCCCGAAGCTGCAAAGAACTGGCTGCACAGAAAACGCAAGTGGATTTCACACTTAAATACTCCACTCCTTACTTTTTCAGCATGTGAGAATCAAGAAACATAATACCTTTTCTTGAGTAAATTAAGAAAATAAACAATGTATTTCATGGAAAGAAGGTGGTTTAGTAGCAGGCATCCTGGTAACCATAGATTTATTATGAATTGCCATAAGCAATATTGGCATATCTTGGTATGTATAGACCTCAGGTTAATATAGTCTCATTTATTAATTACAAGCATCCTGAAGATGATGACTTCTGGAAATTCTTACTAGGTGTAAAGTCTCTCAGGCACAGATTCTCTAAAGTATCTGGTGTTTAGCAGTGTTCAAGTACAAAACCTGTAGAAGAGCCACAGCTCTCTTCTCTGTGGCATACAAGCCTCTCCAGTATTCAAGAAACGTTTGATTTTAAAAATTAAACAGCAAACTGTTTATACAATCAGTTTAAACCCTAAGATGCCCCAAATTGTTAGAGATTTTTAAACTACCAGACAAATGTAGTAAACAGCTTATCTAGCCACACAATCCTTGAACTGTGTGTTGGGGATGCTGTTTTGAAGCACTTGGCATCCTGTTGCTCCAATAGCGCTGACTGATCTGCTTTGCCCGGTGACCTGGTGCAGCCTCTCCAGGCTTCGAGGGACTCACTGGTCTTTCTCCTTCTCAGAGGGCAGGCTCCCCACCCCACACCATGGCACAGTGTTTTATCAAGGTCTTATTGGCAGTGTGGGCTGAGGAAAGAAACCAGCTGCTTCTCTCTTCGTTAAAAGGCAGCTCCCACGTTTATTTGGTCCTTTCTATCGCACCTATCGAGAAGCAAAGACCAGGGAAACCCAGTCTAGCTCAAAACCAGTTGCTCAGCAATATCTAGATGGCTCAGCTGATCCCCACTGCAAAACACACTCCATTGCTGGCCCTCCTCATCTTCCTTTAAAGTCTTGAAAAGTCCCACAGCAACAAAAAGGAAGAGTTTTGTTTGTAAAGGTCCTTGTCCATGCTTGACTCCTGGTAAAAATGACAATGCTTTGATTTTTAATTTAATTCTAATTGTTACTCATGCACCTTTTCCTTTCTAAATGCAAAAAATTCCCAATGTTGGGTGAAATAATTTAATAGTTTGGTGAAAGAGAAAAAGAAATACTGAATTTTTATGCTTCCACAAAAAAGCTTTTTTCAGCTGATTCAGCTCATTCAAATGCATTTAATATGCATTATCTTCTGCAATTTTAAGGCACTGTCTAGAATATTTTTTATTTGACATATATATTTAAACAAATTTTAATAAGGTTCTAGTAAAAATAGAAATATCAACCATTCCTGTTGAAGTAGAATATTTATCAACCTGTCAAAAGTCTTGTACACATACACCTTTGGAAAGGCAAACTTAAAAACGAAAGCACTAATCTTCAAACCCAGAGAATGGAAACATTTCAAACACTGAAGAAAGTTTCAAAGTCATATTGGGAAATGTTAAATAGAAAAGGAAAATCCATAATATCTTGAAATCTACAGAACTTGATATCTTTTCTGACAGGAGAGAGAGGTCCATCTGAAAAATTATTAAATCCCATCAAGTAGCTATGTTTATAACTTAAGGACATGGAAAAAGAAGCCTTTTAAAACTTTAAATCCATGTGAAAACCAGAGGTCTATATTATCCGTATGGTTACCATCTCATGAATTCTTGCTTACAAAAGCTGCAAAGAACCCTAACGCAGATAACGACAGTTTAGCACTAAGACGTATAACATATGGTTTTGTAAATTAAAAAATTAAAGTATAAAATGCTCTTAAAATTTTATCTTGTAGATCAAAGCTATTTTAGGAATCACAAGTACATGGATATGTGATGCAAAAAGATTGATTTGTAAAGCCATTCAAAATGTGGCAATGCTTTTTCTCTCCACAAACTGCTGGAATTTGGTTTCATTAAGAATGAAATATTATGACAAATATAAACATTTGCAAATGGCTTTTTTTCTGGGGGAAATTGGACAGTCAATAAAGGTGTGTTTAATTTTCTGATAGTGTGAAAATGCCTCCTATGAGGTTGGTGAGGAAAACAACCATGCCTCAAAGGGGGAGTTTACTGGCTTGGTAAATAACTCTGACACAAAGATGATCTGCTATAAATTCAGTTTCAGGAGTGTGAAAGTCTGGGTACCTTCATAAATAAGGAAATGATGTACCCATTTCTATTACCTGCGTATTCCCTGCAGCACGGCTCTGTTTTAAAAGTTTCAACTGCCTTTGTGCTGGAGCGGTAAAATAGCAGTAAAAGATAGTTGAAATAGCACTGCATATTCCTGTAGGAATAAGGCAGCTTTGTTACCAGGCTGCCATTAGAGACTGTGACAGTCTTGGCTATTTGATAAAAGCCCCGACTGAACCAGGCAGTAGGTTAGAACATAAACCAGGGGTTGCCACGCAGTGCTCTTGCCATCTGCTAGCAGTCAAGGAAACGGTGCTACGGAGTGCCATGTTATGCTGGTCTGGACAGTGTCTAAAAGGCACAAAGTATGACATCATCCAACTTGGATACTTAAATATGGATCACGGCAAGTTAACTCCTCTGATGTGAGAACAAATCTCTTTTGTTCAATTAAAAGGACAACTGTGTTCTTGATGGCTTCCTCAGGGGTGTATCTACCCAGCAGCAAAGGAAGCTGTGCTTTTCTAACGGGGAGGGAACAGACCCCACGACTGCTCACATCTGGATGCGATGGGACTGCTGTTTAGGGTGGTTCCTCGGGGCGCGTTCTGCACTGCAGTGAGATTTACAGTGTGCTGGTTTGCCGTCAGCTGCAAATTACTGTAATGAGGAAAACAAAAGACAAACTAGCAATATCTGATGTCCCTTTGCCTATTTTTGAAGCTTACTAAACTTGCGGGTTACCATGGCTGAGAAGAGTGCAACACCGCTACAGGAAAACCCAAGGAACAGGAAAAATAGGAGAACGGGGAGAAAATTATTTCCTTTTTTCTCCACTTCAGAAGGGGAAAGGATGTGCAGGAAATTAACCAAGAGGAAACGGAGGGCTGAGCTCTGCCTCTGGGCACCGAGTTCAGCATGCAGCGAGGGAGGAGAGGAAAAGCAGGAAGCAAAAAGGTGCCATTCTATCTATTTTAATAATTCCTCCACTATTACAAAGTTCTGCAATGCAATATTCCACTAGGGTTTTCCTACAACTGAGGTAAGGGCCTCCCCAAGTGTCAAAAATGGCCAATAACACTGTTTAAGAATAAGCATTTAGCAAAAACACAACTGAAAAAAACACAGAAGGAAACTTTGATCAAAGTGCTCTGTGGGATCACGTTATGAAAACTGGAGAAAACAGTGTCATTTTTCAGCATAGCGCCTTGAATCTTTCGATGCTTACTTGATTCTGTTTCAGTGTGGACACCAGTTTCTGTAAGGTGATGTTTTCCTCTTCAAGCTCAGTGTAGTCCTGTAGGAGTCTCGCCTCTCGAAACTTGTACTCCCGAATTTCATCTTTCATTCGTATCCTCTGTAGTTCCACCATTTCATTATTCTGATGAGAGAAAACACAAGTACATTAACATTCATGCACAGCCACTTTAATGATGAACACTGCCTCTAGAAAAGACCAAACAAAAAATCAATCCTCAAATAGAAGTGATTTAATAGTGCAAATCAAAACAACATCAATTTTTAATCGAAGGCCAAACAGTAATTTCAGGTGTGTGCTGGCAATGCAGAAATGAGAACATCTGATAATGAATGTTGATTAAAACATTTTCAAGATTAGATGCTTATTGAAATGGAAAACCTGGCAAGGCTTTATCATCTCATTGGTTTTATTGCTCTATGATACAGTTGGTTTTAAATAAAATTATGACCTGTTTTCCACCAAAGGATGCTTTCTTCATCCATACATCAAAGCAAAAAGTAAGCATCTGTTCTGTAAAGACATCTGTTACTGAGCAAGGTGCACGCACATGTGTATCTGCAGGCACTAAGGAGGGACACAGGTAGATTGGGGGGATCACAGGCAGACGCCTGTGAAGGGCTTGTCAAAAACCTGACAAAGGTGTTGCTGTGCCGTGCCGAACAGCAGCCTGCGAGCCTGAGAACACACAAGGTCACCACCTCATTTTTCTGATTAGCATATGCAGTTCCCAGACAGCCTTATAAGAGAGGTCACGAGGGATCAGTTTCACCAAAAGTTGCTTCCGTTGGATTCCAGCTGTGACTGAGCTTGACATCAAGGGTCAGGTTATTCTGGAAAGACTCTGCTGCCATAACCCTGATGTAAAACGCACTACGGGAAGATGGAGTTAACACACAGCTAGAAGAGAACAGTGACCGACACGGTCGATTGGTAGGAGCAACCTCCCCTTCTGCATTCTCCTGGTTAATAGGAACAGGCATAATCAGTCACATCTCCTTGCCTGCAGGAGGAACCTGAGCATTGCCGTGGCAGCAGCTGGCGGAGGGAAGCACCGCTGTGACTTTAATGATGGGGCAGAGCCCCCTTACACTGCTGGGGTGTCAGAAAGAGCACACCTGCGAAGCAGTAATGGGTTTCTGTAAAAGATTCCAGTGTGGAGGGAGGGCAATCACAGGCCTGATAGCTACCTGGAGAAGTCAAATGTTTTAAAAAATCATTACAGCAGAAACTGCAGTCAGCGAGCTCTAAATAGGTCAATCTGTACAACTCAGTCTTTGGTATATAATGGATAAAACCAAACATTCTGAATTGAGGGTAAACAGAACTTTGTTTAGCACCTAAATTAAATAAACAATTATAAACCCCTGGAAAATAACATTGCAAGGCATGGAAAAAAAGTGTGTTGATGCGAGAGCTACAAAAGCACTTTTTAAAATGAAGCCTTCTTGTTAACAAAAAATAAAAACCATCACCTTCCCCCTCCTGGCAACTAATGAAGAAGAAATAAAGACCTTATGTGATTTCTTGACTGAAGGCATGTGTTTGGTTTAAAAGATCGCCAGTGGCAGAAGGGCCACAGAGCATTAGATAAAAGTAACTCTCTGCAAATATTCCTGCATCCATCACTGCCTAATAAACCTCTGAGTGAACTGTAAGAAAGGCACCGCAGATGATTTCACAAGTTGAAGGCATTTTATACCCCTGGGCTGCCTTTATACATTCTGTTTCTGCCAGCACATTCTCTGCTGCGGTGGGTACTGATGCTCGCTTGATAGGTGTGGGTGTATGTGTGAGTCTGAGGCAGTACAGGAAAACACCAAATGCACGACTCCGCTGTGTTAAGTATAATTAAGCTACTCTGCAACTATCCCAGTGTTTGGAGGAAGATCAGCCCAGGGAATGAATAGGAACTGGCTGACATCGATCCAATACATGCAGTCACACTGCTGGTTGAATGGAAGGACTCTCCGAAAAGCAAGGAAGAAAATAGGTGGCTAGAGATGCAGGACCTGAGCAAAGAATTTTTACTGAATCCTGATATACTATTTTCCTGAAAGAGTACAAGACACGCTACTTTGAAAAAGCCTCCGATATTAACTCTGTAAAGTCAGAGTACTCCTTTGTCTTCCCTATTACTGCAAACAGCAAAAGAAAAAATGACCTATCCTCTTGATGGAGTGCACCACCACCACCATTTCTTGACAACAGAAACCACATTCCTTCGCTACTCGTAACTGCTCCTTCTGCGTAATCTCAGAGGGATGAACAGAAGCATTTATAGCACTTCTCCTATTACACACGCACAAACTATCTCTGCAGAGCAACATCTACTCCTCATTACTCCTGGCATTTGGTCAAGGAAGAAACAGTATGAAAGGGGGAGACTTGCCAGTCAGAGCATCCCCCCAGCCGCGCCTGCCGCAGAGCTGCCTGCTGTGCTTCCTGTGACCAGGGCCCAAGGTTTCCGCCGGAAGCAATCCTACTGCCCTGCCACAGGGCAAAACAAACCCAGCACATTAGAGAATATGATGTCACCTTTTCAAAGTAATGTAAAACGTGCGGTTTTGCACTGCCAACACCCTGGCATTATTCTCCGTGCTCCCAGGTCCCTCCTCCTGTTTGCAAACGTCCATCCAGCTGCAAAGCGCTCCAGTGCTGTCGCTGCTTCCCATGAAAGGTGGTGCTGCCATGCGACAGGACAAAAGCCTGGCATTACTGGGGTTTACAAGTGAGTAGCCACAGGACACGTTTGAGGGCTGTTCTTTTTTCCTTTGTATGAGATCTCTACGCATTTTGTGGAAGTGAACTAGTGTTCAACCTACTAAAAAAAATCCATGCTGATTTTATTCATTGTTACTGTCAGTAAGCAGGATATACTTGTTTCCATTAAATGGTCTGATTAAATACAGTATCTTCTCACAGCTCTCTATTTTTACTTTGAACTATTCAAAATATTTCTTAAGCAGACAATACACAGCTATAGAGGATAGATCTTGCTGTATGGATGCAGTGGTGGTAAGATGCAAACTTTTTATATGGCCGTTGCATCAGTCCTCTTCGGAGGTGACTTAGACTTGTATGAAAACAGCATGAGAGGATTTAAAACACATGGCAAAAAGTCTGTCAGCAGGGCAGTTATCTGTATGAGCCACTAGAGGACAATGTAACACAAATTATTAGTAAAATAATTCGTAATTAAACTTTACTGGTAATCAAGCACTGAACATTAAACTTGCAGGATGGAGCAATTGAGCCAGATGCTTTTTACTAGGGCACCGCCTCAGGACGTTTTTAATTTCCAGAGAGGATTCCCCTATGAATTACTCTATCAGTAAAAACCAAATTAATCCAAGAGGTGGAGCTAACAATACACAAGCAATATTTTAATGACTGCAAACTATTTTCAGTCCCAGTCACCAGCTGAACATGGTACAACAGTTTTAACGGATTGGTGCCAAAGAAGAAGGAAAAGGCCTTTCTGTGAAACTATAGAAAACAACGGAGTCCTTGTCAGCATTGCATCTAATTATATGTGAGCATTAATTGTGGAAGATGTCAGTCACATAGCATGTCTAATGAACCTACGCACAACGGAACAGACCACGAGAAATGACAAACAGAAGGCTCAGTTGAGATAAAGTCTGTTCAGGTCACCCATCCGCTAGTACTTATATTTTCAGACTTGCCATATATGAAAAGTGGAAGGCATTCTCCAGGTTTTAGAGGGCCAAGGACCATATCTATGTAATAAAAACATCACTTCAATCCTGACAGGTCTGCTAACATCAGTGGAATACAAATATTAAATAATAAATTTTTGTGCTCATACGGGTTTTGGCAGGGGTAGAGTTAATTGCCTTCGTAGTAGCTAGTATGGGGCTGCGTTTTGGATTTGTGCTGGAAAGTGTTGATCATACAGGGATGTGTTAGTTATTGCTGAGCAGTGCTCACCCAGGGTCAAGGCCTTTTCTTCTCCTAACCCCACCCCAGCCGCGAGTAGGCTGGGGGTGCACAAAAGTTGGGAGGGGACACAGCTGGGACAGCTGATTCCAGCTGGCCAAAGGGATATTCCATACCATATGACACCATGTTCAGCATATAAAGGTGGGGGAAGAAGGAGAAAGGGGGACGTTCGAGTGACGGCGTTTTGTCTTCCCAAGTAACTATTACACGTGATGGAGCCCTGCTTTCCTGGAGACGGCTGAACACCTGCCTGCCGATGGGAAGCGGTGAATGAATTCCTTGCTTTGCTTTGTTTTGCTTGCATGCACAGCTTTTGCTTTACTTATTAAACTGTCTTTATCTCAAGTTTTCTCACTTTTCCAATTCTCTTCCCCATCCCACTGAGGGGGCGTGTGTGTGTGTGTGTGTGTGTGTGTGTGTTTGTGTGTGAGGGGGGTGAACTGTGGTGTTTGGTTGATGGCGGGGGTTAAACCATGACTACTTCTTACCAAAATTAAATGCAATGTATATTAATATATGTTATTAATTTTTGATTCAGCACAGACTTTTAAAATGCTGTATTACATATGCTACATACAGAGCACATTATATTAATTGCATGTAGATACTTGGTAATACCAAGTAATTGCAAGTGAGAAGGTACTTTAAAATGAAAGAATGGAAATGTCAAGCTTTGAAAACTATGAGAAAGGACTTTAAAAAAAAAAAATAGTGATTCCCCCACATTAATTATTTTTTATCAGAACAGTCCCACTGCTGCCCAACGAAGCAGCTTGTTACAGCCTTGTTTCCTGTCAATAGACCTAAGGAAAGCAAACTGGTGAAGGGACAGTGACTTGAAGCAGGATATTCTCATCTCCAAGATGAGAAGTGAGCTCTGGTGGCTTTTGATTTCTTGAACTGTGGACCCATTGACTGAACTTACTGAAAACTGGTGTTGTTTTGAACCCTTCTTTTTAAAGTGAATGCAGTTCCATTAACTATTTTGATTCTCCCCTATGTTGGAGTACGTAAGGGATTATTTTTTTATTCCTGGATTTTATCTACTGTTTCTCTGTCCCACACAAAATTGGGGAACTAGTGTTTGGGCCTTTTCCCCTACATTTTTTTCATACAATTTTTCATGAAAAGATTTCAGGTCCCTAGTGTAGCAAAACACACTATTTTTCATGCTGCAAAACACCTTTATAATCAGAAATTAAGTGTATGCCTCAAACTACCATGACTAAATCTTTACTTATCTGTTGGAATATACAAGCTATAGCATGATGCTGTGCGTAACTTTCTAATTTTCAGAACTCACGAGTAAGAGAACAATAGAAAATTTATATGCTTCCAATTTAATGGCATTGTATTATAGCTGATGCAGTACAAAATCCCATTCAATCTGATGACAGTTTTATTGCACTAGCAGTAAATTGAATGTAATAGAAAGTTCATGCTCAGACTAATATCCATGATCTTGTGTTTGTTGACAAGTCTCACTGTAAATTTGTATGTCATGTTTACTTACTCTGCAGAGGAGGATAAAAGGTATATTCTTTTATGAAGAACAATAATAGGCATATCATAGAAAATACAATTTAACTGGGGTTCAAATTTAATTACAAACACACTAACTTCACATGGAGAAGCACTACCAGCACAACTTTGGCTGAAAACAGGTTTGGGACTTCCTTCGGGATCTTTCTGTCACAAAATTAACCTCACTTATATGTGATTTTGGCTTCTTTTTTAATATATTGTTTGTATCTGCTTGGTAATGTGTAAGTATAAATGAATTAACAAGAAATTAATGAGGAAAAAATAACCAAATCCTAAAGTATCTTTTATTCACTACTTATAGAATATACAGATATAGCCTTAGAAACTTCAAAGCCTAATTATATCTCCTCTTTAGAAGCCTCTAATGTGAATTATGGGTACATTTTTTTGTTTTCTGTATACAATGGAATATCTAATTCTGCATCATACAGGGAATCCTTCCCACCAGCATGATGTAGTAGGACACCAGGACACCACTCGAAAGCCATCCCTCTTCCTTTCTGCTGGTGGAAGAATCCAAAGAGGAAAATAGTACAAGGTAAAGACCCAGAAAGAGACTTGCCGTGCCAGGGAGGAGGCAGCCAGGGAACACCGGCTGGTTGGCAAAGATACTCAGCTTACTCTGATTTTTCATTCTGAAGAGATATGGGAAGTTGAGAGAAGAGAGGATGAAAAGGGCAATAGAAAAGTGAGGATGATTTTCTTTTATTTGGCATCAACTATTTTAAGTCCCAAAAGAAGGTCCTCTAGGCTAGCCTTAAAATTTCCCTGTCTCATATACAGGAATACTCAACTTGAACTGAAAGAGTTACGTTTTCCATGTTTCCACAAATATTTAAAACCATAATGGGATTTTGTGGATGACGTAGTGTGGCCTGCTCTGACCCTTTTGCAGACTGATCCTCCTAATTCATAGATGTAGATGCCTAGCTAAGCAGGGATGGACCGTGTCTTGCAGAACCATTTTTGCTTCCCTTTCAATACATAGATATGTCTATATCCCAAAATAAATTATTTCGAAGATTCCTTTTCCTCATTGTTAAAAGTCTACATCTTCCTCTTTAATCTGAATTTATCTGATCTCATCCTTCAAAAAGTTTCATTCGGATGGCATTAAAGTCCATGCTATTGTATCTCATCTAAGCAGCTGTATTGGCATAATCCTTTAAGAGCACGAATACAGCTCCTGTTGTCCAAAACCAGAAACCACTACCTTTTGAAATTATGTACAATTCTGACATTCCTTAGCTTGTGATATATCATGCATTGTCTCAAAACCAGAAAAAACCCAGACATGCTATTGTGCACAAGATATTGTTGAAAATACATCTGTAGAATAAGTACCTATAATCTTTCCCTTCCATGGATTTACTTACAGAATGACAATACTATTAAATGATGAAAAAAGGCACATATTTGTTAGTTACAGCATACTGAATAGAAACCAGATCAAGATAATATATGTTTCAAGTTCCTTCACCAGCAATGGCTCTTAAATAAAGCATTTGAAACACATCTAATAATTTAATCATCTGAACTGCTCAACACATTTAATTGGAATCACTAAATCTAAAGTAGTAAGGTGAATTTCTATCAAGGGCAATTAAATGTCCCATTTATGTAGTTATCACACAGTACGAAACCCTTAATGTTTAACGTTATAAATCCTGCTGCATATAAATCCGTATGAAATATCTATTTTCTTGACTTTCATATGTAAGTATATATAAAAAGATAGAACTAAGGAATGTTCTGGTTGTTTAGGAATTTAAGTTTCCTGCTGAGTATCATGGTCGCATAATATTATAATGACTCCTTTATAAACTGATACAATCTATAAATCTCTAATCATACATGTTTATCTGAAAAATAATGGTTTGATTTGACTGCATTTATAGCAATTAATGCATTAGTATTAATGCATTAATTACACATCAATTATATATAAACATATTAATTATAATTAAGTTAATATTAGCACCCCGTAACAAACACTGCTGGAATATTCCTAACTAATTCCTTCAAAGGAAGAGAAACTTCACTGAACTAAACTGTATTAAAACAGTGTGAGAGGAAATTCAGACTCCAGGGTTATAACACAGTTCAGTTAATTTGATCCTTCTGCATATCTGTGGAATGATGTCATACATTAACATACAATCATTGCAAACAGCAAAATATCAATTGGCTAGAAAAAGTTTTGCCTTGAGAAGGACATTGTGGACGTTATTTTGCTTAAACTTAAAATTCTGCTATTCATCTGTCTCCTACAGCTCTAGAAGCATTAAACATTTCTAAGAAGAGGGAGGATTTATTTCTAAATACCACAGCGACTGGGTCAATGAAATGATGACACATCTGTGCCTTGGAGCAGGCCAATAACATCTTGAAAATGCAGCAGTCTTCATGAAGCATCTTCCCACAGTCCATTCAGGCCTGGAGGGGCCTTCAGATTTCTCCGGGCAGCTATGGACAAAACCATGTCAACACAGGGGCCAGCCACAGCCCAAAGGCCAGTCCCACTCCCCCTTATAGAATCACAGAATCATTTAGGCTAGAAAAGACCTTTAAGATCATCAAGTCTGACTGTAAACCTAGCACTGCCAAGTCCACCACTGAACCATGTCCCTCAGCACCACGTCTACACATCCTTTAAATACCTCCAGGGATGGTGACTCAACCACTTCCCTCGTGTCCTGGTTTGAGATAGAACTGAACCGATTTTCTTTTCAGTAATTTTTCTTCTCAGTTAAGTCTTTTCTAACTAACTGCACTTTCTGAAATTAATGGCGTATTTTTCAGACAGTGCCTGCTTGCAGAGTGATAATGTCTGATGTTTATAGTTAATACCAAGGAATGGTATGCAGAGAGGCTCTTGCTTATAACAACCACGGTCAGCTAACTTTGTTGTGTGCCATGTTGGAGGGTCAGAAGCAGAAGAGTGTAGAAGGGTAGCACCTGTGGGGAGGAGCAGACAGGACAGGACAGGTGACCCAAAACTGACCAACAGGGTATTCCATCCCATCTGCATCATGCTCAGTATCAAAGCTGAGGCTCAAACCAGGACACCTGGGCAGCCTGTTCCAACGCTTGACAACCCTTCCCGTGAAAAATTTTTTCCTAATATCCAGTCTAAACCTCCCCTGGCACAACTCTCGTCCTGCCTTCTCTCATCCTATGCTTGTTACTTGAGAGAAGAGACCAACCCCCACCTTGCTACAACCTCCTTTCAGGTAGTTGTAGAGTGATAAGGTCTCCCCTCAGCCTCGTCTTCTCCAGGCTGGGAAACTCCAGTTCCCTCAGCCACTCCTCATAGGATTTAGTCTCTAGACCCTTCACCAGCTCCCTCCATGCCATGATGTTGCTGCCATCCACCCAATCCCATTTCTCAGGTGGCAGGATGGACTCCCCCAGGACCCCTGTGCTCTGGTCGGGGTGAAGAGTAGGGGGCGGGAACACGCAGCCAGGAGTGGACAGGACACTACCTCTTAACATCACGCTTCCGCTGAATTATTTTGCCACAGCCTTGTTATTCCCACTGCACTGAATAGTGCCTGAGTAACAAATGCTCAAGACTGCACTCTCTGAAGCAGGGCTGTTGCCCACTCTACATCACTGATTATCCCATGGCTCATTGGGTACTGTCATAAAGATACCAAACCCAAATTTCTCTTGCCAGATTAGCTCAGGGGAGGGGAAAAAAAAAAAAAAAAGAAAAAGAAGACGGGATTTCAGGCATTTTGGAATGAATGGCAATTTTTTTTTTTTCTTTCCCCCCAATTACAACCTTTCCTATGAAGGTTGTTGCTTTCTATCCACAATTTAACAAGCCAACAGCAGTGATTCTACATGACAATGCCTGAAGGCAGGCTTTTTGATGGAGGATCCAAACAGGCCTTTTCGAGCTCATCAAGCAACCAAGAGCTGGTTTTAAAGCCTAACTGATCACTTGGGAGAGGCATCTGCCAGTTATACTATCCCTTTGAGAGGCCATCTGTCAGGTGCAAAGTGCCAAATTTCCTTCTAGAAGGAAAGAGCACTGGCTAACCAACAAAAGAGAAGTTGTGCTAACAGGGTGCCGGTCTGTGGTTAGTTCAAGCTCAACAGTAGCACAGCTGCTGCTCCCAAGTCCTGACCTTCCCTCCCTTGGGCCAGCACTAGCTTCCACATCATCAGCCAGAGCAGGGGCAGCAAGCCACCCCAGAAAATAATCAAACGGTTACTTTTAATGGTATTTATACTCCCTAACACTACTTAGAGGGTGGACACACGGGTGCTAGCAGGAGGTAGGGAACAGGAAGGCATGCCATTTCTATTTTGGATATGCTTACTGCTCAGCAGCAGCTACGTGATCTGTTCCAAGTACCAGAGGTGGAAAGTCAGCCCCATCGATGTAAATGGTAAAAATCTATGTAGCCTCCAGCAAGAATAAGATTTCACTATATGCATTGAAGCGCAGGGAGCAGTAAAGTGAACTCCTGAGGATGGAAAGGAGGAAAGAGAAAAGACACCAAATAAGAGGGGCAAGCTTGACTATTTTGGGACCCATAATGCTTCGCTGGTATGGAAAAAATACATCCCTGTTTGACTGCTTGCTTTTGCATTGCTTTCTGCCGTCTCACTCAAACTTTTGATGTCAGGTTGGTTTCAGAGTTCCCTGGGGTAACCTGTCTCTGAGCGTGCTGGGCAACAACTCCATTCTCCCATGTTTCAGGCACGGAGCTAAGCTGCTTGGTAAGCTTTCCATTCCCCATGGCAACTGCCTCCCCTCATTAGGCCGCAGAGCGATTTTAATTAAAGCTTGCTGCTCACTCAATCCTTCCTTCCTTATATTCCTCATATTAGTAATCAAGCCACGCTGTCAAGGGATGCACGTGCTGGGCCAGGGCTCTCAGCTCAGCCTCCCTGTCCTGCACTGTGGTACAATACTATCCAAACTCTGCTTTTTTCAGTTTGCACATCAAGCCGATCTTTGGTCTTGTAAATACCAGCAACAGTATTTGCTGCAACCAGACATTGCAATATCAATGTCTGTGAGCAAGTGCCTCTGCCTTCTCCGGCTCTGGGAGGACTGTGCTGCGTTAGACTGTGCACCGTGTTAGAGCTGAGGACGCTGAGAGCATGTCCACGTACAGAACCCAGGCTAGGCATCAGTACTAATAAATCTGGTCTCTTGGACAGTGCAGCTAAATTAGTAGGGGGCTGTGCTCAAATTAATCGGACATGTAATTAATCCTGATCCTCCACTCACAAAAGATCATAAAAATCATAGAAAAATGGATCTCAAAGGGGCCCCATGGCAACATGCAGTCCATTTGTCTTCCCAGGATAGGAGTAACTACATTTATGTCATTCCTGGTATCCATCTAACCTCTTCTTTAACACTTCCAATGACGGATCCCATCACCTTTCCCAGAAACTTGTTTCCTGACTTCACTTTTGCCTCTGTCAGAAACCTCTTTTGAATGTTTAATCTGAACCAGAGTCTTTCACACTGTAATTGGAAAACAGTTCCAATTCTCCTGCCCACAAAAGGCAAGAAAATAAATGCATCTGTTCCTTCCTGCCTGAGTCTTCCATTTACCCACCGTACCCATCTTCAGTCACCTCTCTCTCCTCTACCAACAGAAAAGCAGATGAGAAGTGAGGATCCCAGATAGCTCCTACCATAGAGAAAACTTGTTAAATGTCCTTGCATGAAATACAGCAGAAATGTAGGGAGATAGATGATGATGACAGCAGTAACTATATGTCAGGGGGAAAAGAATAGGAGACCCCCATTAACACTCTACATCCCCTCTAGTACCTGGTTCCTCATAGTGGACTGAGAGAGAAGAAATATATTGAAAGAAACAAAGAAGAAACCATTAATAGTTTTTAGAAAGTAGCGTGAATAAATAGCTAAAGGATACAAAGAAACTATTCACAAGTACAAATCTATTTCAAGCAGTCATCTGCTGGGACATTCTCTATTGTTCTGCAGAGGAGCTGCGAGAGCTCAGCATCAAAGCAGCTCTGTAAGCCCATGCTCATAGCAGAGCTTCCCTTGTCAAAATTATTCTTGCAGATTGCCAGCTGCAGAGGTGTTTAAAAGCTCTTTGTGAACCTGCACCCACCACCCTCCCAATGAAAACAGACTATTTCAAGTTCCCCTTGAAAAATACCAATACAGTAGAAAAGGTTGCTAAGAAAAGAGAAGCAACAAGAAAGGTAAAGGTCAGTAATTCTCCTTCTCCAGAGGACAGAGACATGCCATCTTTAAATAAACATATTTGTGCCACAAAATTCATATGTTATCGTGTGGTCAATTCTGTTATTATTAAGAGAGAGTATTTCCTCAAAGTCAGGAGTAATTTCAATAATTAAAATCCATGTAATACTACCCATCCACTGCAAAAAGCAGCATGGCATTATGCAGCTTATTTGACCTTGTATGCAGAAAACCCACCCACCCCTGGCTTGTTGCTCTGTGGCATGAGCAGAAATATCAGTTCAGCTACAGGAGTTGATTAATATTAAAAAGATGAAAATGGCTTGATGACTAATGCCTTTTTTCCCTCAAAGACTTTGCATTTTTATTTTAGGTAATATATTTGAGTGACTTAGGTGGCAAATATAGCCGAAGATAAGTACCTCATCTGTCTGTAAACTTCATCCTTTAGGACTGAATTTTACACATAATTTTTACTCATTGCAGCACACATGGTGATTCATGAATACAAATATCTACATAGAAGATTTGACAAAGTAAACTGCACTAAAGTTTATTTGAATTTATTGATACGGACAGTAAAAATACCTGTACTCAGAAAGAGTCTCTAACATTGTAGCACTCTTGACTGTTCAATATAAATTGATGTGAAACCTGATCTTGGCTTTCATAACCTGCTTTCCCTTTAATATGGACTGCATATTTCACAGATTTAGTTCATATATATATATATTACAGTCAACAGTAGTAATTTTTACATTGACAGTTTTCTATCTTGTCCTTAAAAGGCTGAGGAAACAAGATTCTTGTTGCTCGGCACACAGGACAGAAATACAAATGTAATACATGCCATAAGAACAAAGTGCAAGGGCTGACTACTAATGCCATAATCTCTGGGAGAGTTACTCAAGCATGTTGCTCATGGCAGCACAGCCTTAGAATTAAATTATTTTTGGAAATTGAATAAACACTGAGTATTCACTGCCTGCAATGCATCAAAACAGAAAAAAATGCCAAAGGTCATATTTACTCAAGGAGTAAAATATTAGTCACATTCTTGGATTGTTCGTCTTTGGATATTAACATGATGCTTAAATCTATTTTTTGTATTTCCCTTTAAAACCACTGCTGTTTTCCTTTCAACATTTGTTTCCACTGAACTTCGATCCAGATGATGGTGGGTGCTGATCTGATAACAGGCGCCTTCTGCTGAAACGGATTATTGAATTTTATGAATAAGATACAGTTGAAAGAACTGAGCTGGGAACGCTCACAAAACTTAAACTAGCCCTTTATTTAACTAAAGATAATATTCAGCAAGGCACTGATAGTTTTCTAGAAACCCCTCATGGCATGTAGAAGACAGTAGCTCATGGCAAATAGTGAGTGATCTTGGTGGTCACTGAAGCACATGTGAGCAAAGGGTCTCAGCAGCTCTTGGAGCCTGGCTGCAAAGTCCCAAGTTCAGCATGAGAGGAAAGCAGTTTCCTTGTCCTTGCTGAAGTTGCACTCAAGGACCTTGACAAACAAAGAACTGCTCTTTTTCCAGATTCATGGAAATCCAGAACACCACACCCACATGACAAGTAGAGGGGAAAACCTATTTTTTCCAAGACACATTCACCTAAACCTTATCGATCTCAGCATCAGTGTTTCCAAATTCTGAACTCAGCCTTCAATTCAAGACTTTGAGCCTGCTGGTGACAGCTGGGCAAAAAGGGGATGCCAGACTGGCCACCCTGCTTGGCCCTGGCACCCGGGGGAGATGCCGGCAGCGTTACAGCCTCCCATCCAAGCCCCCGGCAGCGATATCCACTGAGGTGCAGGGGCACCCACGTGTAACGTTGGAGTGCCGGACTGTAAATCTCCAGATGCTGCTGATAAGAAACTTCCGTGGCAGTAAAGGATTGCAGTCCAAAGTCTTAATTGCTCCCTCTGCTTTCTAACATCCCGGCAGGCCACTGATGATTGATAGCTCGTGCTCCTTTTGTTTTTTTCTAACTGATTTTTAATATAAAATATAACAAAACATTAGAGGATGGCTCCAAGCTCATTACAGTGTTCTTAAATTTCCTCTGAGTTTTTAAGGTACTCAGCTGTGACCTTGATGTAACATCATTACTAATAAAATCAAATATCAATTTCAGCAAATAACTATTTCAATGCAAGTTTTTTCAGTCCTTATTCTGTCGTATGCCCAATGGCTTGAAACAGCACAAGTGAATTCAGTTATACACTGCAAAAAAAAAGTGCAGCAGAATAATCAATCTAGTAAAACGACAGCCATCCTCAGGGAGGGAAAACAACATCACACTTGAACTAGGTCAGAATTCAGACAAGCAACAGGAATAAGGTGATAATTATGAACTCCCCTTCATTAATCGATCAATATATTCCATATCATACATACACAGCTATGGACCATTCTCAAATTTTTCATCATTGAAATATTGCTACCAGTGTCTACAGGGAAGACAACCCAGGCTGCTAACAACTCCTTGGGCTCCTAATTATTAAACTGAGGTTAAGTTTACCCAGCATCTCAACTGGAGAATTGACTGCATCTTCCTGATCTTGTGTGCCTACATACAAATATATATATGGGACATGGATCACATGTATGGGACATGTACCACACCTACACACTTGCACCATGCTCTTTGTGCAGTGTAATGTAGGACATTGCCAAATACAAAGGCAGAATGGGAAAAATCCCCCAAACAGAACTTCCGGTGTAACCACAGTTTTTGGTAGTGCATGACCCCTGTCAGAGACTGCACGCTTGTTTAGTAGCCTTTACGTTTTATGACATGGAAGTGTCTGTGGCACAGGTAATTTTTCTTCAGCTTGTACCAAGTGCAAGTACCTCGTGGGAAAGACTGAAACCATGAGCAGAAAAAATGAGCCCCGCAGCTGCATCTGTCTGTCCTCTGCCCTCATCCTGCCTCAGTCAATGGAGGCTCCTTATGATTGAGTGGCCAAACTGCCCCAGTATGTAAGTCCAGTACGTGAAATTAAAGTGCTACCTATTTCGGTGTTCCAGAGTACGGCAGGCATTTCTTTGCAGCAGTTCGGTGTCCCCTGCAGGAGTGTGCAGCACGCACAGGGAAGAGAGCTGAGCTGCTTTAGGAAAAGAACATCCTCATAACAAACAAGAGACATTAATTGTGTGGGAGGGACTAAGTCAAAAATCCCTATGTTTCCATAGAGTATGGATTTCTTTCTATGTGGAGTTCAAAGCCCCAAGTTAAAGTTAAAAATCCTTTCTGGCCTTGGACCAGAGAAAGTAAGAACGATCGCTTTCCCTGTGGACACTTCCAACTAGCATCACTAAATGGGAAGCTTTTGGAGACATCTCTCACATAGCAACAAAAGGATGAATAAGACATCAGCCTCTGAATCCTAAATGTTTTTCCCCTACACTCCTGAGCCCCTCAGAGATCACATTAGTTGAGTTCCAGCAGCATCTAGATAGAATTCAGATGTACTCTTTGTTTTTAGCCTAGCACACTATGGTATTATCACTGCATCTTCTAACAGGGCCTTTCTTTGCTTGCTCTTATTTATAAGTGTAGCATAAAGACTAAACATTTTCCTTTGACAGTCTCATTAAGGGACTGGAGCTGCCTTAGCACTGTTATGACAGGCTGCTCTTTGACCCTGACCGCGCTGGTGTTTTGTTTAGAAACCGCTTTACTCACTAAACTACATTCTTAAGAGTAGGCATGCTAGTTTCCTAACAGAGGAGACAGATTTCAAGCAAAACTAAACACGCCTGTTCCAAACAGACTTTCATTTTCTTTCTTCTCATTCCCTTGGAGAAACAGTTGGGTGACCCAGAGAAAGCCCAATGAATCTTTTACAATCATTTTCCTCCAACATAAACATTGTGATGAAAGATTTTCCTGCCCTGACTTGTTCTAAACTCAGCAACAAAAACATCCTGCCCTGCCTAACACCACCAGCAAATCAATTTTTTTCCTCTCCTTTACCATTTGTGGTGCTTTTTCTCCCCAGTGAAGACAGCCAAATTGTTTCTTCTGTCCCTCCAACACTTACTTCTTATTCCCTATTTCTTCAACAAGAGGCACGTGTGTGCTGAACTTGAAACAAATACCAATTTCTCTCAAATATCTCTCATTTGAATTAAACAGGGGTTAAGGAAAGACATACAAATGTGATGTATAAGAGCTAAATTCAAAGTGGCAAGAAAAAAATATTGCTAATCTTGCAGGCTGCTCATTTGCCAAACTTCCTCAACAAAGTGCACTAGTACCCCAGTGATGACAAATGTTTTAAGCTGTTTATTTATTTGCTAAAAAAGAAGAAAGTACCATACCCCAATGATAAAAACCAGAAAAAACAGCCTATGCCTCTGTGCTATCTGTCTCATGAACAGAGGGACAGGCTGGTCTCTCTAATGCTTTTTCCCCCTAAAAATTTATGAAATCAGGATACCTTCTGGCAATGTCCTTTTTTTTTTAAAAAAAAAAAAAAAATCAAAGTTTTCTCCCAAGTTCCCACTTCATTTTGAGGTCATATTCATGGGAAAACCTTAATTAAGGCAACCAAACCAAACAAACCCCATCATTTTGAAAAAGAAAACCCAACTGTCAGTAAAATAGTCATGATATTCTTGGCTTTCACCTTGGGAGAAGGAGAGGTGGGGGAACACTGTGGACATGAATTTTTGTCTCCAACAGTCCAGACCCCCCTAGGTGAAAATGCATATTTTAACATATATTAGCTAGTGTGCATTAATTAGCCCATATTAAAAGCATGCAATGGATAAAATAAGTCATAATATGCTTGCATGTTACATGGCTGAGTTTAGCATCATCAGGTGTTAACAACATGACATGTTAGCATAAGGATTTTAACACTCATCAGAGAATATGAAAAAGCTTTTTCTTTCTTTTGTGTTTGACAAGGCCCTGAATATTTGCTTGAAATTAAGGGTAGTAAGTCAAGGTTAGTCAGAGCTTGACTAGTCATACCTGAGTTTTATTTTCTCCTACTACAGACCTACATTCACACATTTTACCCAGGTGCAACAGGCCGCGGTAAGAGATAGCCTGCGCCACAAGAGAGTGCCTTTGTCTTCTACAGAAATCCTAAGTCTGATCCAAATTCAGGGTAATCAGAGGAAGAATCCGGATAGGAATTCTTAAAACACCATCAGTTTGGTGAGCTTTGAACAGGGTCCCACATTTCTGGCAAGCATGGGACTGGAAAGAGCAGGTAAGACAGCAGCAGAACCCAAACCATACACACCAGCCTGTGGCACACCTATTTTTTTGCAGCAGCCTTGAGGTCAAGCACCATCCCTGTGCCAGGCTCTGAGCAAAGACCAAAGACCCCCCTTCTCCCAACCCCAGGAAACGGCTGGGAGATGGAGCTCCTTCTGACGGTACCACGTACTTCATCACACCAAAACTGGTGCTGACTGCATTGCACTGATAAGGAGGACAGTCAAGGTTCTGGATAAAGCTCAGTACAGCTCTTTGAACACAGTGAAATGCCCCAGTACTTGTTTCAGACAGGAACACTTCTTTGTTTTCAAAAGGTGAAAGGGGTCTGCTTTATATAAGGCAGTCTCCATTAATATGGGCTTTCATGGGAGAACAAAAGCCAATGATGCAACTTTCCCTGCTTAGAATCTCAATTAGAAACTTTGATTTAGCACCAGTACACAGCTTGGAGAATAACTGGGAAATGAGAGAGAAGAGTTGATGCAGAAGAAGTAGTTTCCGAAAATGAAAATCACACTTTCTTTTTAAGAGAAAGACAGCTGTAATACCCTACAATTTAATAGCAAACCGAAATGGATGGTAGGTTCTTTAAATAGTCCATCAAGGAAAATGCAGAAAGTTTTAGTATTTTCTGTGTCTGGGCATACAAAATAGAGGTGAAAGAAAGCTGACACATGACAGAGTCTGGGTCTTCTTTTGCAGCATATAAAGAACCCCCAATTGATTCATACTAGCACTGTTAATAGCTATTCAAGACCACTGGAAAAAAGATTACAGTATTTGAACCTTGGATAGGGAAATCAGTAAGTTTCAGTTAGCATTATGGATTCAAGAATCCCAGGAATTTCTGAGCTTTAGGATGCAGCACAAACTGCCTCCACCATCTTACACAGATCCCCGAGTGTCAAAGGAATCAACAAATACAAGAGGGCAGCCAGTTATTAAAAACTGGGATCTCAGCCTCTGTACCTCAACTTCCCCATCAGAGGAAAAATCTCATTGAATTATAGTAAATGTACACAAATTATACACCTTAAGAACTTAGAGCACAGTTAAAACAGAGTGCAAAAGTTTGATTACCAGGTAAAACAATACATGCTTTTATATAAAGAGGCAGGAGGTTCGTAAACATGTCTTGGGTTTTTTTGTTGTTGTTGTTTTAAAGAAAAGTCCTATTGAAAACAGAATTTATTTCCATAGTATTTTTATCTCTTATATGAATAACTGTCATGTGCGCTATAAGAGGAGACTGGTTAAATTATCTCACCAAGTACACAGGGGGCTGAACAGATGGCAGCACCACTGAGGTAGCAACAGGAATCGCTAGTCCTCGCTTATCCAGATGATCTTTATCATTTCCATAACATTAGAAAATGACTCACCTATGAAATACAATGTTCTGAGGATGAGGCAGAAAATTTCCCTTTTTTTCCCCTGGAATGGAATTTTATGGACTGTCTAGACATCAGCATATATTAGTAGTAGTTCTAAAAGGAAAGCACATACAGACATAAAGCATTTCTGCTAATTTGTGGGCTTTACGTTTTAAAGGCCACTTATTTGATAGAGGATGTTTATTCAAAATGTACATGAACTATGTGCAGTCTGCTGATAGCTACCTCAGGTTCTTTAGTTTCTTTGTAGGCAGGGCTTTTTTGGATAAGATTATCTTGAGCTGCACATACACCTTTATCTTACCCATTAAAAAAAATAGTTTAGAGCACGATTATTGTGTTGAACAAAACCACACATGACAGCACGTATAGGGAATCAATCCCTTACCCACAGAAGGCAAACCATGGTTGGTTTTGGGGACTTTTGAATTTATACAGTCGTATGAAACACACAGGAGACAAAATACCTCGGTCATAGGGAAAAAACAAAGCTTCCTTCTTCCTGCTTATTTATCCCATCCTGCCATATGTTCCAAAGCAAAGGAAAAAAATCTTAGTTACAGGAGTTACTGGACTACTTCCTTGCCTACAAAGCAGAGCCTTTTTAGAAAAAGAATTGGTTTTATCACTATTTCCATTAATAGCTAGAGCTCACAAATAAGTTGTTAAGTGCAGCGTTGCACATTGAAGCCAAGAAAATCAGCTCAATTTCACTGAATGGAAGAGAGCAGTGTGGGGTTTGTGTTTAGGATTTGTCTGGGGTTTTTTTCTTTGACTTAGCATGCTAGTATGCAAATGGTTAAACCACAATATTTAGGAATTTTTAGTAGCAATTGGCAGACAAGGCAAATATATACTAGATATAGTTCAGCTGGTGCGGACAGTAATGCAGTAGGGATTAACTATGGCCAAGGTCTATAAACATACTCTGCAGACAAACAGGTCTTTGGTGCCTCTTTATACCTAGACAAGAGCAGTTGTGGAGGGGGAAAAAGATAAAAGAAAAAAAAAAGCACAGCACTTCAGTTCTCAGAAACTTGTCCCTCCCAACATAAGCAATTGAGAAGAGCAAGTCAAATTAGGCCACAGAGTGGAACAGGGCTTCTAAAGTCTGACCTGGCACCAAGATGCTTCCTGTAGCCAGCTGTCTGTACCTTGCAGAAAAAAAAAGCCTCCTAGGATAACTCTTGTGGCGTAAGAAGGTTGGAAACGTTCTATGTGCCACAGAACTTTATTCCAATGCAAATCTTGCATTCATTTTTTTCACAGTAACTGTAAGGTTTCATGTCCTTGAATCAGGACAAGCACAAAAAGCTGAGGGATGGTGACTTTTCTATGAGGGGACAGTGCTGGAGCGTATAACCACTGCACTCCCTGAAACTTGTGAGGGAATTCTTAACTTAGTTGAAAATGCAGTACATGCCTAAGTTTGCCTTCAAGCTGTCCTTAAGCTGAGGATAGTTGAAATGCATGTCTGCCCTAAGTAAGGCAGAAAATTATTAAAGATATAAGGCTACAAACTACAGTGAAGGTCAGTAATGCCCAGGCAAGAAAGGAATACAGTACTCCTATGAGGTGACACACGGAAAAGATGTTTGCGCAAACAAGAGAAGACATATCTGCAGTTTACTCAGAAATAACAGTAAGTGAGATCTGCAAGAGCCATTTCCTGGCTGAAAAACCCCCAAACTGGTGGTATCAGCTCTGTATGTTTTATTCCTTATTAGCTCTCCTTAAAACACAGAGACCAATCCTACTTACCTTACACAGCAGTGATCTTGGCAAACAAACAAAAAGCCTACCAAGCCATCAACCCAGAGACAAGTGCGCTTGTGCAAGGCCCAGATACCACCCCTTAATGTTCATTATCTTAATCAGGAGAGATACTCTATTAGTGCCTTGGCTGTTCTTTTGTCTCCACATCCTCTCAAAACTCAACTGCTGTCCTGCTTGCCCACTCCCAGAAAAGCCATGCTGGAGCCACAGAAAATCCATCCATCTCCTCTGGGAGAAAAAACCTCGTCAAATTAGCCCTGAGCACTATCGCTAGCTGCCAGCCAGCTACCCGGCAGCACAGGAAACCTCTACTAGGACCACGTTGATTGCAAATGGTGCCCTCCAAAAGCCCAGCCACGCACAAGCGAGCTCAACGTGCACCCAGACACATCTCCATCATCACTTTTAAACCTCACAGTGCAGCTACAACTTAAATCTGGCTGGATTTAAGAGAAGAGGTAGGATGTGGCTTGGACTGTGTGATGATAATATAGGATAAATAATTTGTTTTAAAGAAAGTCTGGGGCCTCTTTGGAAAAAAATTAAGTATGCAAATACAGAAAAATATTCACCTTGGGTAAACTATCTCTGCTATTAAAAGAATTTGTCTATTCTTTACGTATTCTGCATAAAGTAACAGAATTTCTTTAAATAAATGACTTTTTTATTTTTCAGTGAAGCTTTTCACTCCAAGGTGTGTGTAAATGCAAGGTACTTGTACTGCATGGACTTGCTGTTCAGCTGACCAGCTGTAAGAGCAGGGTACCACCACACGCACCAGTAGAAACTGCAGCACAGGCGAAAAGGTGGAAGAGACACTTCCTATTACAGATGCACTTTGCTGAAGGGCCAACCTAGTGCTTCAGTGCTTGCTGTTATTTCCTAAAAGAAAAGTAGTGAAAATCCTAGGAAAATACTAAATAATAAATCTGTGCCCTGAAGAGCATGAAAATTTTTCCCAAAACAACTGAAAGCAAAATGTCTGCTTCATACACAACCTTTCCCAGACCAAATTATTCGTCCCCACCCTTGAATGAACAATAATAGGCTATCAAGGCTGTGCCATAAAACCCCACGTTATAATGTGAAAATTACAGCGCGAAAAAAAATCTGAATCTAACTGGAAAAAGGCAGCATAGCTGAAAACATAGGTACAGTCTATGTATTCAACCAGAGGCAGCGGCGATAAATCATTTTTAGAAGTTAACCCCAATCATGCTGAAATAATGGAAGTTCCTAATGGATTGCAGATGGGAGCTGGAAAGCAGAAAGCCAGAAGAGGAGAAGGCACATGGCTCCACACTCCAACAGCCCCTGAGTTATGTGCTTCAGTGGGGGAAGTGACATGTGTTTATTTTACTTTACTGTTGTTTTCACAACCCGTTTTACCACACCACTGAATGACACCATTATAGGGCCTGAACTGTTTTTCAGCTGCAGCACTAGCTTTAAAAATAACGGGACCTTCCAGACCTCTGATGGAAATGATGCTTAGGGATGCCTCCACTACTTCAAGGTACAACTAAGGGAGAGTTTTCTTGTTTTCTTATAAAGTACAGCATAAAAAACTATTAAAAATAAATGCTTAAGCATGTAGCAAACATGTAACAAAAACTGACTTTTTTTTAAAGTTTTAGTAATAAGACAAGCTTTGCTATTTCAAACATTGTAAAACTTATACCAGAATTTTGCTGCAGTGGCGGTCAGGAAAGACATATTCAAGGCTAAATTTCCTTAAGCAACGGCATGTAATAAAGCCTATTTTGGCTTTATTGTCCTGGGCTTACTTACAAACCCTCGAGGAAAAGGTCAGTGCACAACACGATATGAAAAACACAATGATAATCCAGTCTGTGCATTTGGGTCTTGATGGTAAGAAAGATTCTCTCTCCAATTCAGTCTAAGTTATTGCCATGATTTTTAATGAAGTGACAACAGGGCTGAAAATCTCCAACAAATTTGCTACCTTTGGAAGCAAGGAGCTTTCCAGTTTCAGTCAAAGAACAAAATTTTTGCCAACTATCCTGCCTTTAAATAGATGATCATGGACCTTCCTGCCTCAAGGCACAAAGTTACAGAGGCTGTAGCACTGGTTATTACAATTAGGCAAAGAATCAATATCTCCAACATTTCTGACTTCAGCTAAGAACAAAAATGTAGACTGTGTTAGGGGAACTTCAGAGTTTCAGTTTGTAGAATGCATTTACTGGATCTGAAAAGGAAATATAGTTCCCCAAAGTAACGGGTATAAGACAATGATTAATCTACATAAATGTTGCTGAAACTGAGCTGGTAGTTGTTTGTCCTTGCCTTTTAGATTGCTGCAGCTTGAAGCTAGGTATTAATATTCATTGAATTCCTGCAAAGTAGTCCCCAGCTCACCCAGGCAATTCACAGCCTGAATTCAGCAGGAGGCAGGTGGTGTAGTTGCCCTCTGTTAAAGCTGATCATACAAGAAGAGTTTATTACTATTGATAACATGCTAAAAATAGGAAGATTTTCTAAACAGAAACCCCAGCAGAATTGTATGTTTCTTACTTTAAGTTTCCAGATCCATGTAGGGCTTTTTTTCCCTTCCCAGTGCTCTTAAACTTTTTCAGTCTTTAAACTTCAGAACATGCAACATCATTATTTCTTTCCTTGGAAGATGTTAATACAATTTCAAGTGGACTAACAAAATAATATTATTCTTAAACTCTATTAGCAATTTATAGATTATAAATGCAATTAAAGTGATTTATTTTAAAACAGAGTTGTGGCTCTTGTGTATAACTCCCTCTCATAACAAATTTGGTGAGGAGAAATTGTGTAGCCAGATTAGGAGGAAGAGTCATTCATAACTTTTAGAAGACAAGGAGAGAGGTAATGGAAAATTCATAAACGGTGTTTTAAAAGCATTTGCAAAGGATAAAAATCATAAAGCAACCTAAAAATTTAATACACAAAAGTTCTCAAGGGACTGACTTCAAATCATCACTGACATTGGCAATCCAAGCTGTATAAAAACCAGCTGTACCTCCTAGCCTCAAAACCAAAAATATTCTGATCCACAATAAAATGAATATCAAAAACACACTGATCATGTAAATCTACATCTCTAGGTATTTCTTACCTGCTGAACAACTTACTGCACAATAAAACGCTTAAGAGAATTGCTACCAAAACAAGGTGAGCACCAGTTCTATAAAGGGCCTATGAACATGTTTGAAAGTATCATAAATAAGCCTAGCCATAGGCTTTCTTGGACACCTTTTATGCTTCTGCTTCAAAACATGCTTAGATGTCTTTGTGAATTAGAACTTTTCTGACACCTTGCAAAGGGGTCTGCAGATTCAGTTCTTCTTCCTTATTGTGTTTGAAGTCTTGGACAACACACCAAGGCCATCCTTCTTCTCTCAGACTTTCGGGGCAAACCAAGGCAGAGTGAGTTTATGGAGCCTTGTTGCTGACTTGATATAGGCCAGAATATTGAATTTCTTTCTTTAATATATTCCCAGTTACTTGACAACAAACTTCTTTCTATACCTGTTCTTTTGATTTTTTACTTTTTCTTCCCTACTTATGTCTTCAGATCTGTGCATGCCTCATTTGGGAGGGGCAAATAGTCAATGTGCATGAAACACCAATTGAGAAAAGCTGTTTGGGAAAGAATTGTTTTCCTTTCTCCACATTGACCAGAATTTTACCCTTGCCCTTTTCATCACATAGAGCTACTAAGCACAAACCAAAATCTGGCATCTTCTCACTGTTGTTGTATAGTTACTTCCCTTGGTAAAATGAGACACAAGGGAATATGAGCAACAGATGTAAACCACCCTGTATTATTAGCCACAACTCACCTTATTGCATTTGCGAACAGTATCACCTTTGCATCCTGTTTTCGTGACTAGGTATGCAGGACTGATGGGAAATGGCCCATTTTTAACCCACCTCACTCTGAAGCTGACACAGTAACGCCACAGCGATTCTTCACGTATAGTTCAAAGGCAGCATCAGAACAGACAATCTGACCATTTCACTGAAGTGAGAAATCACGTATCTATGATGATGCCTTCAAGGCATATTTGGCTGCAAGAGCCAACGTACCATGCTTCAGAAGGCGAGGAAAGGCTACGCAAGCAGAATGAATGAGCACTGAAGACAAAAATTGCATTCATATCTAGTCCTACCTATTTGATGGGTTTTTTGGAACAATAACGTCACAGGAGCAGACAAGCTCTGAATATGTATGAGCATCTGCACGTACACATCTAAAACATTTGCCAGCAAAAGTGCATTTCTCTCAATCCTGAAGCTTAAAAGTGGATTTGACCATCACAATGAAAGGGTGATAACACTGTCTGACCTCCGCCTGACTCTCTGCCCTCCTCTTGGATGCTGACTAGCACTGACTGTTGAGAATAACTAAAAATAACCAGCTTGTCTCATATATTGTAGTAAGGGCAAGGGGAGAAAAAGAGGTGCCATATTTGAGTTTATTGCTGTTCACCCTCCTGTCATCTTCCTCTTATATTTTTCCCCTTGAGAACAGAGCTTGTTGCAGAAAGCACAATTATCACGGATGATGGGAGCCAAGAACTTACTAATGATTTCAAACCAGTGCCAAACTGGTAATGAGTTTGGGGTTTTGAGGCAGAAGAGGGAATTAAATGGGACAGCCTACTCCACAGAAGATCATACTTAAGGGTGACATCCCATCACCACACAGAGTAGACTTCAGTTTGTAAGGTATAAGCTGAATGAAGCCCAATGAGAGAATGCCATCATACAGAGCATAAAAATATAAAGCCCAAAGATGTTTTCTTTTCTCATACTTTTCAGGGTTTCACAGGTTTTGATTCCATGTGCCTTGTTTCTTTTTATTTGGTTGGGGGCGAGGGGAGGCTTTTGCAAAGGAAATTTTTACTAGCTGCTGACTATCCAGAGGCATGTATTAAATGCATCATGCTCAGTATCACTCTGATTGCACCTATCAAATCATCCACTTCTGTGGTCAGGTCATCAGCAATGTTCTGTACCTTGGTATCTAAGACATTTCCCTAGGAAAAGGTAGATCCCATTTCCCAAAATTACCTAGTAAATCACAGGAGAAACCCTTACAAGCAAATCAGTATTGATTAAAAGACAAGGGAAAAAATGCATTGAAGAGAAATGTGTTTTTTGAACAAATAAGAGCAGATGTGGAAGGTCAAGTACATTGGCTGGTAATTATTGTCCGCATGTGATCAACACACATGAGCTGCTCTCAAGGTTCGAGTACTAATCACAGCACTAGAAGATATAGTAAGGTTTTTCAGTTTTGTTTGGTGGGTTTCATCTCTGAATGACTCTTGGATGCCATCAGTTCTGCACTGCTTAATCACAAGCAATGTCAAAAGTTCAGCGGGAAGCAGGTTAGGAAAGCAGGTAGTGATGCATTCATAGGCAGAGAACAGGAGAAAGTCAACAACAGCAGGTAAGGTCAGGCAGAACTATAATGCACATGGGGACTCCCAGGAGACGAGAAATATGACTGCACTGCTTGCGTACTGACGACCGGGAATACATCAAGATTACTGTTCTGTAACCCAAACAAGTCCTGAAGGCATAAAATATTCAACAATTGCCAGGCACATTCTAACACTGAATAACTGGGAAAAACAGCATCAAGTATCTCAGAAAATTTTAACTCTTCTCCCCTGTGCCCGCTCTCCAAACTCCCCACCCCCTTTTTTTGTATTAGAACCTGATCAGGATATTTTCAAAAATCAAATGGAATTAATTGGAACAGGGACAAAACCACTTTATTTTCATTCCTTGTTTAGTATTTTTTTCAGTGCCTGTGTCACTGAAATTTCGGCGTATTTGCTTATGCACTCAGGCACTGAGGACTTTCAGCAAAAATTTCTTCTTCTCCTTGTTGTGTCTTTACTTTATCTGGAAGAGTGCTTAAGCTTTTGGATTCAGGCTTCAGAAAGTCTGGCACCCAGGGTATTCTTCCCTTCCCGCTTAATCCCAGGCAAATGAATGAAGTCACAAGGTACAAGCCAACAGAGCTCTTGGGCTCCTGCTCCTGAGGGTCCAGATCACGTTGCAAGGATTCTTTAAAAACTGGCAACGCAGCTAATCCCAGCGCTGCCAAAACCCATCTTACTCCACACCACTTGAATAGACAAAAGCCCAAGTTATTCTTAACCAGCAAATTAATACTGAAAAGAGTGAGTCAGCACAAGCAGTTCTTATGAGGGCTTCCTCATCCAGAAACAAAAACAAGTCAGCAAACTTACGCATTTTCTAGAAAGTAGAGGACACACAAAACTGACATTTTCTCAGTTCAGAGAGCTGCTAGTCCAAAACACTGCCTCCGGCAGCAGCCACTCACAGGTGGGTAACACCTGAGAAACAGGGACATTATATGATGATGCTTTTCCCAGCATCCCCCCAAGCACCCTGTATCAGGGGCTTGAGGAACTTTCTGAGCTGGGGTCTGGATCTTCAGGTATAAGAAGCACTGATGGCCTTATCCTGCATGAAATCGCTCCTCTTTACTCCCAGGTATACCTCTGGTCTCCACAGCTGCCCTCTCAGCACCTTCTCACACCACACCTTGTACAGGGGTGCACATAAAGGCCTTTGAAACGCTACCCTGGCACAAATAAGGGGTCATTATTTCACAGGCCTTATGTAAGAATGAGCACTGCCAGATCCCGATTTGATTAATTACTGCCTAGAGATTACGGAGCGCAGCTGAAAGTACACCCTTTTCCATGTTCTATTTGAGGCCCTGCAAAGGACCCTTTCTGAAAGAAGGAGCTGGGAATTTGAGTGTTTATAATAAGGCACTGTGTATTTATGCAACAGTCCCTTGGTTATGCTCCATTATCCCGCCTGGCCTTTTTTTGACCTCCCTGCTGCCCATTGTTTGACTCTGTTATCCACAGCAGAGCTAAATGCCTGAACCTTGCCAAAGAAAACAGTGTCATGCATGTGTCAGATCACAAGTTTGCATCCTAAGTCATTGTTCCAGGCTCATTAACAGGAAACACAACCAACCAAAGCTGCTTTTGGTGGCTTGCAGGTATATTTGAGGGCAAGAACGGCAGAACAAGGAGCTAAAGATTACCCTGAGAAAAACAGTGCCACAACAAAACGCATTTATCCTGCACTGTTGACCTTCCTATTCTATTACAGTTGGTGCTTGGAAACACCGTCATTTTATGAGCAATTATAGGGTTAGAGCAATTTAGGATTAAAAACCATATTTCAGGAAAAAAAAGGGTGAATCTTAACACAGCCACCTTTGGTTTCAGCTGGAGGAACAAGCGGTTTGTTGGTCAATGTGTGAAACAAGAACCACAAGAAAGTGTTTGGTGGTAACTAAGTAGCAGATGAAGTTGAATGGCAGATTTTTAATTAAAACTCTATCTGTTAATAATGGCACCGAGAAGCAGTCTACACTGGACAGGTCTTGCTGCCTATACCCAAAGCTCTTTTTTTTGACAGATAAACATTATGAGCCAATCGTATACATATCCTTTTCACCGCATGAGTAGAGATTTGGTAGGATTATGAGTCACAGCTTGCTTTATTTTTCTGTCTCCAAGACATAAAGAAAGCCATTTTGTTTCTTTTCAGAAGTAAAGTTCTGTGAACAGGAAAGGTGAACACACAGGGCAGAGAAAACTCATTTAACAAGCATCAGCATCTAACCCTACAAAACAACACCCTCACAAAACTGCTGAAGAAACTACGTGAAAATTACAAAAAAAAAAAATCTTTGTCAGCAAACACCATTGGCTACGATCTCCACAGTTTCGTACTTTCCAGATGGTCTCATGCCACAAAGCCAGGTTTTACACTTCAGTGTGATCGGCTGCTATCTTCTCCCATCACAGCCGGTGGTGACAATAGTCACCAAACCCACCTGCACGCTACCTTTGTTGCCTATTAGGAGAAACTCTGCAACGGGTGTCTTTTACAGGTATTATACATCTTGGTCCACATCAGTCTGAAGTGAGCAGATGTAGGCACTTGTAGAAGAAATAGTGAGACCGATATGAACACAGTATGAATGGAAATGTGTGTGTACGTGTCGGAAAGAAAAAACAGAACCAGGGTTGAAGGGCACTACTTGCACACCACCCAGTGATGGCCCACCAGTGGCCCTCACTTACAAACATGCATTGCCAGTTTTCCAGAGACCGTGTCAAGAGGACAGGACTCCAGAACAATGACAGGGTCACTCTCGACCCTGTTAAACCTAAAGCCCCTGGAGGTCCTGCAGCTCTCTCCAGCCTTGATAGAGCACAGCCTTCGCAAGAAAAGCGTTAACACCTGACTGCTTACCAAAACTTTTAACATGTTTTTTGAGGTCCAGGTAAGACACAAGTACACACTGGAGTTTGATTTGAAGCACGTCAGCAACATCTAATAAAGTTTCCCACGTTACATTCCCATGTAACAGAACATAACTCTATTGTGTGATAATTAGGATTAAGGTCAATCTGAAAACTTCTCCTGAAAGCAGAAGGAATCAATACATTCTTAGGAAACTTTTCAGCCTCTCAAGACAAAAAACCCCACCCATTAGCACTTCCAGCAAAGGAAGGAGAAAAATTTATGAGGGTGGCTAGGCACCAGCAAGCTGGAAAATCTCCCTTCAGCAGACTTTTCTAAAAACAAGAGAAAAGAAAAACATCTCCCAGTGGGCAAAGTAACAAATGCATATTCTAAGCCTCATTTAGAACCAGTTCTAGCCAGTTGAAGGAAACTTCCAAAACAGAGGAATGTAAATATAGTCAATTAGAATGACTACGCTAATACTACCCTAAATTCTGATGAGAGCACTCTTCTGACAGGAGAAACAGTTCTGCCACCTCTCTATTATGCCTTGGCTGCACCTTTTTTCTCAGGCAGCTCTGACCCCCGCCAAGTCATCTCCATGGGCTGCTCAGGCATCAGATTCCTACAGCTTCTTTTCAAAGAGCAGTGTTTACATGAAGGTACATTAAGATGAAGACACCGTTACCAGTGGTCACACTGAATACTTCACCATATTCCCTTACATGTTCTCTCTAGAAATCAAGCCATTGCTGCAAGTACCAACATAATATTAGTAAGTAGATAAGTATTTTTGTAACACAGGCTTTATTTAACCAGTGCAAATCCCAAAAGAAACTTCCGTTCTTCAGTAGGGGGTAAGCCTGTTGATGCAGCCATCAGGAAGCACAGGGCAACACCATGATGGAGGAGGTGAGATCATGGAAGGATGCCACAAACATTGTCATAGGCAACATTGCAGTTACTTAAAATCACTTCACTGTCCAGGATAACCGTCAAGACACAATCACACATTCCCTATTCTACGTGTGAAGGAAGTTAGACAACTAAGAGGGGAAGCAAGCTAATAACACTGAAGAGAGTTCGCTACTCTCCAAGAAAGCTTTGTCACTACGGCCAGGCCGCTAAAAGTTGCTTCCTGCAGTATATGGTTCATAGCAGTGATTCCTCTTCCAGACTTATCTTTTCCATCTTTCTTCAACACAAAGTTGGAGAAAGTTACCTCACTCTCTAACTTGGAGCTACCTCCCTACAAGAGCTCAGTAGTCAAACCACTAGCCATGGGAGATCCAAGCTGAACATCACGCTCTGAGGGATGGAGACAGCCTTTTCTGAGGGCTGCCACCTCACAGAGGAGGCACTGGGGTTCTCGGCCCCAATTAATAGTAAGCATTAATTGAAATAGGGACTAGAACTAGTTCCCTATTCCCAGCTGAGCGGCTTAGCCTTTAGGCTACAGTCATTCTTATGAGCTTGCTCACTCTTGCTCTCCCTGACCCACAAAATTCTAACGCCCAAAAATGTGGAACAGCTTAATCTGAAGGCACAAAGAGTGCCAACTGACTGCTAGGGGACTTTCTTCAGAGGGAGAAGGGGATTCAGGCAGAGAAAAAATTGGAGCCCCAGACCTTGTCACAATCACAGAACAAGAGAATGGAAGGACAGCACTAGGTGATGAGGTCAGCTAGGGAAACACATCCTTGGAGGATCCCAGCAGCACCTACAGCAGTGCTCAATATCCAGCAACAGTGTAGTAATGGATCTCACAGCAAGCCAGAGGTGTTCCTGAATAAAACTAAAAACAGACGTTTACATGGGCAGAAAATTATACAGGTGGAAACTCAGGCACCTAATGACTGTAGGATCTTCTAGGTGTAGGTGACAATCAAATGTCTTAAGGATCTCAGTTTTAGACCTAACTACATCCTACATTTAATAGGAAGCACTATATACCCAAATCTCGTTACAGTTTAACCCTAGAGCAACAAAACAAGAACCTGAAATTGGATAGCAGAAGCAGAATTTAGTTAACACTATGTATGTGTTCACAGTTAACGTTTTTAGGCTTTACTCTGAATTGTAGAAAAAGACAAAAAACTCTTCAGGCTGAGAAATTATAATTTCTAAATAAGAAATAACCAACTAGGAATTTTTTGAAGGTATATTTAGTATAGAAATACCAGTTCCTAATATTTATTTTTTTTTTTAGATAAAAGTAAACACAATGCCTGTAAGTTTTTTCCATTTCTCGTGTATTTTCAGAATGCAGATGACACCACATAGCATGAGGTTGCATTTCTGAAATGGCCACAGCTACCAGTAAAACTTCTTATAATTATTCTCCCAACACAAGTGCTCACGCTTTACATCATACGTAAGTTCCCCTTACAAACAAGTCCAGGCTATCACCCCCATACATTTCCTGATTAGCATGAAGTGTGAAATCTTTGTACTACTGAAGCAAATAAAAGTTTAGCTACTGATTTCAAGGGCAGTGGGGCTGCACAACTTCTTCCTAGATTTTTTTTTTCCCCACTTGGCTTCAGCACATTTTTATTTTTCTCCTCACCCACTTTTCCACTGCCCTCATCCCTGCTTTTGCTCTCCGGAAGCCCAGGTGTGTGCTGTTGCCATGGCCCATTAACATTGCCATCACATAAACCTCCCTGTTCATCTGTTATCTCCTGGACTGCAGGTACCCAGGTCCCGATTTCCTTCTGCAATCCCAGCACCTGCTGCAGAGACACTTAGTAGCACAGCCTTTGCTTCCTGACTTTCTTATGCTACTCCTCCTCTTTTTCACTAGTCTTGTTGGGAAGAAAGAGATCACCATACCTGCTAGCCTCTTCAGACAAAAAAGCATTCATTTACCCACCTCACACAACTCCCAATCCTAGTCTCATAACACCTATAAAACTCAAACTGAACCATCATCTTTCATCTCCATTTTCTATGATTTCACCTGCTTCCACTCTTTGCTTCATGCTCCTTCCCCTCCAGTTGCCACCTGTTTTGAGCCAGATGCCTGGCTACAAGGCACCCAGCCTCATCATGGAGAAGGAATATGATCTCACCACAAGAACTTTCTGCTCCAGCTTCCGAGCTGGGTCATCTGTGCATGTATAACCGCTTTTGTCAGTCCCCAACTTCTTAAGGTAATAACTTCATCTCCTGTACCCATCTATAAAGTGCTTATGGTTACCATAAAGAAAAATTTTTCAGTGGCACAAATGGAAGAACTGGTCACTCATCTCCTGACTATAGGTAAACACAGTATTTTTAAATAGGAAAAAACAAACACCAGAGAATTAGAAAATGATAAAAGATTGTATTTTTAAAATATGCTTTAAAAAAGAGTATGTCTTTAACATTTGTAGTAAAGGCAGGCAATTTATACACTGTTTGAAAAGGTTAAATGAGCTAATAACCATCCTCATCTCTCCATCCAGAGGAGTCATCTACCATAAACCATGTGATGCATAACCTACACAAAATCTGGTCTCTGCTAAAATATGGTCTCTCTAGCCTCAGTTTTAAAATCAGTGTATTTTTTGGTTTAGATTACAGCAGTTTTAAGAATCTCCAAATAACCTTCTAACATTCCCTGAGGTCTTCGTAGGAGAAAAGAATGAAAAGGGTTACCCACTTTTGAAAACGTATATTTTATTTAGTTAGATGATAGTTAATAATATTCTTGTCCAAAACTCTAGGAATTTTTATAACATCAAAAATAATGCTGCTGGTGTTTTACTGTTTTGATCATTTTTAACATGAATCTAGAAAGCCATCTGTGTACAGAGATTCCTGACTCATCCTTCACCATCAGGGTGAAACAAAGGCTCAAGTTCTTCAAAAATGTGTCTTTTTCTCGTGATGAGCATTGAAATCAGTTTGTTTGCTTTGCCAGACCGAGATGCACAATCTCCAGAGACCTGAGCCTGATACATTCCCTTTTATAGCAAGGGGGATCCAGGTCAAGCTGCCCTGCGGACACCAGCTGCGACTATATGGCAGATACTTGCAAAAAAGGCATCAATTTTTAAACTCTGGGGCTATGGAATTCCCAAGATTCCTAAAAGCAATCAGCATTCATGTGAGTGTATTCTGATGGTTCACGAATGCTCATACACATTCATATGACCATGGATTTCTGCGCAAATTCAGAAAGCAGAACGTATTCAGAAGAGTGACAGACTAGAGAATGGAGGAGCACTGACTATGTTATTAAGGGATGGGGTACCAATAACAGGGGTCACATTTTGGAAACTTTGTACTCTTCAGTATCATAAGGGACTAAGTGCATGGATAAAGTACCACCAATTTCTGTCATCTATGCAAAAACACTATTTCAAGAACCACACAGCAGTTTTTCAAACCTTTTGTATTAAATCTGAAGGTGAAAGGAGTGATTATTTTTTGCTTATAAGATATCTTAGTAAGGCTTAAAAAACAACTATAAAGCGTATTTTTTTGACAGGGTGAAGCAGGGAGGAGAAGAGACAGGATACAGTCAAGTAACTTACATCCAGAATCTGTCTTTACATCACTCAGTACAGTTGCTCACATAAAGACCATCTGTATTTCTTCCATTTTTGTCTCCAACTAGATTTTCAAAGAGACAAGTTACTCTCTCATTACAGCAATCTACTTGTGGCAGCTTCTAATGACTGTCTTCACCCCCAAATGTACCAGACATTTCATTTTAAAGTGTGTTTTTTCCACCTTATTGATTGTCGAGATTTGCAGTAAGCTAAGTCTACCTTTTCCTATCAGCAGCACCCAGAACCAAGTTGACAAAGTTCATCAACACAGTAGAAGGGCATTTCATTTCTGCAGGCATTTGGATTTATATGCTTGGACCAAGGTACACTGAGCTGGGTACAAAGGTGAGACTCCTTTGAGCGTAGGGTGTAATTCAGTCTGACAAGATCCCTAAGAGCCCAAGGTAGGTGTCAGTCACCTTATATATCTTATTATATTCAAGTAATTAATCATAATAGTGTCTGGTGTAAGCTTGGTAATGAACTGACTGCACTAATCCCATTTATGTTTAAATACATTAATTGTAGTTCCACAAAAGAGTTCAACATAGTCAAGGACTTTATACTCAGGGTCCAACATCATCTTAAAAATAACACACAGTTTATCAGCCTGATTTTTATTCGAGTAATCTCTTTTCTCACACTTTAACTACCGGGGCTTGTTTCTATTTAGCATTAGAACAGGAAACAATTGCAGATGGTCTTGCACTAAGGGTTACTATTATCTCCAAAGAAATGAGGACAATCAATATTCTAGGGAGAACAGGTACTAAAACTGCCTCCTGAATAACTTACAAATCAATAATCGTGACAGAAAATGGAAGAGAGATTTACATTTGAAGGAATCCCAAGGAGACCCCAGAGGAAAGAACTGAGTACAAAGACAAACGTGTGTTTTCTCTAATTTAGTTCTTCATCTGAGACCCATCTGAGACCCAGGATTCTGCCTGCCTGCAATCTTTAACCAAATGGTTAGGTAGGTGCATCAGTAGCTGGTTGCCTGCTACCAGAGAAGCTTTTAGAATATATTTTTAGGATAAATAGATACGAACTTGAATTTTATTTTTTGTGTTAGCTGTTGAAACAGCAATTACAATCGCATATTTTATGTTGATCTTGTGAATAAATAGCATATATTTACTTCCTACTGGAACCTGACTTGTATTATGCGCAAGTTCAGCAAAACCATTAAATAATAACGTTCAATGGGAGTAGAGGACCCGGTTCCAGTGATGGACCTTAGAAACTGGAATCTTCCACTGAGGAAGAGCAAAGAGCTGTAAGAAGGTTACAAGGCCTTGTAGAAGCAGGACACTTTGTATAAACAATGCGTGCCTTGCAAACAAATATACTCTTGAAGAGGAACAGAAGGCTGATAACAGGCGAACATCCCTCTGCAAGAGGTGCCAAAAACTGGCTTAGAACCAGACAACTTCTAAAAGCAACAAAGATCTACAGTGACTAGGGAACAGGTAAAGGCGGCAGTGGAAGATGGCAACCACCCACTCCATTAAAGACTGAACAGACCTACCCCCCTCCCACTGTACTGGAGCAGGTACGCATCAATTAAAGGACACTGTAGCTTTAAATGAAAACGAGAGACTGTACGAACCAATAGAAATTATTAGGTTAAGGTGCTAACCAATAATTGTAATTAAGGGTGCGTATTGCTGTGTTTTGAACCGCATAAATATTCCAAAGAGTTTGTAGGCCAGGGTGCTAGCTTTGTGGATTACCACACCTAGCACCCACCTCTGCACAGAAATGATTTAAACAAATACCTCTGTTCTATGCATCCACTGACATCTTGCACAGTAGGTGAACGACTCCACTTTGGGACAACAGCGGGAAGACCCCATCCCAGCGGTTTTTATAGGTTAGAGGGATGCCATTCCACTTGGCTACAGAAAGTGTAATAAACTTTGTTAATTTGCTGAGTTCATATGAAAGTGGCATTTTTGCAGAATCACCTAGGAAAGATCTTTTCCAGCAGCCTGGACAGTGGGGAGAGCCCCTAGGTCCAAGCAATCCTGGGGAAAGCAGGGAAGATGTGAGGTTACTTCCAAGTGCTGCCTTCCCCTACATGTTGCTTTGCTTACAAAACTGAATATGTGAATGTTTGCAAGAAAAATAGTAAGACCAAGGTATGAACGTGTGTGTGAAAGCACTAGAATAAATGGCAGAAGGATAAAAGACAAGTATGCGTTGAAGGCACCTCGATGAACAGGCCTTGAAGATCACAGCCGACTCACGAGCAACTTCTGAGACCAAGATTGCAAAAACAGCCTACACCCAGGACAGGAGACTAGAGAGAAACAAGTAAATTAGCAATGCTGCGCGATGACTTGCAGGAGTGGGACAAGTTGAAGAGGCAGAGTATTTCAATAAATATCAACTCCTAATGGGCACAAAAGGTAAATCCAAAATGAGCACATGGTCACAAACCTATGAGGAACCCAGGACAGCTGATGAGGACTTGATAGTTAGCATTCATTATCTTCCATTTCACCACAATTAGTGCTGGCCAGAGTGGTGGGTCACACACATGAGTCTACGAGAATGTGAGCAAAAGCCAGTTTGCTAGTAAAGCTGAAGGAAACAGAGTCGCCTTACTCTTGTATTGAGCTTCACTACATGGATTGTGCAAACTAACCATCAATACAGAAAGAATAAACTAGTAAAATTAGATCAGTTCCCCCCCTAGCTGGAATATGGAAGCAATAGGAAGTAAAAAACCCTCCACCTGAATTTCCAAATTTCAAGGAAAAAAGACAAGTTATTAAATATTACTAATTTCTCCATTGAAGTCAATCAGTAACAACTATGTCCCACATGGCTAATAACTACATTTGGCTTCCCTACTGTTGCCCATTTTCTAAATATGAGCATGCACATTAATTTTGCTCTACAGTAGAAAACCAGTGAAAGCTTTATCTGCCCCTAGCCAATGCAGAACACCTGAGAAATTATATGAATGTTGAGAAAGAGAGGAGTTGCATGAATAGCAGAAGTGCGCAGAAAGTTTGTGTAAGATTCACTTATACGTAGGCCCTATAATACACAATGCAAAACACTAAGAGAAATTTGGAAATTATAGCTTCCTGAATTGGGTTTTATTATATTTGTAGACTTTTGTTGTCGTTGTTTAAAAAAAAGTTACTTTTTTTTCTTTCTAAATTACAGCCCTCCCAGGCCAGGTGGTTTCTGGGATGATCACAAGTGAGCATTTTTTACTTCTTGTGGTATTTTCATGACTCAGAGCCATACCATCCATGATACTCCACAAAAATTCACCTCTTTGCTCCCTGCACACCCCCCTCCCCCCCAGTTTACCTCTTTCAAGTCTTGGACAATAGCAGTGAGTCTCTCATTCTCTGCCTGAACATTGGTGACCACGGCTCTGCTCTGCTTCAGCTCATTCTGCATCTCCAAAATCTTCCCCAGGTAATAAGCTTCTTTTGATGCAGACTCCTGGAGGAGAGTTTCTTCACGTGTTTCACCATCTTCGGCTACTTTGCGGTGAATCGAGAAGGACTGTCCAAATGCCTGCAAGAGGAAAACAGCACACAGCATAAAATTACTGAAGCCCTAGAAAAAGTATCAACAATAACGAGCAGCTGCATAGCCAGCGGGAATTAAATAGATCTGTGAGTCCCAAACTCTGACCTAATAAATACTGCCTTAGCAGCTTCCTAGCAGCTGAGGGCCACCATCTCATTTAGCTGAAATGAAGCATCTTGAAGCTGTTCTCATTTGCAGTATGGATTTATGGCCCCTATCCAGGCGACCTCCACTGAGATCAAGATGGTGCTCTGCTAACTAGCCATTAATTAGCACCAGCGTTTAACTATCCTGCATGAGGCCAGCTGATAATTCGTCAATTCCTTTCTTTTCTAACTCTGCAAAATAAGTACGTGGGGGGGATTGTTTTAAAGAGCACAAATAGCTGACAAATCTTTCTAAATTGCTTTCCATTTTCAATATTCTGTTATTATAGGAGCTGACTTCGTGGTATGAAAAACAGCTTCCCATAACTTGAAGGAAAGAAAAATGAGCTGCGTATCAAGCCTTGGCCACCTACACCACTGGTAAACTAAACACAGAGTCTAACAGCCCCTTCATTTGTTCTCAGTGTTTTCTGCTTCTGCTGAAAACAAAAAAATATTTAAGCATTCAACTAAATATAAAGGTAATTTTCAGTGATTCTTTCCTCTTCTTGTTACTGGCTTAGAGAGGCCTAATAAGGCAGTATTTCTCAATGATAATTTCTAATGTTACTTTGGACAGCTCTGAAGCAACCTGGAAGGAAGCAAAGAACAAGCCACAATAGAGGAAGTGATGGAGATATCATTCAGACAGAGGGCAAAAACCTGCAGTAATGTAATAACATAAAAAATAATGTAATAACACAAAATAATATAAAAATAAACCAATAATAAAATAATTATATAAAGTAAAATAAAAGCAAAACCTGGTTTGATTGTATTACCTTTAAAAAATGATTTGGTTGAAAATTACACGGTCTAATTCTGGAAAAAGCTAAAAGGCAGCCTCTATAACGTTAAGAATATTCAGCCTAACACAGACAAAAGCTCTCTCAGGTATCTTAATTCAAAGACAGTGTGTTTGAAACACCATGATTTTTAATTTTTTTTCCCCCCAATATAACAGAGCGAGTCATAGCAATATATGTTCTTTCAGTGGGAAATTCTCCCCAAAAGCCCAATTTCTACCCAGTCCTATGTAACCACAAAGCAGAGTGTACATTTGTACCTGCTGTAAGCAGTGGCCTGCTTTGCCTTCCCATCAATAAGAACTACTTGCCAAATGAAATCCATTGTTTTACCACCACTATTTATAGCTTTTCAGAACATGTTCTAACTTTTACTGGCAGTAGGACTGAAGCAGCCCCTTAGAAACTTCAAAGCAAAACTCGGTTCAAAAACTTTTTAGCTTTTAAATCTACTTCACTTAGCGAATCCTGTGAACTCAGCATTAAAGGATTCTAAAAATATTCAATAATGTATTAACCCAGCTGTCTTCCCAAAAGACTGCAAGTTACTGAAATAGCAAGCATCAGCAACTTGCCGAATAGGATTTTCCAAATAACAAGAAATCCAATTTAATGAAACTGTTAAGCACTGATTCGGTCACTATGTCTGTGAATCTAAAACGACTGTTTCAGGAAGACTGCTAATAAATTATATCTTACTCTACATAATTCTATTCAATGGCTCACTGTTCCTAATTTGAGAAATGCACCAGTGTAATAAAGACCTGACAAGACAAACGTGGAGGCTGTGTATCCAGCGGAAAAATCAAAACACAGCAGAACAGCAGGTAGGTCTGACAGGGCTGGAGAAGCTCATGAAGAAACAGGACCTGGAGCCCTCTCCACGAAGAACTATAATTAAAGCAGTATGGGTAAATATCAGTACATGGTGCTGATGGCCTTCCAGGCACATACTATGTTTTCCTCAAACATACTTTGAAGGTGCATTTTAGCACGTGTTTTGTTTGAGAATGGCCATGAATTTTGGGGAGGGTGCATAGTATAACAGAAAATTACTGGCTACTTAACATTTCCCTGTACCAATAACTACAGAAAGTGTCAGAGGAAGGTAAATATTTTTTCCTAAGAAACAGAAATTGAACATAATACTGTATATTAGACCAGTCAATTTCTTTCTTAAACTGCTATCAATATGTTAAAAGTCAGGGGAAGAAAGGAAGCATAGTCCTCTTCCCGTATAGATGGAAATTACGCAGCCCCGTGCAACAAGAAGAGGAACACAAGATGTCTTTTAACTAAAAAGCAATCAAAAAGCCCTGCTTCTGTATTTCATAGTCTATACAGAACACCAAAAGGTTTAAACTTTCCAGACATACCCACTTGAGGCCTTCCAAGAGATTGATCACTTTTAAATTAAGCCATACATCAATATTTTCTAGTAGCCAGGTATTTGTTTTATTTTGGTTTTAATGTTTTAGTAATTTGCTTAGTACATTTACTTATTTATAAAACCTTATAACTTTGCTGTGATATAATTAACCATGCCCACTTATTTCACTGAAACCATCTCTATAGTGGGAGAAGTTAGTCACCTGGAAAACTTTTTGGGTCAATTAATTTTATAACAGGCACAACCGTTGTCTTCCAACAACTACTGGTTTCCAAGCCTGGATGTGACAGTACACCTCACACCACCGTTTCGCACGAACACCCATGCTCAGCCAGCAGCACGAACGAGCTGCAGCCTGGGAGAGCTGGAACAGCCCTCTTCAGCCTTCACAATTACCTCCTCAGGTAAAGAGTCAAGAGGTCCCTGGGAAATCCATATTGCTGAGAGCCAGCGATAGACGAGGAAGAGCAAACTGGAGGAGTATTTGGCACAAACACAGGCATTCCTATGTGAGAACTGGATGCAACCAGTGTTGGCATCAGGCATGGAAGGCAGAAGCAGCAGATGAAGCTCAAAACATGAGAAGGTGGCAGCCTGGACTGTGGGCTAAAGAAAGTTCACTTCTGTTTGGGTCAAGAGTCAGATACAAACCGGTTTGCTGAACATATCTTACAGTATTGTATACGGCAGAATACCAGCCTGCTATGGAAGCCTGACTGGGAATATAACTTTCCTTTGATAACACATGACACCGAGGGAGAGGAAGAAGTACCATGCAAATGCAGAGCAGGTGTTCCCTGTGCTCTTGAAGATGATATCAATATTTTGGTCAGATATTTACAGTGAAGGTATATATTTTGGCTCCTGGAGCAATGCTTTTCCTGCCTAAAAGTACTTTGTCGCTTCTATTAGTACCACACCAGCTTCTACGTAAACCAAATTTCAGGTAATGCCAGGTCTGCAAAAGCAGGGCTAGGCTATTCCATGATTTTCCATCTTTTCCATTGGATTAGGACAAGTAGATCATCATAATCTACAGAGTTCTCTGGCCTAGTCATGAAGAAGTAACTGCAGATGTAAAGAACTGTGGTTGTAACTGTAGAGATGGTGCCAAATTCAGAATCACAGAATCACTTAGGTTGGAAGAGACCTTTAAGATCATCGAGTCCAACCATCAGCCTAACACTGCCAAAACCACCACTAAACCATGTCTACCCATCTTCTAAATACCTCCAGGGATGGCAATTCCACCACTTCCCTGGGCAGCCGGTTCCAGTGCTTGATAACCCTTTCCATGAAAAATCTTTTCCTAATATCCAATCTCAACCTCCCCTGGAGCAACCTGAGGCCATTTCCTCTTGTCCTGTGTCTTGTTACTTGGGAAAAAAGACCAACCCCCACTGCGCTACAGCCTCCTTTCAGGTAGTTGTAGAGAGTGATAAGGTCTCCTCTCGGTCTCCTTTTCCCCAGGATAAACAATCCTAATTCCCTCAGCTGCTCCTCATAAAACTTGTTCTCTAGACCCCTCATCAGCTTTGTTGCCCTTCTCTGGACACACTCCAGCACCTCAATGTCCCTCCTATACTGTGGTACCCGAAACTGAACATAATACTCAAGCTGTGGCCTCACCAGTGCTGAGTACAGGGGCATAATCACTTCCCTGCTCCTGCTGGTGGAAACTCAGTTGCATTGTTTCTATGTTTGTATTTTGGATTGGTTCTGTCTTGTATCTTGCAGTTGTATTAGTTCATTACCACAGTTCTTGTCAGTATGGTGCTGCCTTGCTTGGTGTGACTACTCATTAAAACTACTTAGAAAATACCTCTGGTGCCTTGGTGGCTCTTAGTTTCAGCAATGACATTGCAGAGCTTTTCTGACAAAGCAGATAGTCTTCCAACTAGGAGGGGGCTGTGTAGCCCTTCATGGCTTCTATTCCCTTGAGAAACCCCCTCCCAGTGTAGGGACAACAGCTGAAGTCAGCTACAAAGACTGTCCTAACAGAGACCAGTCTGAACTTCACCTTGTACTAGTCCCATCACTTTTCTCAAGACTTTGCTTGAAAGGATGCTGTTGACTGAGTTAGTAGATACCTTTTTGTAAGTTGGTCATAAAAGCTGAGTAACAAGATGCCATTAAGCACTGTATACATATTCTGAGACTCATATAACAGTATCGTGACTTTTTAAGGATGTCTTAAAATCTGAAGTCTTATCTGAGAATAATAAAATAGTATTTGTTTGCGTGCATGATAAAGGATGGCAACAGCAGGCATGCACAGGTAAGAGGTCAGTCTGATCATGGAGAAAGGTAGAACTTTTGAGGAAGAAGGCCATTTGCCATTGAAGTCTAAACAAACCCGGGTAGAAATTCCAGAGTCAGAAGCAAACTAGCATGAAAGATAGAACGCAGAGAACCAAATAGGCACAGATTTGTAAAAGAGCAATGGAAAAATATGACTGTTCCAAACAACATATGTAAAAAGACAAATATAAATAGAATAGCAATAGAAAGCTAACATGCAGTGAGTGACATGAAATGATGTCTGTAAAATGAAAATTACATTTAGCACTTAAAAAAAGGAAAAAAGAGAAGCCAGATGTCTAATTTAGGCATAGAAAGCCACACATATGCAAAAGATCAGCTCAAAACATAAGTAGGTAAAAGAAGGATGCTATTTCTGAGTTTCAGTTTTATTTTTATTAGCCACCTCCTGGGGCAGGAATTCTGAAGTGTTTGCATAGAAACTCACTCTTCTAGTCTGTGATGATTAATAAGCAATACAACATGACCTGACTGCTATCAGGACGAGCCGGCAGCCTACCTTTATGGCTTTGACACCTAATGTAGTTTTTCTGATGCATAATGCAACAGCATTGAACGTATTCAAATGATTACCTATTTCAGCTGCTAACTTGCTGCAAAGTGGAATGTATTATGTATTAGTTACCTCCACATTCCTAACACAAAAGCAGTTTTGGATTATTCAAGAGGGTAGCGTATCACCGAGGCAAATGTCTGTGTTCAGTTTTGGGCCCCTCACTACAAGAAAGACATTGAGGTGCTGAAGCGTGTCCAAGGAAGAGCAAAGCTGGTGAGGGGTCTAGAGAACAAGTCTCATGAGGAACAGCTAAAGGAACTGGGGTTGTTTAGCCTGGAGAAAAGGAGGCTGAGGGGAGACATTATCATTCTCTACAACTACCTGAGAGGAGGTTGGAGAGAGGTAGGGGGGGTCAGTCTTTTTTCCCCAAGTAAGAAGTGACAGGACAAGAGGAAATGGCCTCAAGTTCCTCTAGGGAAGATTGAGAGTGGATATTAGGAAAAAAAATTTTCACTGAAAGGTTTATCAAGCATTCAAAGGGGCTGCCCAGGGAAGTGGTGGAATCACTATCCCTGGACGTATTGAGAAGACGGGTAGACATGGTGCTTAGGGACATGGTTTAGTTGTGGTTTTGGCAGTGTTAGGTTGATAGTTGGACTCGATCTTAAAAGGCTCTTCCAGCCTAGGTGATTCTATCATTCTATGGCACCACAGATGGAAGTCTTTTCTAGAGATGCCTCACTGGGGTCAATGTCAGGGACAGGCCTTGTTTTGTGGCACAAATTGAATACCCACTTGCAATTTTTTGTCTGTCTTTCAGAGAAGATTTTTTTCTTTTTAAACATGACATACAGGTGGGATTTTTTTTTTTCCTTTCTTCACAATTCATTAACCAAAGATCAGGTTTCTCTCACATTTTTCTGCTAAGGAGTAATCAGACACAGATCTGTGAGGAAACCCCATCAAGACAAGGCTGAGCAGGGGGGCAAGTGGCTGAGCAGGCTCTAGCCCTTCCCTCAAAACCAGCTGGTACAAAACTGCCCCCCTGTAAGATGCATCTAAATGGAGCCACATCACATTATTTCCTCAACTTACCTCCAATATTTTACACCCTGCTGACCTGAAGGCTGCTGAAATCAACCTGCACGTAACAGTTGCAGTGCTAGTAAATCCAAGCCAGAGTTTAGCCTAACTGGGAACCTCTCTCTCCATGGGCTTTCTTACAGGCGTATGCTCAGTGCTTGGTTCATATCACTTGGCTATTTGTCATTCCCTGCTCCCTCACACTTTGGGTACACAGATTGTCCAGGGTCTTGGACAAGGACTGTGTTTTATTCTTGAAGAATACAGTAGGTAGTACGGAGTCTAAACTCGACTTGCATTTCTTGGCAGCGCTGCAGTGCAAACAGCACCCATGCAGAAGTGACTGATGGGTTCCAGTCATAGTCTATCTATTCTCTTGAAAAGTAGGAAAGTTTTATGCCTCTAAAATTTATTCATAATTTAGATTAAATTTTTTATGTAGCTGACATAACCTTCTGATGTTCATTTAAGACGGCTGAGAGAGGTCAGTAGGTTTCCTTTTGTAATCCAATACTGAAGCGATGAAAGTCTTCAAATGCATTTAATAGGCATATTGCAATCAAAACACAGACAGATGCACGTTTAGTCAAAACAATGTGAAAAGAAGAAATTTAGTAGGTATTGTGTGCATATGAGATGGACAGCCCATGCAGAGAAGCAGACTGAAAACTCAGAAACAGATGGAGAACACAGCCTGAATCAGCACAGGCATATAGGCAAGACGACTAGATCGTGAACTTTTGGGTTGACAGATTAGCTGAAAAAAGCTTGTTTTACAGCTCCAGAAGTGTCCTATTTGTCTAATTCCTCCTGTGTTCAAGAAAGCAGGATACTGAACTCTCCTGCAGAGTAGGAGACAATAGAAAGGTGCTCAACACCATCACTAATTCCTCTTCCAGCTCAAAACAGTAAACAAGGTTGCTAGACTTAACCAGTCCCCCAGTCAAAACGAATACGAGTTGATCGTATAATTGATCAAAATTCAGTTGTACCCAAGTAACTAAGCATTGGTAATTTCATAATTTCCAGACTCAAAATGATCAGTTTTATGCTCTATGCCACACAACATTAATAGGATTTTTGTGAGTTTGTTTTGTGTTGGGTTTTTTTGTTTTTTTAAATGTAACAACATGCCATTTACTTCATATGCCCCATACTAGAGAAAAAATGTGCTAGATGTTTTGTACTTTGTTTAAAGCAAGCTGAAAAACTGGGGGTTCCTTATTTATTCTTATGAGCTTGGTTGGCTTTCTGAAAGAGCTGAAAATTAAACTTTAAAGGACAGTTATTCTCAACTCATACTTCGCTACAGACACTTCATATCACCTTAAGAAAATTGTTCCTCTGCTTTCCATTCAAAATATGTAGAGGACAGCATCTGCTACACAGTGAAAAGGACTATTATGATACACCCATGCACAATCTGAGATACAAAATACTATAGTTATGAGCACAGTATAGGTAGTTATGACAAATCCACAAACGTTACCTGAAGAAGCTCTTTTATTACCTCCTAAAGACAAAGAGCATTTAACTTCTTTTCCAACTACCAGCTTACTTTTAATTAACTCAATTCAATAATCACGCGAATGCTGGTGCAATGGTAAAGTCACATAAGTGCCAGAGGTTTTATCTATGCCAGAAATACTGAGGAGATCAGATACATGGAAAACATACATAATACTGAGACTGTTTACAGATGCAGAGCAGTAGGACAAATGTAAACAATTCATAGTCTTTTCCCCAAGGAAGCTTTGGATAAAAGTGTGCACAACGTGGACGTCTTCTGTTTGTTATCAATAGATCCCTACAGTGTCTACAGGGCTGCTGAAATTCATATATCAGATGCTAATCAACAAAGCCTTCGGGGAAGTACTGGGGGAAATGAGCATTTACATTCAACTCAGCTACAGAGGTGGCAGTGCTTCTGCAGTGCCAGTACATATTGTGCTGATTTCAATCAATATGCCACGGTGTGAGGCCTTAGACAGCCGTGCTGCTTTTTTTATAAATAAGGAACAAAAATATTCCTAAATGTGACAGTTAGGAAATATTTATAGACAAGAAGAAAGCACTACCATGAAAATGAACATTCAATAACAACCTCTATTGTTCCTCAGCAATCCAGTGAAAAGGGGGAGCAAATAAGAATTTCCATTTAATTGCCTTTAACAGCACTCTAGATGAGTATTTCAATTCTCTGTCCTGAGCATTCCCTCCAGGCACAGAAAACACAAGAAAAGGGGAAGCTTGTAGCAAAGAGCACCACTTATCTACAACACAACTAATTAGGTTCATGCTGGTAATTCTAAAGCAGCTCTATTCAAAATGAATATGGCCAATAATTAAATTATTTCTATCAACAAAATAATTCACACATTATTAAAGAAACATAAGGTGGCTTAAAAATTTCCACTACTGTCTATATTGGTGCTTATATGAGTTTGCACTATTATCCAGCCAACGTCCAGCTATTACAAAACTCCAATTAAAACCAATAGAAGCATTACCAGAACAAACATGGAAGACTGTCAAATTTTTTTTTTTTTTTTTTTTTTTTTT
>VZSF01003406.1:657081-676342 GCA_013398295.1 Chionis minor
TTTTTTTTTTTTTTTTTTTTACACAAAACGTGTCTGAAGTCCGAGATGGAATATGGAAGCTCTATTACCTTTGCAGTAAACAGAAAAATCTCATGTTTAACTAAAACTTGATTTTATTTTTTTTTTGCTTTTCTGACTGCTTTTCTTTTTTCTATTTTTCTAACTATGAAGTGGCTGAGATAATTGCAATTCCTTCTGCTATGTTTGCTTGAATAAAGCCACAAAGAATGTGCCAAAATCCAATTCTTTAAGAGTTATCAGCCTGCTGGGACATTCTAATGATTTGACATGAGCTCTCCATACCTAAACTCACATTCCATAGTGCGAGCAGTTTATAGTGCATAAATAGCGCATTTAAGGAGTGGTCTAAGCAAAGTCATGTTGCTAGCAAATATTAAAAACAACCCATGAAGGATAACATTCTACATTAGTGCTACTACTATTTTTTTTTGCTGTAATTTTCTGCTGGAGAGAAGAAGTTTCAGTGGTAGTATTGTGTAGGGAAAGATTATTTCCAGCTGCAAAGGGACAAGGTGGAGGAAGAAAGGACTTTTATCGCAACAAATTAGGATGATCCCAGAGCAGCATATAAGGAAGTGGAGGCTGCATCCCCAGAATGCCTCTTCTAGAAAAAAGGGGAAGAAATGAAGAGTAGGGGCACAACCATGTCGTAGAAACAGATGCACACCAATCAGTGAAGCTGGAGGAAGCAACAAAAGAGAAAACTGTTTCTTAAAAGATAATGCTCTTTGCACATTAGAGAAAAATAAGCAAGGGAAAATCCTGTATCAACGTCTGCTGAAAATTAAGGAATATGCCTCAACACAGATAAAAAAAAATTATGCGTGGTAAACTGCATGTTATTGTCATAACACTGGGATTGTACTGTCAAGTTCATACAGTTTTTATAAATAACTAATTGTTATTTTCCCATACCATCCTTGAACTACTTACATACCTCTAGATTACCTGCTTACTGAATCATCTGAAAGCTTTAAACTAGCTGGGCCTCACTTTAAGAGGGATTCGGAGGTTTGGTCTCAGATTTAGAGGAAATTGTATTTTTCTGCTGCTACACATTAGCTTTTAGAAAAATAATGTCTAACCCAAAGCTTTAAAAGGAGAAAGACAGATGATTCAGACATTTCTGCTGCTTCAGGCATTTATAAAACCTCCTAAAAATTTAAGTTGGAAAAAAGTCTCTAAATAAAAGCATGCCTTTCAGAACAAGAGGCCAAAATTTCAGACCTCTCATTTATTTTCAAAGGAAGGTTTAATTAGAGTGCTGCCAGCCACAGATTTACCATGGGGAACATTGTGCTTCCATTAGCATTGATCAATGCAGTGCACACACCTGTTTCACACAATGCTATTGCAGCTGGGTGCTTACTGCAAGTGCTGGGTAATCTCATGCCTCTAGAGCAAGTGAGATTTTAAGGCATATGGTGGTACTGATAATCACATTACAGCAACAACAGCTTGCTGTAAGTTATCCCCGCTGTAATCCATAGGGAATTTCAATCCATTTTGTATAGGGGGTAAAAAAAAAAAAAAACCCACAAAACAAAATACCCAAAACCCAAACACAGAAAACCTCCCAAAATCAGTCAAGCCAAAAAACCCAACAAAAACCCCCCTGCTCATTTATTCAACCAAAGTAAAGATAGCAAGGCAAGGAGTTTGATGCACACTGCTGACCAGCAGATCTGTTAGGGATGTGTTTAGTGGTGGTTTTGGCAGTGTTAGGTTGATAGTTAGACTCAATCCTAGAGGTCCCTTCCAACCTAGGCAATTCTGTGATTCTATTCTATGACCTACTAATGAGGAGGAAGACTTGTCTGACACATGAGGTTGCATGAGAAGGTAGATGGCCTGGCACTCCTCCAAGTACTGCTGCATTCACACCACTGCACCTGTCTAAAGCCAACCTGATGATAAATTGAAGGCGGCAGACCATGCCCCATCCTCTGCATTTGTGTACCTACTTGTCTTAGGTGCAGCAGGGCTCCAGATTGACCAGGCTCCCATGTGCCACCCTAACATAAGCAAAAGGCAACAGTCAAATCAAGATTTAGCTTTAATAAGCAAGAAACCTGCAATCTAAGCTATGAAGGCCAGGCATAGCTGTCCCAGTGCTTTTGCCTGAGGACCCAGCTGTCCCTGGCACTAGTTTCCTTTTACTGTATGAGTATGGAAGGCAGCGGCTGCAGCGAGGATGGGATTTGAAAGTGACATGCGAACCAGGGAGGTCAGGAATTGGCAGGCAACTTCCAGGGTTGTAAGCACACTTACAGGATGTGCCCATCTTCTCTCAGCCAAAACCCAGACTCGTACGTAGTTCTCAGCTTTGTTCACTGACACAGTGTTAAATACATACTACTGCCTGGTGATGAAAACTCCCATCTGTGAAATAAATTGCCTCCCAATAAGCAATTTGCAAAGGATAACAAATTTAAGACTATAATCTGCTTTTGCTTTGTCAGCAGCTTGGTCTCAGGGTGACCTATCTTCCAGACTATAAAATAATTGTATGAGAATATGCAAATCAAGCATCCGTGACTTCTACTAAGAAAGTAACCAGAGTTTTCACTGGCTCCAGTGGAGCTCATATTTCACCCCTCGGTATTTATTTCTGGATGATAGAAGGTATTCTTGCTCCTGATTCACTGTATTTGCTCATGTGGAAATTGCAAGCAAGCTGCAAACATTTTAAACCAGTAAATTTTGAAAACCAGCAAAACCTGTCACTCTCAGCTCTTTGAGATGCAGTCCTGTTTTCACAGAGGCTTTCAAACTACTTCACCAGCATCATCAGAATTTTCCCTTTAGAGCCTTCCTTCTCACAACAGCAGTTTTCGTGGAACGGAAAGTCTTCTTTCCTCCCTTGACGCCTGGCTGTGGGAGCGATGCCCATGCTCCTGCAGAGCAGAGGATCAGCAGCACAGACAGGAGAACACCCCAGTCAGCAGCCAGTAAGGGAGTGCTTAGCTAGCACGCTAAATCTGTCACAGCACCGGAAGTCAGAGCTTTCCTTTTCTCTTCCAGAAAGGAAGCTTTCACACCTCTCTGAACTCGATACTTAGCAAACTGTAAAGGCATGTATTCCAGCATGAGAATAGCAAACAGTATGCACAGTCACAACACCAGAATGCAACTATCAATGACTCCCAGAAATGATTAAGTGAATGATTTCCTACTCTTCTGAAGAGATTTAAAACAAAAGTATTAAGATTGGTAGGAATGAAGTATGAAAAAAAAAATTGTGTTACGTGTGCACACATGCTCACATACCCACCATAAGAACAGGAGAACAGGGGTTAAAAAGAAAGGTAGCAGTTATTTGCTACAGAGTGCCATATGTGTGTTTTCATGTAAAAGAAAGGGGAGGACAAACTGATCTAGAAATAAGGTGTCAAGATAATGGAGAACATGACTGGAGCCATAAGATATCCCCATGAGGAAAAACAGAGCTGTGAAATTCAGGATTTTTGTGGAACAAAACAAAATATGAGGCACAATATCAAGATCACCATCCACTCCTAATGCATACAGTCAAAAAACAGTTTGTCATTCCCAGTCAATAAGAACTCAAGACACATGATGAGTGCCAGGTGTCCCCTGTCCTGTGTCACACAAATGATCCTGATGTGACTACTTGTACACACATACACATCTACATGTGTTGGTTCATGAAGGTATGTGCATATGGGAGTGTGAGTAAATGGAATCTATAACAGAATGAGAGCAGGTAGGTAGAAGTCAGGCACCTCAGAGATTCTGTAAAGTATCACCTACCCTCTCCATAAGGTCTCCAGAAGCACTGTTTGCCTCACTTTGGAGATGGCTTTTCATTTGTTTTTTAAAGGAAGAAAAGTATACATCTCCACTATTAACAGCTCATTACAAGACCTCTTCATATTACTTGAGCTACACTGGCTTCACTGGGCAAATGTGTCTAATACAGCTGGTATTTTGCTGAAAGACGTAAATCACAATTCACAAGTTTCCATTCATCCTTCAATGTTGCAGTGGTGCAGCCACTATGTAAGACTGTGGTCTGAGGAGTTAGTGACCCACACTCATGCTTCCTCCTCCTCATGTAGACAGGTGCACTCTGGGTAGCCTGGGATACCAACCAGCCACAGCAGAGTAGCCACAACTACTTCTCCAGTTTGTGCCTCTGTATCATAGATACCATATGACAAAATGCTATAATTAACCCATGTACACATAATCATTACATAGATAATCAATGTGTATATATACAATGTATACTCAATTTTATGTATAGAGCATTGCCTTGGCTTGAAATACTATGTGTACCTGTACAAGCACTATAATTTTATTGATATAAGGTAGTGGAGCACAGTATCCAAGCAACTTTTAAAGCTAACTCCACCTTCCAAACTTGACTTCTATCAGTGATTGATGAACACGTTATTATGATCAAGACCCTACAAGAGTACCATGCAAACAGAAAGGCAGTGACACCACGGATGGAAACAACACAGCATTCCATGAGCCACTTGGGGCTTGTCCAATGCCACAGTAGGTAGGGTCCCAGCATCAGAAAGAATGCAAGATTGTTATCACTCTATAATTTCCATCCTCTATTGAGTAACTTAGTTAACTAGCTTTAAACATTGGGTGCCTTTCTTACTGAGATTCCCAAAGAACCAGGACCTCCTCAGTGCAAAACAGGTTATGATAAGCGGTTTCCATTTATTGTTAACCTCTCGTCCTCGGTGTTAAGGAATACTTCCATTTATTGAAAAGCATTTCTAATGTGCATTTGCAATTTACACTGAATCATATTTGATGATTCATTAGATGAAAAAATACTATCACAACATGATATCGGACAGAGATGACGAAGCTACCTATAGGGATGCCCATTTCCCATTCATAGCTTTACAGACAAAGAGCCTTTGCGGAGTGTTGGACAAATCCACATTGGGAAGATATGTCAGTTAATTGATGTATTTTAACATCAGAAGGGAACAGAGAGCTCCTTACTGACTTCCACTTTGAGGCAAATCCCGAAAGACTTGACGGGTTTTTTTGGTTTGTTTTTTAAGTCTGCATATCCACAAACATCTTGAACTTGAACCTCTAAACTGCAGCACAACTACAAGTGCATTTGTAGGAAACACACATCAATAGAAAAAAATACACAAAGCAAAAAAGACATAGTGTCATCAAACAACACATTTCTTTTGCAATGGATTCATAGATACTCTTTTGTGACAAAATATAGTTATAATTACCTTTACTGTTGGGAATCTATAAGCCAGCCTTTTAAAGACACTGGTGACTCCACATAAAATCTATGCAGATGATGTTTAAGTCAACCTTCATCACTCTCAAGCCTCTGGATACCCAAAGGGGGACATCGCAGAACAAAAAGCCACCCCATGTAAATGACCCTAGGAAACTGGAAGGATGTGTGCTCCTCAACACGTTTCTGAAAATCCTATAAGTACAGTTGTGTGCAAGTACAACAGTGTATATAGCAACACTAACATGCTCTATGGGACGGTGCAGTGCCCCGTTAACCAGCATCCCTATGATGGCAGAGAAGATAACTCTCAAGGGGCTCGGCACCATCAGCCAGCATGGGATGTAGGCAGCGTTGAATAGAATGAATGAGCCTTGCCAGACCTGGCCTGACCACGGCAGCTCCAGCTGTGGTGCTATGTACCATGTTTCTCAGCGCCTCAGGTTTTCCACAGGCTTGCTAGCAAAACAAAAAGGCTGGGCATAGAACATCCAGGAAGCATGATCTTGCACTCGAGATGATGAATGGCCTCAAATGTCACAGTCATAAGGCTGGGAGCCAGCGGGACTTTCTTCACCGGATCCAACACTGGTCAAGCCAGCCCAGGCTGCCTCCGTAGAAAGCTAATCAGCCATCTCTCTGCACCATGTTGCTCCACAATACTGGTTTCTGAGCTGGCCCCGCATGGCAGGAGTTGCCCCTTTTGCACAAAAGACTGCACGAGGCAGTCCCCCAAGAGTTTCTGAACCGTTGGTTTCCCTTTACAGGATGAATTGGAAACCACCAAAAACTGCTAACACATCACTGGGAGCTGCGACAAGACTTCATAAAGCATGGCTTGGAAGGAAAGACTGGGGAAAGTGGAATGAAATACTTTTAAAAAATTTCTATTATTACACCACCATACATCTCTGCCTCAATGCAAATTAGAAAAGACCGGTGATATACAGAACCTAGAGATTTATAATGCCATACTCTCTTAAAAGAAATTGATTAGGACAGAGTTCAAAGAAAAAAATCAACTTAACTCATCATGACTCTGCTGTTTACTACACAAGTAGCACCAGGACAGTGTGTTGTGTATTTACACACACATAGACCTAATACGCACACCAGCACTGATGATTTCAGAACACTCCAGGAAATGGAGATGGATTTTTGATTTAAAAGACTGCCCAAAACCCTTAGGCTGCTTTGAAAATAGCAACTCATAGGGTTTTTTTTTTTCAGGGCTACTCAATCCATTTTAGCTAACATGCTCCAAGCAATTTTATGAAGGTCTGCTCAGCAGGAGCAGCACTGCAGCTCAGCTGGGCCAGACGCGTGCAGCATGCCATCTCGCAGCTGTGAAACGCAGGCACATGCTGAAACTGTGCCCAGAGAGACCAGAGGAACCGTAATAAAAGTGAGATAAATCAAGTATCAGGAACCTCATCAGCCATGTCTAGGGTGAAGTCCACCATTTATGCTGTCCTGATTAAGTCCATGTGCTTACGTCAGATTAGAAAGGTAAAGAAAAATGTTAAAAAAAAAATGTAGTATAAAAGAAAATATTTTAATTCCTTCCCCCTAAAAGTTCCTCTGGATATTACCTAGCATGCTATAATTTGTTATTATGAAATTCACATAAATACTGTGCAAGACTCAAAAATTTAACACAGACTTGAGCTACGTTCAAAAAAACAATCATGACGGAGAAGTAGAAGCGCAAAATGTTAAACATTTAAAGTATTTGACTTTTTTGAAATACAGCAAACAATTGAGACAGCTCTACTGTCATAGTAGTATATTTATTAGGAGGCTAGTCCCAATGGGTCAAAAGGTTAAATGTCTGAGCCACTGTGAGAATTACAGGAGGCAGGAAACTATTTCATTAGATCCCAAGATAATCATGTTTCACTGCTGACCCTGGCAATACAGCAGAGAAAACAAATAATATTAGAATGACACCACACAGCAACCTTCTGTGACAAAGAATAGGTATATTTGGAAATAAAACCAGAGACTTTGGCTTTTAACTTCAGTGAAATATCACAGATGAAAGTCTGGGGTTTTGGCAAGGTCAGGACAACATAATTTCTGTAGAAAAAGAATTATGCCATTTGTTGAAAGCCCTGAATGATTCTTACTTGTAACTTGTGTTGCTGGAAATATTTCCTACATAAAATATTTTAAATGGTGGCACAGAGAAAAGCACCTCTAATGAAAAACATTTCATGAAAGAGTCATTTATTTGCTACCTTGTAGACGGGTCACCTATGACAGACATCCTGATTTTAGGAACACTGATCTTTTGCTGTGGAAAATGGTAAGTTAAGTACCCGGAAACATGTTACCCACTTGATATGTCTAAGGGTAAGTAGCACTGCACACAAGCTGCCAGCCTGTTTCAGTAGGGACCTAGCCAAGTCTCTTCCAAGGGACTGAGGAGGTCACTCCAGTCTTGTGACTGGCCACCTTCTTTGTCCATCACACCTCTGGAAGAAACCCAGACTTTCTTCCTCTATCCTCTTTTCAACAGCATTGTGACTACCACTATGTTAAAGAGGGGATGAAAAAACCCACAAAGAACCAAACAGAGGGGAACATATTTCTGCCCTTTCATTTGTGCTTCAATAGAAGTGATTATTTATAAAGTACTCCCATTCAATTTCAATTGCAAGCCGACTCATCTACTTCATCTACCAAAAACATGTTGTTTACCTAAAGAAGCAAACCTGTTTCAAAAGTAAAAAAATACCATGAAACAAGAACTATTTAATCAAAAGGGAAAGATATTAACTTAAACTTAGGCAATTCCAGGTGAGAGATAGCATGAATACTCTAAAAAGTGACAGCAATGGAACAAACCACTAGCAAGAACTGCAGCTTCTTCAGCGTTGAAATTGTAGAGTCACTGTACTATAACCTGAGAAAGACAAAAGTACCAGTATCATAGCAGTATTTAAATAGAAGTTAATAAGAAGTTATTGGGAAGAATCTGTCTATATATACCCATATATACACATAGCAATATATTCTTTTAATATCGCTGTGTATTTCCAAGGCAACCTGAGAAATCTGAGAATCCCAGAGAACGGAGGAATAACACATCATAAATAATCAAATAAACTACCTGACTAAAAACCCATTTGCTAATACCAATCAAAGAACCCAACAGATATGATGAGGACTCAGTTAATAGCCAGAGGCCCTTGTCTTCTCTGCACCACGAGTGATCCTGGCCAGACCACTTAGCAGACACATCTGGGTGTACCCATTACAGGGGTATTAGAGCATAAGTTTTAATTATGAAAAAGTGAGTGCATTAATTAACCAATTAAATTAATTATTCAACCAATTAAGTTAATTTTCTGAAATAAATATCACCTTCCTCTTCCAATGAGATCTTTCACTGAGATTTGCTACACTAGTTCCTGCAATGTGATGGGTGCTGTACAGATAAACAAGCTGATGAAAATAGGCACCTCTGTCAGAAAAGAAAAAAAAACCCAAACCAAAACAAATCAAACAATCTGACGGCACATTTAGACTGCCCATAAGAGACTGCAAGAAATATCACTTCATTGCTCTTTTCCTTCAAGAAATGGGTTCACAGAATTGTTCCTGATCTGTATAAGTAGAAATACATAAACCAGGTATGTTCAGCCTTCAGAAAAGAAAAGAAAGCTTAGAGGAGACCTTATCACCACGCTCCAGTATTTAAAGGGTGGCTACAAAGAAGACGGAGACTCCCTTTTTACAAGAGGTCACATGGAAAATACGAAGGATAATGGGTACAAGTTACTCCTGGAGAGATTCCAATTGGACATAAGATGAAAATTTTTCACAATGACAACAATCAGCCATTGGAATAATGTCCCCAGGGAAGCGGTGGATTCCCCATTACTGGACACTTCAGATTCGGCTGGACAGGGTACTTGGCCATCTTGTCTAAACCATGCTTTTGCCAAGAATGGTTGGACCAGATGGTCCTTGAGGTCCCTTCCAACCTGCTATTCTATGATTCCATAAAGTATTGTCTTGTTATCATTAAAAGGAAAACATATTTCATGTTTTTGATCATAAGTCTGCTGTATACACTTGGTCAGTCTAGTTACCTACTTCTGAAGTCTAGTTGTAAAGCTTGGATGAAACACCTGATGGGTAATGTGGACAGTCTATGCAATTAAGGACTGATGAAAGTCTGTGGGGAGGAAAAAAAAAATCTCACTGTCAGTCTGCAGCAGTGTCAACAGCCTAAGTGATTAATGGAAAGGAAGTTATTTTGCTTTCACTGCTTCTCTGTAAGGTAGTTTCAAATGTCCAAGTAATCTACATGATTGAAAGTTACAAGATTACACAATGGGGGTAACTTGACCAGGAATACTCAGGAGATACCCAGGAAAGATGGATTAAAAGGATCTCCATCCTCTGTCTTGTCGTCTCAGACACAGCAAAATAAATTCTCAGCAGCAGAGGGCTCTCAGTGGGGTCCCAATCCATGGACAGAGAATTATTTTTTTTAACAGCAGTTAGGAAATGCAGAATGATTTCTTGAAAGCATTACAGTAAACACAAAGTAGGAAATTAAGTTAGAAACATCTGAACAGCATTAGAGTCTTTGTACATGTGGTGTATAAGAAAAGGAGGCAAAAATAGGAACTGACAAATAAGATGAAAAGGTTAAATACAGATAAATACAGAAAACCTGAAGCCCTGGAGCAGGAATTGTGGAAGTCTCAATAATAGGTAGAGGAATACAAAGCCAAGGAATGTAACTGTGTTAGCAGACATCCAGGAAAAGGAGGCTTCAGGAAAAAAAAAAAAGGTAGCCATCTTTTTCAATGAGAGGACACAAGAATTAAATTAGGAAAATTAAGTGAAGCAGAAGCTGCCGTTCAAGTCATGCTGGACATGAAGAAGAATCAGAAGGAGACTAATGATTACATACTGCATAATAAGCAAATACCAGCTTCGGAAAGTTAACATGGAAAACAGGTATACTAACAGCCACAAAAGTTGGGGAAAATTCAAACAACTGGATCAGAAACATCTAGTGTGACTCACACTTTGCAGAACTTTTGAGTGTCCTGGAGAACATGGTACACACTCTCCCTGCGCTCCATTAGAAAAGAAATATTAAATACACAGAGCCAGGGATTATGAGCAAAGCAGAAATGAGCAAATTATTACTGAAATGAAATTAGATGCCAGTTAAGTTAGAACCGTACCAAATTATATTAGGCGTTTAAAGAGGGAGACACAAATGATTTGCAATGGAAGGGTAAAATATAGATCAAAATCAAATTGCTCAAGCAACCAGAATAGTAGATGACAGGGTTGTGCTAAATTCAGAAACGCAAGCTAATCCAATAACTAAAAATGAGCTAATAAGATGGACTTGAGTCTTGCAGTGCTTTAAAGGCTTTGCTATATTATCAAGATTGCCTTAATGTTATGCATCCTTCAGATCTCTCATTTTCTTATTGCTTTTCACAAAGAAGAATCTACTGGGAGCTGCAGCTGTGTTTGTGCTCAAGGACAAGAGGGAACATAATTATAATTAAGATAACATCAAACTAACAGTATATGAAGGATGACATCACCTCTTAAAGGTAATTACTGCCCCACCAGACAGCAGCTACTAGCTTGGGTGAGCTTGCAGGTAATTTCTGAAGGACGGAAACATACACATATACAGGAAGACTGCGAGATGAACTTTTGCATACTTTTTAAATAAGGATGAAGAGCTTATTGAAGTGGTAATATATTACAATGAAGCACTAGAGAGTCAAGCAAAATTCATGGGTAAAGAGGAAAACAGAATAAAAAGATGTGGATATCTTGCGACCTGCATTAAAAGACTGACCATGTCCTTAAAGGCTACCAGAAACAGAAACACTGTGAGTAATTAGAGGGATGGGGAGAAGATACAGCTGAGATAAGGCTCAGTGAAAACTATGAGGGACATGAAGTACTGGAGACCACAGTTACAGGAAAAAAAACACCAAACCTGTACGATCAGATTAGGATAGCAGTAATTGTTATTTTAGGAGGGCAGGAAAACTATAAATAAACTCTAGCCAGAACCACCCCTTTATGTTAGCTGATTCCAGAGCCAGAGTAAATAGTAGTTAATACACCTGCGTACCAAAGGAAATCAGAGGGACTACATAGTCAGGAGATGTAGTACACAAGCAGACCACAAGCACATGTGAAGGGCCTGGTGCTGCTAAGGGCAACAAAAATGGGTAATCAGTAAGGAAAAAGGGCAATCGTGTGTTCAACTGAAGATGGACGCAAAAAAACCCAACAAGCCATACTAGGTAGCTTGTTTTTAAGGTACAATAGTTTCGTCCTGACTTAGCTAACAGATGTCTATGAATGAGGTTAGTAAGAATTGGATTTCCATGCCCGTATTGGGCAATAAGAGGACCCAGCCCAGGAGAAAAACAGATGTGGGAACAGTCAAGTGAAGTACTCAGTACTGGTCCAGCCCCAGTCTCACAGTGCCAGTACAGACATCAAACAGAGGCTGACAAGAGATTGCAGTTCACTGGTGACAGTTTGGGTCGGCAAGTGGAGCGCATCCCTACGCAGCAGCTCTGGGCTATACACAGCTCTCCAGTCTGGCCGCTGCCGCAGCAGGCTGCATCCTAAATACACCGAATAGACTAAACCCAAAAGAATGAGCCCTAAACCTTTTTACTCCACAAAAAGCTCCAGTTGAAGCTAAAACACTACAAATGTTCAAAGGGCAAACCAACATTCAGCAATACATTCAGCAAGTTGAGAATCATGGGATTGTTTAATAATCATTCATAATAAATTAGCAGAATGACTCTGCTGTAAGTTTGCTTTGATGTTCCAAGGGAAGCAGTGCTGTCTTATCAACATGCCACAGGCCTTCCTAAGTGCACCTGCTCTTTGTCCACCTACCACACTACAATTATACTCACACAGATAACTAAGTGATACACACTCAGCATATGGGCTAGCAATATTCAGAGGTGGTTAAAAATAAAGATCAATAGGCTAACTGGACCATAAAAACTGATACAGGTACCTTGAAAATTCTTATTTAATCTGAATTAATAAAGCAAGATCCAGACAGCGAACTGCTTTCATTGTTTGTGGCATAAAGCAGATGTTATGGTGTTACACGGTAAAACCCTTTCGAGCAGACTGAAGATGGAGTAGTAACACAAGTAACTCCCAGAATAACTTTTATCTCCCTGTTATAGTACATCAAGGGCAGCAACTCTGGGGTGAACCTAAATGGTAGCCACAACCCCTCAGCATCCAATGAAGCTATAAGAATTAAATAATTGCTCTAGCAGGATGATTAAATCTCTGGGAGATCACAACTAATCAAAACCACTGTGGAGAGTTAAGTGTTCCACATTTGGAGTACAGAGTTATTTTTGATACAAATCAACTCCAGTCACATTGAACTTAAGTTTCCAAATAGCTCAACTGGAACAAATGCCAGGTAAGGCTTATTCACACAGTGGAGCGAGAAACACCTAAAAAAAAATGGATAGGAAAAGACCCAAATTCCTCATCAGGAAGCTTGAGAGTTGCAAGCAGGCCATTAACTAGTCTAGATTTCAAATCCATTTGGTGTAAGTGATCAAAGCTGAGCAGAAAGTTTTTCATGTGCTGAAAAATTTCTTACAGCAGAAAAAATTTCAAGACTTAGTATGTAACCAGAGTCACTGCCCTTGAACATGCTATGTCCTCGCTAGCTTCAAACAGCAAGAAGAATGCCTGGAACATGACCCAGCCCACATGGTATGCCAATAGGAAAATGTTTTTATGAAATTGAGTATTTGGACATTACAAGCAGCAAAACTAAGTCAATTAAGTAGAGAAATGTCCACCTTGATAAACTATACCTACAGAGAACTGTAATTTAAGTGACAAGGCTGGTGCAAAGGGAGAATGAATGGTAACGTCTGGGTGCGGGAGCACCAGAAGTTGCAGGGGGAGGGCAATAGAAAGGCACACACGGACAGGAGGTCATTGAGATTCCAGTAACTCTCAATGCCACTTCTGAAGATACATAGTTCAGAAAGACAGGGACTCAGGGGTTGATAAAGGTGGGATTGGCACCTCAAGATACCCAAATAATAATGCAAAGGGCAGCATGGAAATCCTAACAGATTATAAACTAGAGTTTACAGATAACCAGTCTATGCAGGCCAGAGACACATGATTTGATCAGCCAGTTTTATAAGACAATGGTTATCTGAATAGGTCACCATCAAAGAGGGTATTGTTGTAGCCTGGAAAGAATCAAGTTTAAACTGATGGCAATAATACTGGTGTAATTTGACTTGTTGTTACTACCTGTCTATAAAGGGGTATTTTATGTGTCCTTTTATCATTGCTATAAAACATGAGTTTCCAGCTGCCTTAAGAAATCTGGGAACCCAAAATGAATACATGATCAATAAGGTATTACGGCTATCTTGAAAATCCAGAAAAAGAAAACAGGAAGTCACATCTCACCCACTGTGACAGAAGCAGCAGAGCTGCCTCTAGACCGTCCATACGAGACTGCAAAACCCACCATTTGGTTATTCCCCTTTTCATCAGAACAAGATACATGGTCAGTACTCTGATATCCTGGTGTGTACTACTATTATATATGTATGTATTATCCTATTACCACTGCAAGGGATATGTATTTCTAGTATTGGGGCTCTGTTGGCCTGGTCAGTCTGTTTACCTGGCCTTTGAAGACTGGTGGGAAAGTCTGAATGCAACAAATGTATTAGTCAAACACAAGCTCTTGGTGTCAACAGAAAAATTACTATGAAATTTTATGGCCTACATTTAATAGCAAATTAAGACAGTTAATATAATGGCCTCTTTTGGACGTCAGATTTATTCTTCTATTAGTAGTCTTGGCCTTTTAAAACACATCCGAAAGCACCTCATTATCCTTTCTCTTTTCATAAATTTAACACTGAAGACTCTACACAGGTAACTACTGAGATGACTCCAGTTAACTGAAAGCAGGAGTTTAATATCATAATTATACTGACACTGTCACTATCCTGAAAAGACCATCTTTTAGCTGAGATACTAACATAAGTCATAAGCAAAGAATACGTCCTGAGTAGAAGTCAGGTATCATCAGTGAGTTTCACAGAAAAGAGTTAAAATTTAGACAGGAGTTACAAGTTAGGCATAAAAGAAATCAAGAAACTACATTGTAAACTCAGGAAAACTTTCTATGTAACCATACTTATTTCAACTATACCTCTCTGTGTGTGTCAGCGCACCTCTCCACTACTTGACTAAGTTAATTATTCATTAACTAATAAAGACTATTTTTCCTCCTAGATAGCTGGAACTTATAAATACCATTTCAATATGAATAAATAATAGCATACTGACAGGAATATGGTATTCATTTGGTCAGGAGGATGGTGAAGACAGATCAATATTCATTTTATACACTAAGTAGATACTACAAAGATCACGGCTTTGAACATCATCACATCATTTTGATAATGTTTTTCAATACTGAATACACTAGCCAACATTTTTCAAAGACTACTGAGTATCTATGATGTTTATATACCTCAAAGGCCTTTGAAGCTTAAAAGGCAAGACGTCTGTGCTTTCTAAATATCAAGTCCCTTGTAACCTAGTTTCAAACTGGGCACTCATAAGTAATTTATTACTGTTGTTATTTTGGAAGCTTCCTGGAAAGATTAATCCTGTTAGTATTTCCCCTCAAAAATGGAGCAGAAAGCCTTCTCTGGATCTAGGACATTTGGTATTTTTAAAAGCAAAAAACACACTAACCTTTCAGTTTGAGGAGGAAGGAGCCTGGGACCTGATAAAGGGAAAGAATCAAAATCCCTTCCATACACTCATCTGGACAATCCAGGGCTGTGTAAACATTTTCTTGTTTCTCAAAAGAAGGGATTCTCTTTACCAATCTTTGATTTTGTGGTTTAAATTATCAAATTGGATCTACCAGTGTTACCGTCTTAATTTTCTATGGAATTTTTCTTAACAGCAGTGCTAAAACAAAAGTTTTTATTCTATTTTTAAATAGACACATGCTATAAGCATTGTTAATGACAAAGACAGGAAATTACAGATGTTTACACTGTAAACGAACAGTTACACACTCTTTGTGAGATGACAGAAAACATTTCACTTTAAAAAAAGCCAGAAATTTTACGTTCTGTCTTTCCCTTTGATTACAATAAATTTTTCTTCGTAAGTAGTTTGTGTGTGTACAAATCATCAGTTGGTGCTGCAATTGTGTTTTTTTACTGACATCAAAATGCTTCAGAAAATCCACTTAAATATTTTAAGATAAAGAGCAGGAAGGACAGAAATGCTACTACAATTGTCTATATAAACAATTGTGGTCCAAGACACAAAATTATAACAGTCAAATTACACAGCCAATTTTAATGCTGCTGAAATAGCCTCCTGATTTGCAGAAAATATCCATGTTTTTCACCCAAAGTACCGTGGATGTCAACTGTGACTATTACTCAAACCATGAGGGTTAGTGCATTTCTGTATGCAGAATTTAAATTGGCAAATCCCTATAATAGAGAGCAGTTTTGAGATAAACTAATTGGATTTTGAGCTGTTAAAACACTGACAGTGAGTGATGGCCTGGCTTCTTGCCCTGTTATTTCTGCTGAACCAGAAAGAAACCCTTATGTTAATAACAGTACATTACTAGAAGCATTTTAAGATAAGACACTACCTGTAATAAGGAACACACATTAGTGCAATCTGAAAGTACTTTACAGCAGCCACTGAAAGATCAGCAGACAATAAAAGCCAGTAACTGGTGAGATTCAAGCTGGGGTTTATTGTGAAGGACAGTGTTGAAGTTACAAGGCTTCTCAAAAGCTCCTACACAAGCTGTAAAAAAATATGTTCAAGCACAATCAGTTATTGATGCAAAAATAGAAAAACAAAACAAACACGAGCTTGGAATGGGCCGGAAAACAAATGATGCTGTTTCTGCTTTTCCACAGACAAGGCAGGCAGGTCCCACCAGCTTTTACATGACTATTATTCACAAGTAGGTATTTAACACAGAAATGATGCAAGGAAAACACAGGCAGTTTCCCTAAAATATAGTTTAACAGGAGCTACATGCTCCCTGTAGAGTTTTTTTGCTATTTCTTTTTTCATGGCAGTCCTCCATTCATTGGTTAGTGGACCTCCCATCGCTGACCTTTGGGCATTATTCTGTAAAGTAACATATAGACTTTTTTCTACTAAGTTTCTCTAGGATAAGCTGTCTTTGTTTTCATTCCAAGTGGTTCCTCCACTCAGGAGGAGACAGGAAGTAGCCACGAGGAAAGCAGAACAGAGAAAACAAATTGCATTTCATACTTGAATACTGTATCAGAGGCCTTTGACATATTTTCAGTAGTCACAAAATTAGAGACTAAAAAACTCACTGGTTTAAAAAATAGATAATTCTACTACAACATGTATATATACACGTATGAAAGTACATATATCGAAGCAGAAACTAAAGCAGAAAGGAGGTTAATGCCAAAAGCCTGAACCCATTAACAGGGCGGAGTTCCAGGGGTGCCAGCTACAGACTTCCCTCCCTTTTTTCACTAGGATTGTAGATAAATGATTTCTTTTACAGACAGGCTACTTGTTCAAGTGTATAGGTTTTGACTGTTGGTCTCTATCCCTTCAAAGCCAAGACAAATAACACCGGCCCAAATTTCTTTCCAGCTTGTGTGCCCATGGCAAGAGAACCCAGATCTCCTGGTCCCATGGAAATGATCCAGCTGTATCAGTAGTATCAGGCAGCAGGAAGGACAACAGACAAACAAGCAGGAAATGCTACAGGAGATGGGAGGGAAGAGAAGAAATGAAGAACTTCAGTATGGTAAGACAGAGATCCTTCCAGATCCTTGAACTTCCCACTGCTGCGACAACTGCTCTGAGCAAGACCAGTCTTAATTTTGGAATACATAAGATACATGGTGCTATAAGAGCACCAAATAAGCTTTGACTTTAGAAGAAAGGATTCACAGAATTTACAAAAGCCATGTATTTGCATTCCCCATTTTCTCACTAACAGCGTCTCTAACATCCATTTTGTGATGAGAACTGCTTACCCAGGATCCAGACTGTTATGCTGCATTAGCAATTCATCTACTGACATGACAGAGACAGCAGCATATTTGTGCATCTTAACACCTTGATCAATTTTATTGAACAAAGTTGCTGCCCCTTCCAAAACTGTGTCTGTAAGAAATACCCTGAACTGCTTCTTTTAAATAAGTTCAACCAACGCTGAGTATGCCAGAACCCTCTTAAGCATAGATTTGTCATCATTTTCAAAATGGGACAAGGCGTGAAGCTCAAACATTTAAAGTAACATTTGTCCATCCACAAAAGTATCCTCACTTCTTCAGAGTGACAGGGACATAGGCAGCTTCTTATAAGCATCTGAGATACTCACACAGACAACTGACAAGGAAATTCAGTTTCAAGGCTGGTTACATTTGAACTTTAGTTTTAGCCTATTGAAAGGAACTCAAGAGCCACATTTCTAAAAACGTATGAGAGGAAAAATAAACAGAAAATCACTCAGTAATTCTAAGCGCATTTCTAACAATTGCAGACTGATTTTCTGCTTTCAGTTATGAAATGCCACTAACTCCCTGCACGTCATGGATTTTATATGTAGCTGAAATCATGTACATCTGGAAACTCATGGCACACAATGTAAAATGAAAAGCTCCTACAAAGATGATCAGTCCCCTACATTAAAAACTTTATGTGATATCTGGGTCAGTTGAAAAATCATCACATAGAACATATGCCCGCAGTGTCAGTACGCCGGCTAAATGAGCCTACAATCTGTCTTTTTCACACTAAATAATAATAATAAAAAAACTCTAATTGCCAAAGAAATCCTTCAGTAATTTTGCTTTCAATTTACTGCTTCTTTCCTTTCTAGGAGCCAATTAGAGATTCATCAATTATATTTTCGGGCTGGTTTGTGATAAGTGTACTTTCACACCCAATTACTCCAACTTATTCTATCAGCCAGAAAAGATCTCATTTCTTTTTGCGTGGACCCTCAGGTTTTATTCACAGTATCTTCTGTAAAGGTCTGGTACCAAATTCATCTTTCCTGACTAAACGAGATTGTTTCCATCATCTATCCTGTTCTATGTATTACTTCAGGTCTGTCCTGTTATTCCATGGAGATTTCATGCCTGCACAGCCTGTATTTCCATAGCATTAAATTGACAGCATCAAGATTTGCAGAGTTTGGGGATTTTTTTTTTTCCCCCTTGTATACATCAGCATCGTCCTCGGAAAACCAAGTTGTAACAGCATGAGTAGTTGCTTTATGACAATAGTAAGGAATACTTTTCAATATTTCTAAATACTAATACATGTGGATATGTATGTATATGTAGTAATTATAAAGAACAGGAATATTTACTACAACAAGAGCACACGAACACATTTAGGTAGTTAGATTTTGTAGTCTATTGAGCTGGGGGAGGGAGACGGTGAGAAATGCTGCTTATAAGAACTCCCCTTGCTGCTTGGATTTTGTCCAAGTTGACAGCCTGTGATACAAAGTAGCCTAATGAAACACTAAAGATTATTTTTTCATGCATATATTAAGGATGGATTGCTTTTAACTTCTTTTGGAAAAAAAAAAAAAATCACATGGCTTATCTACAGAACAACCATACTTGGAAGTTACACCCTGCACATTTCAGGCTAATTTTATAGTTGGTGCTGCTCACTTTTATAGTTGATTTGCTTCACTGTTTTAGAGAATACATTTTTCATTGAAGAAAAAAAAAAAAAAAGCACCACAGAGGAGAAGTGTTTCATCTCCCACTCGCTCCCCTGCACAATTTATTCATTCAGCAGTCCTGGAAATTCAGCAGGGAATTATCAGCCTTCTGTTCAGTAACCCAGACCAGTTCCAGGGAAGGGGTTGGGGGG
>VZSF01003406.1:676350-744960 GCA_013398295.1 Chionis minor
GGGGAGGGAAGCTGTGAATTGTGGCTGCCATCAGTGCTAAATCTGACTGAATGCCTTTCCTGCTAAATTTCAGGAAAGATGATAAGACAGAAAGAAAATAATTTTCTTTATTGATAAATGCTATAAAAATCAGATGAAAAAGACAACCTGATACTTCTGTGAATGAGGTAGTTCAATAAAAAGGAGCTTCGCATGGCTTAAGAAATCCAACAGGCTACAAGTAACGACTTCACATGTCTTTGTGCAGTTAGCCCTGCTAAAGGAAGATAAGGCACAGCCTTACCTCTGTCGGGGAAGGAAGGCCCAGCTGGTGCCTTGACCTTCAATGAACTAGGGAACACATAGACAGGTGAGATGGTACTAGCTCAGCCTGTTCAGGTCCCAGGCAAGAAAAGTGTTTATAGGAAGAACAAGTCGTGAACCAAAAGCAGCTTAGTAAGCTACCTGCTCAGGTGGCTGCAGGAGACCCATGGTCCAAGGAACTGTTTGACCCGTTGCACTTGGAAAAGCTACAGCCACCAAGAACGTCCTTCAGGCTCCAAGGAAAGAATGAATGTGAAGTGCCACCCACACAAAAATCAGGCAACATGACATGAGTATGCTCGAAGTATAGCTCATTGCTTAGAGGTCTGGGCAAAAAAGGTTTGGGTTTTTTGTTTTGGTTTGGGCTTTTTGTGTTTTCTAGGTTGGAAGGGGGTGTGAGGTGTGTGTGTTGGGTTTTTTGTTGTTTTTAGGCAACAAAAGTGTTTTAACTTTATCCCAAAGTTAAAAGATATTCTCAGAAAGTATGTCGTGACTGGCATAAAAGCCTTTCATACAGCTCAGAGACAAAACATACTTGTATCAGCTTCCCTCAGTCCATGGGAACATCACTCTAATACCACACAACAAAGTGAGAAATGCAACACCATCCATGTCCATCATCCATGTACTTAAAAACTGAGGGCACATAACGTGTCATAGAGACAGGCTGCTTACAAAGCGTCATTTTCCCCATGTTGTCACAGTCACTATCTTAAATCATTACATGAACATGTATCACAAAAAAGTGTCCCAGAGAGCTGATGTGGATTTAGAAAGGCTGATGTACAAGTAATCCATTTTTTACCAGTGGACAATCTCCAGGAAACAATAGGAACAAAATCCAGACCTTTGTTCAGTCTCTGGGCATCTCATGAAAGCTTTTGCTCCAGTCGTTTGGACCATACTAAGCAGAGCAGGTTGCCCTGAAAAAGACAGCTAATGATTCAGTTTTGGTAAGGTACAATGATCAGTCACTGAAGATGGGTACACCTGAAGCCTTCTTCATTTTTCCTGCTAAAGAAAATAGGGATATAACTTACTTTCAGCTTTGCTTGGTATATTTTTCCCCTTCTTACTGAGACACTTCCAAGGTTCTTGGGTAAAGTAGTTTTCAAGTGACTGATAAATTGTGCAGTTTTTCCTGCCTACAGCCCACATTACTTACAGGAATCAGGGTAAGGGATATATGGACTAGCCTTCGAAGAGGAAATGCACCTGCCCATCTGAAATAAATGATGCTACAGAACAGATAAATGTAGTGGCAAGGAAAGAAAGAGCATTTCTAATGGTGTAGTAATATTTCAAACAAATCTTTTCACCTAGCTGCACAAAGGCAAGATAGAAGGTGAGAATTAAGCCCATCAGGTAGTTGTTGTCCCTGTATGGGGAAATATCCCTGACAAAAAATGGATTTCATAGTCATATAAACTTAGGTAACACATGGAAACAGAACATCTGCTCATGTTTTAAGTATCTTCATTGTTCATTCAGAACTATTTTTACCATCCCCTATATATTGCTGTCTTGGAATAGATTTACATATAGTGTTCAGAGATTCCTGAGAATCAATCTAGGCAAGTGATTTCCTGCCTTTATCTTCTTCCAGATCCCTAGAAGAACTTTGCTGTAAAGCGAATTTAAGTCTACTGACATTAAGTCTACATTCAGGTCTACTGCTTCTTCAGTTGCCTATTCACCCTTTAAGAGAAGTCATTTCAGAGCCCCTAGACCATTCACTGAAAGCCACTCAAGTTCTTATCTAGGCAGCTGAATTGAACGAAACATTATTACACAAATTTTTAAAAGTTACTGGGCTCCAGATTTTCTCTTCCTATGTTTTCCTTTGGGTCATGAAATAAAGTTTGGCTATGAATAATTGCTAAGATCAGGTGACAAAATTTAAGGTAGGATTAATTCCTTTCCAGATTTATGATCAGAGGAGGGGGAAAAGCAGCTCTCACAAAATTCCAACAACAAACAACCCTCACCATCAGATGACTTTCCCTTAAAGACAGTCCTTTTCTACTACAGAAACAGCTGCTTCTCACCTCCCATCCCAATATTCAGATACACTTTTCCCTGGACACCGAGACTTCATTTCAAAACCAAGTCAGATGCAGCAATTACTATATTCCTGTAAAAAAAAAAATCACCACATTGATCAAAGTATTTATGGGGAGCTGGATTCACCCCACTGGCTTAGCCCTAACATTAATCTCAGGTAAGGTCATACACACTTTCAGAAATCTTGACTATAGTGACCCTAGTTTTTCTTTGAATTTCAACAGTGTAACAGTTGCTCAGTTTAAAGTCCCCAGTGGTTCAAGGTGCAAGAGTATGTACACATTAATCTTGCTTCTTCAGAACATCATTTTACATATTAGATAACGATAATTCTTCCTTTCTACCTTCCCCCCCCCCCTTTTTTTTAAAAAAATATAGCTAAAGTTTCTGTCAAACAGGACTTTTATCTTAATCTGGATGTAGACAATGTCAACTACACTGAAGGATCTCATACTCAGGACTAAACTGGATTTTAGAAGTTTCAGCACTACCAAACTCAAATGGAAGCTTGAGACATCTCAGCAGATGTTTTAAGATGCATATTTGCTCTCCTAACTTATAAAATATACAAACTTAAGTCATACAAAGTGCTGGTGATTTACTCTTCATTCATTATGCAAGATGAATGTAAACATCTAAAAACCAGTTACCAAGCTCCCTGCACCAACACTGTCATCAGTATCATCATTCTTTAAATGTAAGGGAGGCATTTCACCCTAAAAAGGGTTAAAAAAAGGACATGGGTTCACTTTAAGTCATGAACAAGAATAAAAGCGGTGCAAAAGAGATTCACGTTAGCAGAGGAAAAACAACAGCACTGCAAACCCATTTTAGGAGTTTAAAAGGCAACAAGATTGATCTAGATGTTCTCCAAGTAGATTTTCAATAAAGATGCAAAATAGGTCTCAATACAGGAAAGCACCTGAGCACATGATAACCTCAGCATGCAAATAGGTCTTCAGGTTTCCATGGCACTAATAACAAAGATGATGTTTCATTGGATTAGGACTGGACGCCTTATAGATACTTAAGTAATTATTTCAGGCTGAATAAAGTCTAGGATATTCACAGACAACCTCAACAGACTCACTATTAACTGAAAAAAAAAAAAACAAAACAACCCAGTCAGATATACCAACCAATGTATTATCCTGGGTGTATTTCACAATCCTAAAGCTGAAAATTCCTTAGTCAATTTTCAGGGAAACTTTCATAAACTGTAAATATGCAGTAAAAGTAATACAGTATCATTTATAGATGATCTTTTTAAAGGCATTAAATAAAAGGTGGTATAACACAATTCTGGGTACTTTTGTTATATTTAGTCTCCCCTCAACAGTATTTTGGAAGGAGCAGATAGTTGTTTAACTTATTTCAAAACCACCTTTTAGAGATAGTAACATACCCATAATGAATATTTCCCAGAAAAAAATGGGTTCTTGGTCTGTTTCCCTCAGTGAAGCTTACTGATCAGATTTAATATAGCAAGATTAACGCACACCTGATTTCTAACAAAACTCCATGCTATTAGTAAAGCAGGGCAAGTAAATACCCTTCTGTGCAGGTAGCCCTGCCTGTTGAGATGGGAATCTGAATCACAACTCTGTCTTCTCCACAGATTTATTTCTCAGCAACACTGGAATCTATCCCAATCAGGCATGTATCCATCACCAATGCTGATTTCCCCCTCCCCCAGCCCCATCTTTTCTACCAGTAAGACACCCCTCTAAAGATGGGCCAAATTGTTGGCATCACACAGCTACATACTCAGAAGCGCACACTCAAATAACCTCAGCTGGTTATTGTGGTTCTGCTACTGCAGTGCTCTCGAGAATCAAGCTTAATAACACCACCAAAATGCTAGATAAGATTACAGTATCTTTTTTATCTAATGGAGTTTTATTTGCCATCTGCAGTAGTATCAAAAGTGTAACTTAGTCCAGCTCAACTGAAAGAAAAACCTAAAGTCATGCAAACATATAAATTCAAAACAAATCAACTTGTTTTGCTTCAACAACAAATTTGGGAAAAACACAATCCTGAGCAAAAAATGCACTCAAGCTTCTACTCGGTCTATTCTACTATGACATCATAGCCAAAGCCAAGCGCTATTTCAGGGTCCTCGGTCTTCTGAGAAGTCCCAAATAGCTGTCCTCACGGGGTCCTCTCCCACAAACTACCCAAGAGTAGAAAGTGAGATGGAAATAAGAGTAAAACAGACTGACACCCACAGAGTGTCCCTCTTATCAGACAGGTCAGGCCAGGCTGGTTACAGCCCTGCTGGCACAAACACCTCAATCAGGAACTGGGGCTGGCAGCTGTGTCCCCACAGCACCCCCCATAGCGTAACTCACAGCCAGGCACTGCTTAGCTCTGCTTGTGATCCCAGGCTGTCACCATCCTTCTATCTTTAACTGTTGATCCAAGAAAAATAAACACGTAGAGCATCTTTTTTCCTAAAGACAGTTGTTTTTTAACTGAAGTCTAGAACAGCTTGCCTCTTCAAACACACACAAGGTTACTTTAACCTCTATCTATACTTTACTATCAATAGCTGAGAAAACAGCTTAAGAGTTCCTCTTTGCCTTGTTTCAGTGATAATAAGAAACCAAATAAAAATATTTTCAGGTAGCTGAATAAAGCAAAACAGTATTTTTGAAACACAGCATTTGACAGAAATAATTGCAAACATACTATCTTTAAAAAGATAAGAACTTAATACATGTATTATGTCTTTACTGAGCAGGTCCAGAATAAATCCCTAGAATAAAAGCCACACCAATACAGCTGATGAATATTTCATAATTCTAATGTAATCCAAACTTGTTTATATCAGTGAAACTTCCCATTGTTTTCTGTATATATCCTGAAGTGGCAATTTCACTTCTCCTCTAATGAGATACAGGATAGTATCGAGCTCCCAGTTTTGGTTCTATCACCATTTAGCCCTCATACAGACCAAACTACAACAGATTTAAAGTGAGCAATGTGGAAAGCGTAATAGTTCTATGAATCAAGAAGGGTATTGAAAGTGCAGAGAAGAGGATAAAGGACAACCTCTGCCTGGAGAGCACAGTCCCAGGATTCCTTCTACTGCAGCTCTCGGTTATCTAATACCTACTTGTGATGAGAGCTCTTTTTCTAAGTTGATTTATTCGACTGCAGTTTCACTGGTGTTAGACTCAGCTAAATCACAGAACTTGAGGCTAAGAGATAGAATTGCATGAGAAATATTTGCATTGCTTTTACTAATACACATTCAGCAGGACCAGAGAAAGCCTTTGGTCAGCTGGTAGGGTGTCTCACACAACTTGTGTGCACTTTTGGTGCATGTCCATATTTCCCTTTCTCCCTCCTTTATTAAAAATGCAACAAAATATACAAGTGAAAGCAAATTCCTGAGAATTCCTTCAGGAGAGAATTAATGGTTTGTCTTCAGAAAACACCTAATGAATCATTGCCCCTTAGCATTTCCAAGGAGGTGTGTGCAGATTATTTTGCATCTTTAAGTCCAGAGTCTAAAGCAAGTAACAGAAGAGTTGCTGTTGCTGACTATGCATGTATTCCACCCATTTAGAAGTAATGTGCTCTCCAAGAGCATCCTATTATATTTCAAATATTCCTGTGTGTTTCACCACTCCACAGAACCCAGATGAATCTTTTATTCACTTTCAAATGTTTTATTCAGTTATTATTAAGACAACTAATATTCATGTAGTGCGGCTGCTACGGCTTGTGGAGGAAAAACAAAATCTATATTAAGATTATTTTTAGCACATTTATTGAATCCTGACCTAAGGTTACAGTCAGTCAATGCCAACAAAGGCATTAGGTTAGCCCCCCAGGACTGATCAGAACCAAAAACTGTGGCATGACATTCTTGAGATAACATATGAACAACTGAGACCTTACTTTTTGCTAATAAACAGAATTGAAAGGATTTTTGGGAAAAAAACAAGACAAAACACAACACCACAAACCAAAAAATCACCTTCAAAGAGAGGAAGGCTAATCTTCTATTAACTCAAATGTATTACACATTTCTATGGAAATCCGCATCTGTCCTAACAGTTATGTTAAGCAAGAGGAATTTGTAAAAAGTTAATCTTTCAACTAAGATGCTAGTAACGTGAGACCATAAAAAACATCTGACTACATTTTATTTGTGGAAATACTGCACATGAGGTATACTCAGTATGGTCCTTGTTGATCACAAAGAACAGAGATTCCTTTCCATCACAGTTACTTCACGATGACTGAATTCAATTACAGCGGTAAACAACAGCAGTAACCACTTTGGAAGAGAGAACTCAAATTTACTAGACTAGGAGAAAACAATATAAAAACACTTATCAAAACCACAGCAGCCATGCATGAGCACAAACTTCTACTGCATTTCATCAGTTTCCCTAATTGAAAGCTTTCAGAACAACTTTTACCCTATTGATCCTAGGCAAAAAAAAATGGGACAAACTACCAAGAACATTAAGCAAGTGACATCCGTGCTCATCGCTTATACTGTCCTCTGCCAGAATCTTTTTTCCTACAGTTACAATGCAATAAAATACCCAAGAAGGAAGGAAAAATATAATAAAAAAAAAAAAGAGAGAAGTAATCTTCAGAGTCTTGCCCAGAGCAAAACATTCCTCCAGCTGAACTGAGGAGACATGGGAATTTATGCATCTTTCCACTGAGCATATAATCATCCTGCTAATTTTAAACTGCTTTAGCATGAAAAGGTATTTCTAACTTTGCCTAAGTATTCATAACATACTTAAGCGTCACTGTTTTGGAACTGAGAGACATGATGGAGCTCACACTGAGTCACGTGAAGAGGCACAACTTCCTGACACAACACGCTCAACAGATCAGCTGTGGTTCTTGAATCATCAGATATTTTGTGGCTGTCCAAGGCCATCAAGGCTTCTCACTTTGCAAAGAAACAGGAACACACTCTTGGGATATTCCGAGGCTACCTTGGTTCCAACCCACACGCTCGCTGCACAAATCCCAGACCTTCCACTTGCGCTACCATTTGGCTTGCCAAAATTGAGAAAAAGACAGTAGTAAGTTTGTTTTACTGACCTAATTTCAACATGGGCAAAGACTAAATGTGCAGTGTAACTGGAACGGCTTCATAACCTGCATCTGGCTGGAGTCATGCCCTACAAGGCTGTCCAGATGCGGTGCGTTACAGGTGACGGTCCTTTCCACAAGGTGTGTTAGCCAAAGCCAATAACAGCAGCTGCCATCACCTGAGAGTTTCTTCACATATGGGAAGCCCCAAATAACTGGGCTGAACACACCCCAAAGACTACTTTGCCTAGCAATCACACCGATTGCACCAGATGTTTAGACTGGATATCAAGAAAAATTCCTTCACCAAAAGGGTTATCAAGCACTGGAACAGGCTGCCCAGGGTAGTGGTTGAGTCACCATCCCTGAAGGTATTTAAAAGGTGTGTAGACGTGGTGGTGCTTAGGGACATGGTTTAGTGGTGGACTTGGCAGTGTCAGGTTTACGGTTGGACTGGATGATCTTAAGGGTCTTTTCCAACCTAAATGATTCTATGATAATTCAGGGCAACTGAAGAAACTCAGAACAAAATAAAGGGACTTGAGCAGGTAAAAATACTGAGAGAAATCAGTGGCTAAAACAACTGCATCTTCGACACGGCCCACAGCACCAGCTTTATTCCAGAGCTCATGGTTCACCTACAGGAATAAGTGTCTCTGCTACCTGACACTAATCAGAGACTCTTATTTACAGTTCTCAAGGGAGATTTCTTGCTACTGACTCAGTATTAATATCTAAACTGGTCCTTAAAGATTGTGGAAACAAGCGTGGCATGGAAACTTGCTGTAAATCCTATGAGTAACAAAACCTGGGCAGATAGTGCATATACAGAGGTTTGCAGCATCCTTCTGTATTCAACTTTGCCACAAATAAAAACCTAAACAACCAAAAAAGAAAAAAAAAAAAACAACAAACCAAAATGACAACAGTGCCCTGTGCATGTCAGCTTTTTTTGTCACAAGTCTAAGGCGGGGGAAGATGAAAACACAATTCATTCTCATGAAGAAAGACGGTTTGATTACAACATCCAAAGCTTTGTTACCAGATGTAGGCATAAACCTTGATTTAACTGGTATAAGTGGAAGATTTAGGAAACTGTCAGGAAAAGTATACGGATGTGAAATGAGGAACCTATAGGCAATGCTTCTGCCTGAAAGAAGAGGCGATAAGACACTGAATAATGAGCTTTTTTGTTACCTAGGCTTTGACAGTTAGATTGCTACAGTTATTGCCCAGTCACATATTCAACAGACTTAAACACGTCCAACAAACCCACAGATATTGAACAAGAGGGAAGCAGTGCAGTAAGGGTTATACAGCACACGTGAAGATCCTTGGATTAGCCTGAACGAGAACAAAACTGAGCACGCAAGGAAGAAGCCCTGTGGTCTTCATCCAGGGGACAGATACGTGGCGGCTGGTGGAACAGTTGATCAATAGGGGATTCAATTCTATAATTACAGCGCTGACAGACTAATCTCACACATATTGTCTTGAATAAGCTTCTACCTTAAGTAGGTTGCAGCCCAATCTGTCTTGAAGTTGAAAGACTGTACTTGAATACTTAAGCTTGGAGTAATGTAGATGAGAAAATAAAACATAATGCTGGGACTTTTACACAAAACTCTTTCTCAAGTTGTTCTTTTATTTCAGTTGCTTCAGAGATGAGGAGCTGGGTATTTCATTCTCCTTTCTTCTGCTACGTGCTTTAGGGGCTCATGGCAATGGAGTATACCTTAAGTTACTCCTAGCCTGTTCCTTTCTTAACGTGATCCCTTCCACTGCACCACTCGTGTTTCCAGTCTTTTTATTGAAGACTGAGCGCTTTCTCTTACTGTTGTCTTCTTATGTTTTATCTCTTTCAATCAATTCATCTAACAGAAGTGCATGAACTTATACTAGCTGTAACTCTGAGGACTTAGTTTTTCTCTCACTCAAAGGATGAAATTTAAATTTCCTTCTCATCCTTAAGATCTTTTCAGAATCAAAATTTCCAGTATATACCTTAACTGTATCATTCTTTCTAAGTAAAGGCTTTAGCATAACTTGCATGATTTGCCATATTGTAAACAGAGCTGATAAAATCAGATTTGTTAGGAGAAGTGGTCACAGCACATGCATCATATCGGATGGATGACTCCCAGCATGACTGGAGTTTTCAGTAAACACAGCAAATGACATACTAATAAAACAGATGATAGACTTGGCACTTAGAGGGCTTTTTTTTTTTTTTTTTGAAGTCACTTCTTCCTTCTGACAAATTCTTAGTGTACTGGCAATCCTTCCCTCAGCAGCATATAAAGACAGACTAAGGAAAGTCAAAATGCCTTGCCAAGGACTGCTCAATGACATGGGCAGGCTTCCACCTGGCTCTTTGTTGATTCCTCAGCTAACAGAGTTAATTAGTTAGTAACACTATCATGGAAAACCATCTTGAAGCCCAGCCTAAGATTCAGCCATTTCATTATTTAGGGAGTGCTTTATTTTTATTTCTTAAGCAACAGTCCTCTGCATCATTCTCTATACCCAAAATACCAGACATCCTCACATTCATAACGAATGCAACCCTGCAATATCCCTAAAGACAAAATGCCAATCCAATTTTAGTTCCTGAGGCTCTGCAGTGATGGCTTCTGACAAGGTAATCCAGGCATGGTATGTTTGCAAGACATTAGGTGTGAGCTGGCAGCCCTGGGTAACGGTAGCTCTGCTGCTCCAAGCATCCCTGGATAGAAAGACACAAGCATCCCTTGGGTCCTTCTAGTTACACACCACTCAGGGCTTTCCTTGCCTTTACCCTTCCCGGAGCTGCCAATGTTTTGTTTGCACTGTTCTCAAATCCGTATTTAGCTTGTGCCGGGGTTTGAACCCTGCCCTGCAAGCTTACCAACCCTCTTGTCACAAGGACACCTCAAGTGCTTCTGCTTTTTCTGCTCCCCACAGTAGTCTCAGCCCTGACACTTTGTCCTTCCCCTTGTAAAAGTGTCTGTGACAGAACTCAGGCAAAAATAATTTTGATTTAAAAAGGCTGGAGATATGAAAATCAGCTCTGTGTGCTCACCAATCCTAGGATTTTGATGAAAATCTGTTTGCTTCTTTTTAGATAGATTCACTTTTTCCCTTCAAAGTCACGATAATGAAAATGTTTCCTTTTTCTTTTAAACATCTGGAAAACGCTGCTAAAAGGCGAAATAGAGGGGAGGGTAGCCAAGCTACAGAACTTGCCTGTTCAACTTAAAAAAAATTTTAACCAGGCACAGATCATGCAGTTTAGAAGATATGGACACATGCAGCAATACCTGTATACACATACACACCAGAAAGTGAATTTCAGCCATATAGAATTAGGTTTAAACTGCCACAGAAGTCACTAAAAACCACTGATTTTACCTAAATCTGGAGCACAACATACAACCAGTGCTTGCATACACCTTGATCAAGAGATTGTGGATGCCAGCAGGAGCCCCTTTGATAGACTTCAGAGGATCTGAACTCAGGCCTCAGGGCTGTCCTCACTTGCAAACATCCTGACTTGCTGAGCCTAGCCAGCAGGTGAACATGAAATGGAGAGTTCTGGATATCAAATGACAGATTTTTTTAAAAAAAAGAAAAATAAATCTATTCAGAACACACTGAATACACTATCTCTAGTGGAATTTAAAGAATAACCTGAAAAATATTTATCTGCCTACAGTTAGTATCTCCTGTAATTTCCAGCTTCCCCTGAAAGAATAATTTCCATCTGCTTTAACAATGTCTGAAATCAAAGACTGGCTTGATTACGCGCTCATGCTGAAAAGACATTGTCACATACATAAGAAAAATAAGTGTCAAAAGTAAATTTTTTATTTTAAGCATAGAATAACTGCCAAACCACTAAAGACATTGAGGCAGACTGTACCTCCATCTCCATGTCACCTAAAGCTGTCCTTGGAGGTACAACCAATGAAGGGGTGGAAGCACAGTATGTTACTCAAGTCCAGCCTAGTATTCCCATAGCTTTCAGTGACAGAGAGGAAGGAAGGCAGGACTTTTCTTTCTCTCCTTACTTGACCACCTCAAACTTACTTGAAGGCATGGAGTAGCATTGTTATTGGCTGTCCCAAAAGATAAATCATTCCACACTTGACATAAATCCAAGCAAGTCTACCATATATCTTCATTTAGAAGGAATGACTTCCCATTGATTTTTTTATTTGCCATTGCAGCTTTAAATCAAGGACTGTTTCTGCTTAGCTGGGAACTAAGGGCATGCATTGAACTTGCTAATAAGTTAATCGCTAAGAATGATGGTAATGAACTTGACCACAGAGAAAAGAAGAGGAAAACATGAAAGACTGACATTTTAAAAGCTTGTAACTGCAGGAAGAACAGCTCCCCATACTTACTAGATTTGGAGAAGCAATGGGACCTCTTCATGAAATTAAAATAAAACCAGACCTCCTCCACCCACATGGTAAAGCGCCGTAATTATAGCACAGATGTCAGAGAAACAAGGAGTTGCATCTCACCAGTGAGACATGCACAGACACTTGAGCAGGTTAAATTTCTCATTCTACCTCACCTGTGAATTGTGTGAATGTACTTTCCTATCTTTCCACAGGACTCAGATACTAGGTTAAGAAATCTGGGTGTATCATAAACAGTTTCTGACAATATATCAAGGCATTGATTTCATCATGACCTGCTTCTTGCATACATTTGTCAAAATCAGTTATCAATAAAAGTCAAGAAGAGGAAAAAGTCAAGAAAGTACAAATAAGGGAAGGTTTTGCTTACAAGATTCACTCTCCATTTGTTTTAGTAGATGCAGGACCAGCCCCTACTTCAAGAGATCTCTTGCATTGTTATATTGAACCAGTTACAGACATAGTAGTAAAAAACCTGATCATTTTTTCCTCAAATGACTTGCAGTACCATCTAGAAAAATGTAAACTTTGATAGTGCATGTTCCCAAGACCTTTTAGAATGGTAAGCCCAGATACCCAGCAGCCCTGTATTTGTTTTTCCTCACATCTTGCAGCATGTTACTTCTTTTGCCAATGAAAATTATTAGATCAATGTTTATTTCCTATGCTATTTCTATTATTTACTATTTCAACATGGGAAATGGTGGAAAGTCTGTTAAATGGTAGACTACTCAACTACAGATTCCCTGCCTAGGTCAACCCATAGGTCCAGCCACTAAGGTACAATTCCCCCAAATTTATATCGACGAACCCCCTACAGAACTGTTCTTGAGAACCCTGCAGTGCCCAAGACAGACATTGTGTCCTCCTCTGGTCTTGCCAAGAAGAGATGGAGTCCCATGAAGCCCTCCTCACTGCCCACATAGGAATCCATGTAAGGGGAATAACACAGGGAAGGATGAGGCAGGAAGAGATATGGAGAACAGGTTCTCACATCCAGAGCATCAGCCTGCTCTGCACCCCTTTTTAGGCAAGGCAGTGAATCCCCAAGAGGGGGGTTAAATAGATCTCCTCCTCCCTTTCAGCTTGCTATTTTTGCTTCTGAGGGCAACAGCCTTCCCTTGCGGAGTTTAAATAAAACACAACCAATATTTTTTCCTGCCCCTTCAAATAAAATTATCAATTCACCTTATGGTAATCTAAAAACAGGTGGCTGAACAGAAACAAAAGGATGCATAAATAACAGAAGGTGCAGATAATGGGGTATGATTCCTTTGACACAGTGCGTGCTGCAATTAAGATTATCTATAGAAAGACAGTTTGAAAGCAAAGTTAAATCTATAGAGGTCAGTAACTTTACCCTCCAATCTCAGCTTATGAATTCTGAACGGGGAGAAAGAGATACTGGCAACTTCCAGAAAGCATTACCTTCAATTCTCCAAATAGATGTTTATCCAGCTGCTCAACACAGCAGTATATCTTTTGCATCAATAAACTCCAATTTAATCCTTATTCAATATCTAACCAATGAAGCAGACTAAGACCACAGCTGTGTAACTTCTTGGTTAAAGCATGCAGAGAGCTGCAATATTCACAGTCATCAGAGAACTGAAGAGTGGAAACAGAGTCCCACTGAAGCTGTCACTGAAACAATATATTAGGTGTTATCAGGAATAGAGCCTACTTCAAGAAAGAGAATTTCATTTATATGCGCGTACATGTGGCAAACTCATGTCCTGGTGAATTAATACAGTGTTAAAGAAAGTGATACAGGCTTCCTTCACCTGAACTTTTCCACATAAAATTCATTTACAAAGCCATCTGAACCAAATTTGTCTGTCAGATATGCTACACATGGACATTTCAGTGACAATGAACAATTTGTCTGTACCTAAGATAGCACAAATGGAAAAAAATTCCAGCTATTAAAGTTGCATGCTTGGCAAAAGAAAAGTATAAACCTTTCCTTTACTAAAAGGAACCATTTCTTCTTTCTATTCCTTATGTTTCATCTACCCCAATTCTCTTTTTCAGAGAGCAACAGAAAAGAAACCAAGTATTTATTTTCTACCTACTACACACAGATACAGTAAGTTAAAGTTCATGATGTTAAAAATTGCCTCCAATTAAATATTAGCTTACAGACACTGATGCAATTTGTGTGTGCAAATTAATCATATCATGGTGAAGTGGGTGCAGCTGGGATGGAGTAAGCTTTCTTCTGAGCAGCTTGTATGGTTCTGGGTGTTAGATCGGTGGCTAAACCTATGTTAGTAACTCACCAGTGTTTCAGCAATTGCTGAGCTGTGCTTGCATCATGCCAAGGCCTCCTCTGTTTTCCACTTTGTCTCCCCAGTGAGTGGGGTGGACAAGAGGCTGGGAAGGAACACAGCTGGGACAGCTGACCTCAGATGGCCAAAAGGATGGATACCCCAGACCACGTACCACCAGGCTCTGTGATAAAACTAGAGGAGAGTCTGCCCAAGGTAGCCACTGCTCGTCATCCATCTGCTGGTGGGAAGTAGTAAGTGATTGCCTTCGTGTCACTTGTTGGTTTTCCTCTTCCTGATCATAGAATCACCTAGGTTGGAAGAGATCTTTAAGATCATCGAGTCCAACCACCAACCTAACACTGCCAAAACCACCACTAAACCATGTCCCTCAGCACCATGTGTACACGTCTTTTAAATACCTCCAGGGATGGTGATTCCACCACTTCCCTAGGCAGCCTATTCCAATGCTTGATAGCCCTTTCAGTGAAGAAATTTTTCATAATATCCAATCTCAACCTCCCCTGGCGCAACTTGGGACCATTTCCTCTTATCCTATAGCTTGTTACCTGGGAGAAGAGACTGACCCCCACCTGTCTACAACCTCTTTTTAGGTAGCTGTAGAGGGTGAGATCAAGGTTCAGTAAATCAGCATTTCCTTCCGATTTGTTTTTTGTTTTGGTTTTTGTGGTACGGTACAAAAGGTCATGGAAATGACTGTCTATATTGCAAACTGCGTTGCATCGTGGAAGAAACTCAAAGCGCAGTCAAACACAAGCATGTCTTATCAACTCCTTCAAAAACACAGCCATGCCCTAGAAGGGCAGGGAACATCCATTTTAGAAAACAAAATCTGTAATTTAAATTAGAGGAGGCAACAGCCCATTGGCAGACAGACTGAGCAGGGCTGCTGCAGTTCAGCAGTCACAGCACAAGCTCTGCTAGGCACATATACAAAATGCAATGAAGTGTTGCCTTCAGACAAGTCTATCAATTTTTTGAATCACAACACCTTGAGACAAACTGAGCTCTCAACTGTTTCTAGGATGGGTCAAGCTGAAGCTTACTGAGTGAACGAAACTGAAAATTCAGTTTCCTTCCCAGCTCTGCCACCGATCCAATCTAGACATAAATTGAAATCCATCTAAGGTCAGTGACCAGCTAGCAGAACACATGTGCACTGCCACAGCCACAGTGCTGGGCTACACCACCAGCACTGCACCACCTCCTTACACAGGTGTGCAACTGCTTGGGGAGGTTTTCAGTCTCCACTTGGTTACTACCAGCTGTAAGTTTCCCAGAGCACTGTGTAATTCCCATTGATTACATATTGAAATACAGAAATATCAAGAATAACACACTGCTCTCCAAAATCACATTATTTTTTTTTCCATTACAGTGAAGCAATTTGAATTTTAAAACAAAATAAAAGTTATTTTCACAACAGGAATTTTTTAGTAAAAAAAGTTTAATGAACTTAAAAATAAAAAATAGCAATCCACTAAAGATCACCAAAAGTTATATCATAACATAACATCACATTTTAGCTCAAAAACATACAATTGTGTTATATCCTAATGCTTTTAGCTACACAAGTGCCTAGGTAAAAGCAAAGGCCATCAGAGTCCAGGTATCTTTTCTGTGCTTGCCCATCCTCTACCTTCATTTCACCTTGTTTATTCAACTCCTGTTTTGAAGAGATTACTATGTATTTTATAGTGCTATAAACTTGCATAGAGCCTCCAGGCTTAACCAAAAAATAAACACATCAGTAATAATAACATGACAGTGTATATCAGGTTCAGAACAAGTCTTCATCTGAGCAGTTTTTAAACTTCTTTTGTATGGGATTTAAGCCTTTTATTTATTTACATACGTACATATGGTGCATGTAAGTATGTGTGTATATAGCTCTGTATACATGTACACATACACATGTATATATCTCATATGCATGATGTACACATATAAGCTATACTTTTGTAAATATTGTATATTATGACTTATAGAAGTTACATATATATACTTCATATATATTTTATACTATATAAAGGTGACTGGCCACCTGCTTCCTCCCAGCCGCTCAGTCTCTGTAAAGAAGCAATCCTTTTCAAAAGGAAAAACATTGAGGGTAGCAGAAGTAAAAACTGATGGAAACATCCAGAAGAAGGGGAGGGAAACAACACCTATCCCACTTCCCAGCAGCACCATCATCTCGGGACACAGGCAGCAGGAGTGGAGGCCTGAAGCACAGAGCACTGGGGAAGTCAACATGGATACCGCCACCAGACCTGGGAGCCTTGGCTCACACGCCTCCTGAGGGAGGAGGTTGGGAGTGGCTGGAAAGCCCATAGAGCACATTTCAAGAAAACAGCAGGTAAAAAGTCCAAAACGGACCATTCCAGAAGGGAAGTTGTGCCTTATTAACTTTCCCGCCAGCCTTGTTGCCTCCCCTCCCACCTTCCTGCTTCAGAAACCAGAGCTGAGGCACTGAAATTATGCATTTGTGGACTTTATGGTGTTGCATAAGCTTATAACTCAGTAGACTTTATGACTACAAGTCATTTGTATTGATTTACTTACTTCATTAGAGGGGGGAAGATGTAATTCTGCATTGATGGATAATCTAATTGAAGAGGGAATAGCTGATTAGACATTTTAAAAATCACATTTTCAAGTGACATTTTCTAATGACATACCCAAAATTAAATACCAAGAGTATAGATTTAGACAATCTAAATCCACAGTTAGAAACTTAAATCACTTATCTTATTTGTAGATAAACAAGTTATGCAGCTGCTTTTACAAACCATCGCCTTGCCTCCCTACTTAGTAAAGCTTTACAAGATCTGCTAATGTAATTATGAAAACTTTCTAATTGCATAAACGACTTTGCAAATTTTTACTCCTGAGCTTTGAAGGAACTGTGTTAATGGAAACCAACAGTTTCCTAGAAACACATCTGAATACTCAATCAGGGAAGTCTCTTCCTACCAGGCACTGCACACATTGAAGGAAAAATTGTGGCTCTGAAATTCAAACCATTTTGTTATTTTCCTTTGACGTAGCCTCTCCAGCAGCATAACTATCATTAAAGCAATAGTTTGGCAAGCATGAAACAACATCATCTTTAAATGAGAAATTTATCTTCCCAGAGTAAGAGATGTAAACATTTAATTTTAACGTACAAAAGTTAATAAGAGAAACGGCTTAAATAACAAAATCTATGAGTAATAATACTCACTACCTTGCTGTTATGCATCTCAAAGTACTATAAAAAGACAAATAAGCATTATTTTCCTGATTTACCTATGGGGGAAGTTGAGATTAAATTGCTTTAGGCCACAGAGTGAGCCAAAGACATAACCAAGGAGCAAAGTTGAGGCTCTTTCATCCCACTCCAGTACCCTGCTACTGCACCACACCTTATCATGCAAATCTTTACAGAAACAACAATGAAGAAATACGCTCTCCTGTTGACCTCCCCAACATCACCCTTCCCTTTGGTGGCTTTCTACAGACTGCTTCCAACCTACCTTCCCTTTTTGGATAGCGCAGCCACCTGTCAAGGCCTGCAAGGACTGCCTCGAGCATCCCAGCCAGCACTAAGCCCAGGAGACCACAGTGCTAGGACATTCTGACAGCAGAAGCCTCCATGAAGATAACTGGGTGACCGTGCTGGGAGGGACAGCACAGCAGGAGGAGGCATGAGGAAGGATCTCCTGAGAGACTGAAGTTCTCAGCAGGGCTGAGTCAGCTCTATCACTACCTTGTGAAGATCCAGGAATGGACATAACCAAGCATGATGTCAGCATTCAGAGAAAATAATCTGTCATATCAACCAAATGGAGCCTGAATCTTTAATGTGATATTGATTCTGCTAATGTTCCTCCATGCTGTCATCCGGAAGCAAAATACCTCTTTGTTATATAGTAAACTATACTCAGGGTCATGCAGTACAATAGCTAATATCATTAGGAAGGGTTGTTTTGTGTGGGGGTTTTTTTTCCAAGCAACAAAAAGGTGTTTAAATTTTTTTATTCAAAGGCAGTCACTAACGTTATTAGCATTAAGAGAAAAACAGGTCATGCCTAATTCCAGTCACTGTGTATTACATCTTCTAAGGAGAAGACACCTCAAGGTAACAGGCATGTCCCAAGCAAGCAGGCAAGGCTGGCAGAGCTGTGGGAGATACAGAACAAAGTGCTGCAACGCTAAATCAACATTTCGATATTCAGTACGCATTTCAAAGGCTTCTGCGGTCAGAGGTTTTTGTTCTCCCCCTACCTCCCCCCATCACTTCTCACTATGCAAGTCAAATACAATTTCCTCCCACCCCCAAAACAGCTAACAGTATGCCCACTGTACTTAAGTGTCAAGATTGCCCGCTTTAAATCATATGCTGAACATCCACCAGCTCCCACCACCAAAGCCCAATCCTCCTCTTGCTCTTTTCTTCTCCCACATTCCCTGTAGGAAAGGGACAAACTCTGGTCCCCGATCCTTCCTCCCCTCCCTCAAATCACAGCCAGCTCTCACCTGCTACCTTGCACCTTCTTGTATCATCACGATTAATAGAATCCAATTTCTGATAAGGAAAAGAGAAGTAACAGGCTTTTTTTTCTTTTATGCAACTCCACCAGGTGTCTGAAGAACTGTCTTTTGTCCAGGTATTGAAAAATTGCAACATCCATTGCAATATTCATCATTTTTGCCTTTTACACTGTAACCGCAGGCAGATGAGCTCATTAAGCAGAAAACATGGTGAATAATTTCATACCCCCCCAGTATGATGTATTTGAGGCTATTTCCCTGTTCCTCCCTGACATTTGTGACACGCTACCCCTCTGACTTCCTCTACAAACAGCAGGGACCTTGGCAGGTTTGGAAAGTCAACACAATGAGAAGAGTTATAGCAATGCACCTTTGGTCCATCTACCCTTTTTTCCAAATCCAGAGCTGGCCCCCCACCAGGATCCCACTTAAAGAAGTAGTTGCCCTGCTTTTGCAGTGCCGAGAAAATCTCCATCCTGCAGACAGCTGTGAAAACTCCTGTCAGTGAATAAATCATGAAATGCCTCTCAAAAAGTGTCATAACTATAGTTAGAATATATGATATGAGTCATAATCCTGAAAAATGACACACCCATCTGTCAGATTCACAAAGCCGGGAGCTTTATATAGAAACCATACAACTTTCCTTCAGATTAAACCCTCCCGCCAAATCTCTATCTTTTCTAAAATAGTGATCTGCCTTGTTCTCTGGCTCAGAACACTATTTTTGGACAATGCCCCACTATGAATAAGGATTGTTTTGTTTTGTTTGCACTTTATCCAGCTGTAAACAGGTAAAAGCCCAGGGAAAAAAAAAAACCAAACAAAAAACCCCCCACCTAATCATTGCCAGCAAAGGGACCTCTGCCAGATGGCCAAAATGAAGGATGTAGTGGGTGAAATGCATTTCACCTCTGAGGGAATTTAACTGTGCAAATATAGTTCAACATGAAATTATACATACGTAAAAACTAGCCCATACATAAGCTGTCCTATTTTCTTCAGAACTATTCATTCAGAAAAATAATTTAATAGTCAAGTGCAGTCAAGCTCTAATGTGTGTCCATGGACTTTGTGTTATCACAGGAAAGGGGTTTTGGTAGGTTGTTTTTTTGTTGTTGTTGACTTATTTTTTTAAAAAAAGATGGCAAACGCTCTCAAGCAAAGAAAGACTTGCAGACATCAGATCTTCACTGATCCCAGAAATTTCTGTTATAAAAGTAACTTCCACTTCAGGAAAAGTAAAGCTTCCACTTCAGGAAAGAGAGAAAAAAAATTTACTTTGCTGTTTAAATACTAGACAAATAGCTACATTGTCACTGAACTGAAGATGCTATAGGGAAGATTTGTATAAAAAAAGTTTGTGCTCCAAGCATCAGACCTGCAATCCTATCTATGACAACCACAGATTTTTTTGTGATGTTTAGAAAAAACCCCAACTCATTTTATTAAACCATTTTACTTATTACTTCATGTGCAATTATTTTTTCTCAGGAAAAAGACACCCCACATCTAAAGTATACATTAAAATTTTCAAAGTACCATCTCTGTTTACAAATATTTAAAATCTGAGGTGATCTTAAAATGATTTAGTGCTCTGGTTTGGGTTGGTTTTTTCATGCCTGTATAGTACAAGGGAAACCTCAGATGCACTCTACCCCTTCATTTTAGTTAGGTCAGTTAGATTTGTTCCTGTTTTGCTTCACAACTCAGATGTTTCAAAGAGTCTGTTCCTCTTTTCACAAGAAGAGAAGAAGAATTGAAATCTTTGGTACAACAGTTTGCCTGGGTCATCACAGAGCCAGAACACCTACAGGGAAATTAATTCACTCATCATAGAACAAGAACCTTTATTCAAAAAGATATCTCTAAACAGTTTCTATCCTTCACGATTTATGAAGCTGAGTCACAGCTCTTCTATGGTAAAGGGAGTTTAAATGTCATTTAAAAAAAAAAAAAAGAATTCATCTAGTGCAGTATCAGTCTTCACTCTTGCTCCTTAATTCCTCAGAGCTTTCATTGTTTCCAGTCTTCTTGGCACCTTTTAAGCTTACAATACGTATAAGAATAACCAAATCCCTTCCACCCTCTCCATGAACGGCAATGGTGCTACAGAAGCCAACCAAGCAGGCAGGAAACTTATTCTCTAAAGCCCAGAGAATAAAGTCCCAGCAAAGATTTCAGTGCTAACATCCAGGTGCTACGTGGACACATTCTTGGACACTTTCTCCTAGCTGCTTTGGCTCCTGTCAGGAGCATCCCCTCAAGTTACTACATCATGGTAATAGTTTAAGCTATGAGCTTCACCAAACTGTGGTCACGCACAATGCTGATGAAGGAGATTTCCATCAAGCATGTGAAGGAGCTTGGCAGGAACTGTGTAGCTCCTGCCACACAATTCTTAGATATTTTTTTTTCCCTTTTACATGCAACCATAAGATTAAAAAATTTTAAAAATAAATCACAAATTGAAGGGGAAAGACAAAACCCGAAAAAATTTCTAGTACTTTTGCAGAAGACCTGAAAAAGAACAAAAGAGCTTGCACAGGCAGAAATGTAAGTAGTGTAATTCAATCAAGATGTACTTTGCAGCACAAATAATGGATTTCAGGGCACCTTGCAGCATTAAAGGAACCAATCGATTTACAGAGAGGGAAGGGTCTCTCTCACACGCCAACTCGACAATGTAAATAGCTTCACAGACCTTTGCCATGGGTAGAGTTGATAAAAGAAATTGAATTAACCATGGTAGCTCAATTAAAAATACACAAAATTAGACTGAGAGAATTAGTAAAAAACCCTACAAAGCTGATTATATGTTAAGCAATAGCTCCTAAGAATATTATGTTAGGAATTACTATCATAACTACTTTAAACCTGGACAATTAATATTTTGTTCTGTAGGTCTCATTATAAGATATCCCCTTTTAGTAAAGGCTGTCAACCCTCTTAATTTCTTTTTTTAAAATAGAGTTACGCTTTTTGAAGAAAAAAGATATTATGGTGATTAGGCATGCTCAAAAATAGGATTTTAAGTTATCCATTTTGCACATACATACCCTGTACAAGCCAGTTTCCAGTGCCCTAAATCATTAGGGACAGCAAACACCAAATCCCACGTGCTATATAAGACGACGGGAGGAGAAATTAAAGGCATTGATACAGGTCAGAAAAGAAAGAGGAAGATCCACACACAGGAACAGACCTTTACCACACATTTGAGGGAAGACAATATGCTTTTCATGACAGAACTGGAAAACGCTTTGCTATAAAAAAACTCCACAAATTCCTAGATCACCATTACTAATTAGCTGCTGGCAATATTTGCATTATATAAAGCTGCTTCTCACACTAAGCATGTGTTAGCTGAGCACGGAGTTTCTTTAACTGTTATGATGGTTCCGCAGATCATGCGACTTTTCTTTCAGCTAATCAGTGAACCTCCATCACCCAAACCTTCATCATCCCCTACTCATCCTCAGAGGAACCTCTCTTTCTCCATCCCTTTGCTCCTTAGGCCAAGAGGGCGATGCACAGTTTAGACACCCCCATCCCATCCACAGCTGATAGGAATGCTGGGGAGCCCAGAGCTTACCCTGGGCGGGGGGAAAGCGCTGACCTATTTTATAGAAGTGAATGGCCTGTCTCTTCCTATATTTCCTGCCAACAGGCTTATTCTTCTGTTCTGCCCTGAAAACACCCAAAATAGAAATCATTTAAAGAGTCCAGCTCTTTAAACAGTTGCTGGGTCACATTCTCAATGGAAGAACATGAAAGATTTTTAAAGAAGCCTTCCTGAGGTTTCTGAGCCCTCCAGCAATACAGACACAACAAAATATCTACATCCAAAGCTATAAATGACTTATTTGAATTTCTGTTGTAAAACTGCTGCAAAACCTCGTCACTAATTGTAATTTGGTTACCAATATTTTAACTTAAAGATTTTACCTTCTAATGCAAGCTAACAGGATCACGCAGATTTATGGAACTCTACCTGTGGCTTTCTACCAGTTTCCAAAAGGCAAAGCAATTTTGACCTAATTTGACCAAACAAATGCAACTTTTTTGCAAACATTAAGTGCATGTGCCTTCCATGAGTGGGTCTTTTCAGCCTGGAGAAGAGAAGACTGAGGGGGGACCTCATCAATGTTTACAAATATTTAAAGGGAGGGGGCCAGGAGGAGGGGTCAGTCTTTTTTCAGTGGTGCCCAGTGATAGGACAAGAGGTAACAGGCACAAACTTGAATATAGGAAGTTCCATCTGAACATGAGGAGGAACTTCCCTCCTTTGAGGGTGGCAGAGCACTGGAACAGGCTGCCCAGAGAGGTGGTGGAGTCTCCAACTCTGGAGACATTCAAAACCCGCCTGGACACCACCCTGTGCAACCTGCTCTAGGTGAACCTGCTCTGGCAGGGGAGTTGGACCAGATGATCTCCAGAGGTCCCTTCTAACCCCTGTGATTCTGTGTCACTAATGTTCTATAGAATATTAGTGTAATTTACAGGTGTTTATCCATACATACTTTTGCTTTCTATTTTCAGTGAGGTATGAAAGGCTGTACAAGCCAGACAAAAACCCACTATGCTTTCCACATCCATCAATAGCAGAGCCTTAGGGCACCTGCTCAGAAGGAGGCAAAGAATGCACCAAGACGTCCTCACAATACACGCTAGCTTGCACATCTGGGACTTCCTGAGCCAGATAGACCATCTTCCTATTTAACAGCCTTCAATAGATCTTTCTGAAACCTGTTCTGTCCGTTTCTGAAACAATGCAGCAAAGTGTCACGGGACAAGCTCCACAGCTTAACTACATTGAGCAGAAAAGGATCTCTCTCGTGTGTTTTGAGCCTGCAGCCTACCAGTTATTCTTGATGCTGCTAGCTCTTCTGCTGGAAGACACAGGTAACAGTCATTCACCAGGTCGCTGACAGCTGCAAACACATAGGCCTCCACTGTAGCACTTTTCCAGCGTGAAGGATTGTACCTTAGTTCATCACTCAGCTTTCAGAAGTCATTCTGTGCCTTTATTCACCCTTGTGACTCTTGTCCAGTTAGGCTGTATCATTTCAGACGTAGCACACTATAGGAAACTGAATCCAAAGCTGCACACTGTGTTTGAAGCAGGGGTGCACTACTGCCCTACACACGACCACTGTGAAGTATTCTGCTGGTTCTTCATTCCTTTCCTAATAACTCTTGCCATTTGATTTGTTTATTGGAGGTTTTATGTTGGGGGTTTTTTTGGGATGGGAGTTGTCCACTACCAAGTGGCTGTTTTCCCAAGAATGTCTTTTATAATCCTAAAACATCACTTCTGAAGGGAAAATGGCAGCTCAAATCAATACATTGATTTTCATTTGCCCTCTTGTTGCCAAGTTACTCCAACTCATAAAGCCTGTCTACAATTTTTTGGTCAGGTCTCTGACTACCCTGAATACCTAAGTATCATCAGCAACTTCATCGCTTCACTGTTCAGTCTTTTCCAAGCTATTCATCAATACGTTGAGCACCATTGGCTCTAGCAGGGACCTCTGCAATAGTTTACTGGTACTTTATCGTCACTGAGATTCACCCATTTTACTTATACCTGCACTTTTTAATTTTTCATGCATTATTAATTCATATGAAAACTTACCATTTTGGTCCATTGCAGCCTTGAAATTTTATTTATTTATTTTTTTAAATGAAGAGTGGTGGGGGATTTTGTCAAATATCTATGGAATCTCCAAGTATATCACATCATCTGGATGTCATCTTTGTCCACATGTTTATCATGTGCTTCAAAGAATCCAATAGATAATTGACGCATAACTTCGTGTTGCAAAAGCCATACTGATTATTCTGCTATCCATCATGATTATCTAAAGGTTAATTCTATTCTTGAAAGTAACCTCAATTAATCTACCAGATATAGACAATGGTCTTTTCGGAAACTCTTGCCTCCCCCATGCCCTTTACCATCCTTTCAGTCTTATGGTGCAGAATCATATTAAAGTGAGCGATTACTTATCACAATTAGAGTTTCAGTTCTTCAATGAATACCATATCATCATGATGACCTGTTATCATTATCTATTTTACTTAATTATTCTTCCAGCCACCTATTCTACAGAAACCAAGGCAAATCCTTTGGTACCCCCCCCCCTTACAGAGGAGGGTTATGGCATGTAAGTCTCCCACATTTTCCTCCGGGAAAGCAAAAGTAAAAAATAATTTGATTTTACCAGTGCAACTATCTTCTCTGAATGCTTTTTTAAAAAGATAAAAAAACCAAAAAAAACATCCACTACAGTGGTCTGCTGGCCCTCGGGGGAAGGCAGGGAAATCAGTGGTAGTATTCCTACTCCCGATGTATTTGCAAAGAAAACATTTTTTATTTACTTACTTTTTTTATGAATTTACAGTCTGACTTGCCAAGTTTTGATTCCTTCTTATGTTCCTTGTGGATCCAACTTTCATTTTTCAAAGGAATCTTTGGGGTCAGTTTTGTTTTGTTGGACTTTTTTAGTTTTGCTGTGGCTGGTTTTTGGGTTTGTTTTGGGAGTTTTGTTTGGGGGTTTTTGTTACAATACCCTCTTTTTCCTTACTATATAACCACACTGTTTTCACTTTTCCTTTATTTTATTTCCTGATGGGCAATACGCTTTTCCTTGGAGTCTCCAATGCAGTGTTTTTAAACCACCACATAACTTTGATTCTTAATTACTCCTTTCAGTGTTTGTTTAAAAAGAAAACAAAGCCAAACAAACGCACACAACAAACACCTTCCTTTTCTGTTCTCTCACTAGTGTTGTCCTTACCTTCTGGGAAGGACTCTTCTGGCTTTTGTTGCCTCTGGAGAGATGCTGAGTTTACATGCGCTGCAGCTACTACCACAGAGCAGGTTTTCTACTCCATCATTTTGAAACTGCTCTGCCTGCTCAGGGACCAGGTGATGCCTGTTCCCTTATGAATCCTCTCACCAGTTGGCCCATGAAGCTGCCACTGACAGTGTCTAAAGCTTAGTTTCAGTATCCCATCCCAGTATGACAGGTACCCAATCCAGGCAGATATTAAAGGTACATGTGATGAGGTACAACATGGCTGTTCTACCTCATCCTTTTACAGACTCTCCCATCCTCCTCCATAGCACTGTTGGTGTAACCACATTGATGGCAATAATAGAGTCCTACTTACATATTTTTCTTTTCTATGCCTAAACTCACTGGGATTTTACGTTATTTACAGCAGGCTGCTGATCTGACTTGACTTTAAGCTTTAGCGTACAGCCTGGTTTCTATCAGCTTAGACTACCCTGTCTCTGTACTTTGATACTGCATTATCCCAGCATTTGCCATCCTCCTACCACATTTAAGATGCATATTATGTCAATCTCCTCTTATAAAGACGAGCATTTAGTTCCACATTTTATTACTTAGTTTTCTGTACTAATGCAGAAATATATATACCATGTTTTGGTTTTATTTTCCTCTGTGCATGTTTACGTTGCACTCCATTTGGTTCCATCCTTCCCTTCTTTTTCCTACCTAATTACTGCTAACAGACAAAAGAGGACTTAGAGAAAGCATGGCAGAGGAGTTACAGCCCAGTTCTTTTTCCCAGAACCTCTGGAATCACTGTGTCAAAGATAAAGGCAAGAGACCTTGACTACCGGGTCCTCTCCTCTTGGTAATACCTTGTCCAACACTCAAGCAGCAAGTCACCAGGTAATCTTTCATTGAAAAACAGAGCCCGTTTTTAATATATTCCTCATAATTTATTATTTGCTCCTATTTCAAAAGGTCTGAGAAGGCATTTTCAGTGCAATGGGACGTGTTACAAGTAGAACTCATTATTACACTCAATTCCCTCACCACATCAATGCCTTCCTGCTATTAGACTGGGGCTGCTACTTTAGAGATGGGACTGCCATCCTTAGTCCCTGACATGTTCTTCAGTAAGCTTCTCTGCCTTGTTTTCCCTTCCCTCAGCAACATCAGCACTGCTCAGCTAAAAGTTAACCCACCCTGTAAGAAGAGTGTCTGAGCCCCTCCATTCCCCAGCTTTCCTTCAGTTCAGCTACCCTCAACTAAGAGGAGCTTTGAGCATTCTCAGTGGCAAAGATAAACCATGTTTTAGGAACTCAGAGCAGGAAATTGAGAACCTTTGTGGCTTTCGGCCTGCATTTTATTTAGAGGTGATTATTGCTAGTTTAGTCTGCATCTACGTGGTCCTTTTAACTACATTTTTCATGTTTTATTCACAATGCTGGAGAGTGAGAACTTACTAGCTTCTGACCCTGCAACATAGTTGGATTCAACTGGCTTCCTAGTTGTATTATCTCTTTGAGATCATAGAATATAATCATAGAATCACCTAGGTTAGAGGGGAACTTTAAGATCATTGAGTCCAACCATCAACCTAACACTGCCAAAACCACCACTAAACCATGTCCCTCAGCACCACGTCTACCTGTCTTTTAAATACCTCCAGGGATGGTGATTCTACCACCTCCCTGGGCAGCCCGTTCCAATGCTTGATAACCCTTTCTGTAAAGAAGTTTTTCCTGTTATCCAACCTAAACCTCCCCTGGTGCAACTTGAGGCCATTTCCTCTTGTCCTATCACTTGTTACTTAGGAGAAGAGATCAACCCCCACCTCTCTACACCCTCCTTTCAGGTAGTTGTAGAGAGTGATAAGGTCTCCCCTCAGCCTCCTTTTCTCCAGGCTAAACAACCCAGTTCCCTCAGCTGCTCTTCATAAGATTTGTGCTCTAGGCCCTTCACCGGCTTCATTGTCCTTCTTTGGACATACTCCAGCACTTCAATGTCTTTCTTGCAGTGAAGGGCCCAAAACTGAACACAGTATTTGAGGTGGGGCCTCACCAGTGCTGAGTAGAGTGGGGCAATCACTCCCCTAGTCCTGCTGGCCACACTATTACTGATGCAAGCCAGGATGCTGTTGGCCTTCTTGGCCACCTGGGCACACTGCTAGCTCATATTCAGCTGGCTGTTGATCAACACCCCCAGGTCCTTTTCTGCCAGGCAGCTTCCCAGCCACTCTTCCCCAAGCCTGCAGCACTGCATGGGGTAAATGAGATGCAGAATTCCCCAAACCTCACATGTTGAGAAGGAAAATACAGAAGACAGTTCAACTGACATCATCTCCAGACACTACCTAGGTTTGCTTAATGAAACAACCCTGCTAGACGCAGGCATCACATTGCCCACAGCTTGAAGACTGCAATGTAGATACATAGATCCTCTGGCTTGGGACTACAAAAGGATTCATTGCCACCATGTTTGTTCCCCTAAGCAACATTAACTGAATCAGATTCGAGCAAGATTCTCATCTCCTAATGCAATGCTGCTTTTCTTCCTCCTCTTACTCCTCTCCCTTTCCTGCACCAAGACATGGGACTTTGGTGACAGTGTTTTACCGAGATGAGTATACTCAGGGAAGATTTCTCACTGTTTCAGTGAAGCTGGAAAGTACAAACATGAAAAAGATTAAATATCCTTACCTTTGCCTGGCAGCTGATACTCTTAACTCCCTAATGACACCCTGTGCTGAATCTTTCACAAAAATTATAGTGGCATTCCATCACTGTAAACAACATAAAACCACCCTAAAAATATACAGCAACTTATCATCCACAAGCAAGACAGAAAAAAAAACCCCAACAACCAAACAAGCTGCTACAAGAGAAGCCACAGCCCCTCCACTATCATCAGCACTGCAGGGAATAAGCATGGGAGATGGACTTCATTTCACCATCACTGTGCTCCTTTGTCTGTGACTCCTGCACTGCAATGGGTTGCTGTCATTAAGGAAAGATTTCAGCTCTATATACGCATTTTGGGGTGCATGGGGAAGCCCATAAATAAAGACTAGAAAGTTAATGTAAAAGAAGCTTTGCAAACAGTCCTTACGAACGTTACCAAAGAACTAAATTATTCATATTACTGAGTGCAGAAAGAGGTTGCTGACACAGGTAATTGCTTGGATGAGAAGCTTTCTAGTCTCCACTAGCCACACCAAACTTCTGCTTTTAAAACCATGCAAGAGGGTCTTACACTTTGATAGATGTTACATGAAACGATTACTGATCTACTTTACATCTAAATTGCTTAGAATATATATTTTCTTTTAATTCCTCTAAAACTTTCGTCTGCAAATCTGATAGAAACAGCAGTTTGCCAGTAGTTAGGGAGTTCTTTCCTTCATCTGATATTCAGTAATATCCCCCCAGGTATCAGGAGGTACAAGCATACTGAAGGAGAAGTTTCCTTGTTGATTTATCCCAGACCTCTGATCCAATAAGCCATTTATCAGTGCCGTACGGACAGTCACAAATACATTTAACATAATGTGTTAAACACAAAGGCTATAAAAGGATTGAACGACATTTTCAAAGGGGCTTCTACACAACCTGCTAAAACATGAGAGCACAGCCTGTCCACACCTTCTTTATATAGTGGGGACCAAAACCGACCACGGTGTTCCAGGTGTGGCCTGACAAGTGCTGATTAAAGTGGAATAATGACGTCTTTATCTCTGCAATGCCCTTGTAGATGCAACCCAGCATCCTGTTGGCTTTCTTTGCCACTGCACATACCATTCACTCATATTGAGCTTCTTGTCCACCAGGTCCCTTTCCACAGAGCTGCTCCCCACCCGGATAGGTCACGGCCTGTGCTGCACTCCTGGATGATGTTTTCCCAGGTGCAACACCTTACATTTGTCCTTGTTGAACAGACACGTAGAATTTATATGGGTGTTCAGACAATGCTGTCAGCAAATTCAATACCACATGAAGGCACTCTACAATACAGAGTACAGCACAGCTCCTTGTTTTGTCAGGCCAGTAAGAAATATTGCCAGATGCTACAAATATCTTGTTTGCAGGTAGCACACCCCCTAGTACTCCTGCTGCAGCATGACTAGATGCTAAGAGATGACAGTTCAATTAAACACAAGGCCACTGTTCACAGTCGGTAGCCTGAATGAAATTAATGCTTTGGTTTCAGACTCGAGTAAAGGCTTGGGTCTTGGAAAGCTTGTTTAGTTTTCACCACTTTTTCATTTGCTCTAATAAGAGCTATCACATTTCCTTCCTAGCCTCACTTATTATAGCTTTATTAATGTTGCTGTAACTGTGATGGCCTTCGAAAACCTACTGAAAGTCATAAAATCTTTTCTGCAGCTTGCAAATCCAATAATACTGCTGTGGTTAGGATATAGTAAGTGCATGCCTAGCTAATCCCAGAAGCATAAGCATTACATTTTGTGGAATTTTTTTAAGACTGCTTATGAATTTTTATTTCATAATAGCAATTTCTTTGCAATTCTGCCCAAAAATAAGAATTTTATAAAGCTTCATCCAGGTTATTATAATTTTTAAATAAATAACCAAACACATGCACAAATGTGACACATCACCTGCTGCTGCAAATTAACATACAGCCACCAAACAAGCATTTGTGTTTACCACACACGGTTTAATTGAAAGAAAAACATCAGACCCTAAGGAGTGTGGAAAGCCTTTCACCATTGACACCCAATTCAAAAAAATGTCTGGAGGATGACAGGGAAGATGAAGTAGAGAAAATTTTTATAATGGAAGAGTTTGTTTGGCTTGTAACACAAAAGGTAACTCATTTGGAATAGCCAATACATAACCAAAAGCATAGACCTTTTGGCAGGGACCAGGGAGGGAAGCTCAGGAAGTTTTCATAATTGCTGCTAGCCGCACCACTATGACAGAAAGAAGTTCTCATTGTGTGCTAGATACTATTTACAAAAGCAAAATTACAGTGCATGTTTTATTATAAGTTATCACAAGATAGATATAGACAGACAGGGAGAATAAAGCAATGACAAAACTATACTTCATCCAAGAAAGATTTTTAAATCTTCATATTTAGATCAAAGAAGTTTTTTCTCTTACCACTTACGCCTATAATTCTCCTTACTACATATATCAACACCTCATTTCAAACACACCAAATCTGGTCTAAAGCAACCATGGGAGCACCTAAGAGCAAACTGCTGTCTTGCAGAAGCTGATGTTTAACTATGGGTAAAACAAAATCAGAGTAGAAGCCTTGGAAATACATTGAATTGGTAATTTAGGGAGGTTGCTAAGAAATATTTCCAAGAGGTAAAGGTTACGCTGACCGCCAGCGTTCCAAAAGATGTATTTTTCTAAAATTAATTCACTGACTAAGCTTTATCATCCCTTTTCTCTGTCCTTTCAGTCAGGTTTGTGGGCTAACAGCACAAAGGCACTAAAGCAGGAAGTGATCAAAAAAACCCCTCCACAGCTGGCAAGCATCACGAGAGGCCCTCAGAGGCTTTAAAACTGCAGAGTTTGGCTGGAGGTGGCTCAACAGTGGCTGCTGAGCAAGTTTTGGCACCTCAGAGTAAGTGCTAAGGAGCAGACTGAACTGAAGAGGGCTGTAGGAGCAGCTGTGCGATTCAAACCACACTTCATCTCCTCCACCGCGCACACAAAGAAGCCCCAGTTCAGGATGAGATCACACAGCTGAAATATCTGGAAATTTCCACACAACTCGGGAGCCATGCTGTCTGTGGGGGGTTGCGGGTTTGTGTTTTCTCCAGCTGTTCTCTTCATTTGCAGGTGTTTGCTATTACTAGGTGGCAGAGGGTTCACACTGGCAGTCCTAGTACAGGACTTGGAGGCAGAGGACCAAGCAATGAAATGCCTTGCACAGTCTTTTGCACCAGAGCTGGCGATTCTGGTAAACAAGTCTAAGAAGATTTTAAATTACACTGGTAGATAAGACCAGGCACAAATTTTCAGCTCAGCCTTCAGATATTGAAATTTGGGTTTCTTTTGCAAAATTCATTATCACAAAGTTCCCTCAGCGACCAGGTGTTACTTCCAAGCAGCTTTCATTCTCACCTCCAGATCAGGCTGGGAGATACATATGCAATAACAACTGTGGCCATGAATAATTATTATCTATCCTCCAGATAAGATAGGCAATAAAGCATGTTAGAGGGTGACTAGGATTCAAAACATCTAGTATGAGAGGTTTTTGTAGAGAATATAAATTAGCAGTGATGATGAGCCATTAAGCAAGCCAGCACTGTGGAAGAGAAAACCCCAACTAAATCAGATGCTTCCTCTCTCTACCCTATCCTTCCCATTCAGTCGTCCCAAACCTGCCAATCTCCAGAAATATTATTTCAAATCAGTTCAAGGTGCTCACTGATCCTTTTGTCTCCCTATGGACCTGTCTCATTAGGGCTTGGCATATTTGTTTCTTGGCCTCTGTTATTTGGTCACAAGCAGCAAGCACTCACCCTGCACAAATACTCCTTTACACTATTTTACACCAAGGTAAAAACTAGAAAGCAAACACCTGTGCCTCTTCGGGTGAATTTCTCGCCAAACACATTAGCGCAGACACCCAGGCTATGAAGCAGCACACAGCCTTTGCCCAGAGCCACCCTCCTGTGGGCTCGCAGGGGCTCCGTCCCCAGCCCACATCTCTCCTCCCAGGATCCAGCAGTCGGCCCATCCCACCCGTGACTCCATCCTGCCTCCAAAGAGATGGACAGATTTCTCACAACTGCATCAGCTGCTTTGGTGCATACTGGGATGTCACTGTCATCCTTTGTGACCAAACATTCAATAGTTCAACTGTTTCTGGCCAGAGATTGGAAGTGTTGACAGGTCAAACAGCAGCTGACCTTTAAATAACTAAACCCTTAAGGCATCCACAAGTACTCACTCTGTTGCTGCAAACAAGTATTTCGGCAACTGGCTTCCTAACTCTATCTTCACAACTTAGGCTTAAGAAGCAGAGCAGGATTGTGTCACTAAAACCGGGGTAAAGACTGAATTTAAAAATAATAAATAAAACCCACCACCACTTTAGACCCTAAATACTTTAAATACTATCCATGATTTCAAACAAACAGATTATTTTCCCTCCTGGAGATCCCTAATCACATCCTCATATCTACTATATATGGAATTTTCAAATTCCATAGGGTTTTTTATTCTTTCCTATGGGGATAAACACACTCGAAATAGTGAAAAGAAAATCATGTCTTTTGAGAAACACGCACAAACACCTCATTTGTTATTTCCCAAAATAATAGATATGAAGTGAATCTTGCATACAGATTTATATAAGGAGTTATCAGCTTCAAAAGTCCCCTGCCTCCTCACAGCATCTGCCTCGTTGGTATTCTAGCAATGCGGCATTGTCTGAAGACGGAAATACTACCACTTCAAGATAATAGCAGATAATAATATTGACATTTTAGTATGGTAAACAAATTTCAGCTGGACAATGTGGTTTGCATACATTAATCATCCTGCTTTAAACAGTTCGCTCACCATATTGTTCCTGAATAGCTTAAATAACTGGATACATGAATACTTTTTGTTAACGCTAGAAACAAGGAGGTTATCGCTGAATTCTCCGCCTTTCCATAAAGCCAGTCTGTAAGAGAAACAGGAGGCACACATGCCATGGAACAAGCTGTTGCTACGAGACAGAAGCTGCCTTATTTCTATATGTAATCCTGTCACCACTCTCAACTGGCAGAACAGGATGAGAGGAACTGCACAATCCCAGACTAAAGACTTGGATCTGGTTTGCACCATTATGGAGCTGGCCCTTTGTCTGGCAGACATAAGCAAAACCTTGCAGAAGGTGCAGGAAGCGAGGAGTGCAAGGAGCACCAGCTGGAAGCCACCACCACTTTGGTTAATCCTTAAGTGCTTGCTGAGGGTAGGGCTCCTCTCCAGAAACAGCCACGCAAGAGAGATGGAGGTGGCTGGAATCAAACAGGAGCCGTTTTCAGGAAATCAGCCATTTGGATGATGAGCAAAGACATCCAGGCAGGGTTAGGTAATGATCCAGGAAATACAGAAATAGAAACCCTACAGACGGGGTAAGCTCCCGTGATTGCTTTACCTTCCTCCATTTCTGTACCCCATGCGGATACACAAAACCACTGGCTCAGGCATCAATCAGCACAACCGTCTGCAGCTTTAAGAGAGCTGTAAGCAGATTTGTTCCCATCTCTCATGAATTCAGGCTTTCCTTCTGCTTTATCCCTCCAGTATCATTTGCACAGCCACAGATAGAAATGGATACCCTTCCACAGAGGAGATGGAGCAAGCCTGGAGTTCATGCAGGCACGCAGGGTTCCTCCTGCTGAGGTGGGAGCAAGCAAGCAACAGCCTCAGAGGGTAAATGTAAAAACAGAGAGGAGCCTGTAGCTGTACCCCTCCAGCCCATCTCTTTACCACTACCAGCATTGCTTTGGCTGCTTACAGAGCCATGTCTTAGCCCAGGTCAGAGAAAACACCTTCCTGAGAAGCACCTGTGATCACAGATCTTTGTGCAGACCCTCTCTGAAAGCGCAGCCAAGCAAAGTTGAACTGACTGGCTGGTGGAAGCAGGAATTTTTTTAAGAGGAGCACAGGGGGAAGCAGGACCTCTGAAATGAGAGGTGTCACCAGTGGAAGAGCAATGCAAAACCTTAGAATCTGGCAAATATCACACCATACCCAGGTGTGGATTCGGGGCAAGCACCATGAGGTGTGCACCACCTCCTTCCCAACCCACAAACATAACCAGAGCTATTATGGTCCCCCCAGGTAAGCACGAAGCCAGGCAGAACCAGAGAGTTTGTCCAGCTCCTGCACTAGACAGCAAATCATTCTTCTGAAAGGGAGATCAAATCCTTCTGCCTTCAGCCAGGACCAGGACTACTGAGTGTGTGATATTCCACCCCTCAGGAAAGGGATTTCTGCATCCAGAGCAATTATCACCTCACCCATTAACTAAAACTGCACAGTCTGATCAAAGGGAAATTGACCTGTCACCTTAGCTGGACAAATAAACAATCCACACATTCAAATATTCTCCATGTCAAACAAGCTACAAAAAGAGATGGTATTAAAGTGACAGGGCTTACAGTTCCACATACTGTTTTCCTCATCTCTTTGAGGTTTTGGTGGAAGGAGAAGTTGTATCTCAAAGAACAACTGTTACAGATTCTGCCTTTTCCATAACACACCTGAAGCACCCAGACTCCTGTTATGTCCCATGAAGCCAGTGTCTGACTGGAGATGTACACGTTACAAGCCATTTCCTCCGCACGGATGCATGAAGACTCCCAGCATAGGAATGACACAATATCCCCAAAAAAAGAAAATTAACAACTTCATGATCTGCCCTGATTAAGGAAAAAACCCTATGAACTAGTTAAAGCATTCATCATTCAGTCCTGTTATCTTCCACTTGACTTGATTCACATCACCATTCAAAACGGAGTCACTGCCCAGCCTCACGGAGCACAGCCTTTTCTCATACTGACCAAGACTCCCATCTAAATGATGACAACAACAGCACACAATCCTCATGGGCAAAAAGGCTGGTTTTGACCAAAGCCTGAAGGGGGAGGGTCTAGAGCCACGTACAAACCTGCTAATACAGATCCTTCCACCACACCTGTGCATGATCCCTTTTGCAATTCATCACTGCACAGTAGGAAAGTCTCCATTTGCTCTGCAGTCTCTTTTTAATAATTTATGGTACACACTTTTGCATGCAGCTGCTTTAATACTTTATTTCCATAGCTGTTTATATTATGCCTTAAGGATATTCATTGCTGATTTAAATAAAAACCTACCGTTACACAGATAAATAGTCCCAACAGAACTTACCACAACTGCTTGCAGTTTTATGTGGACATTTTGGCAACACTACTGAATGCATTTTGTCACAGCAGGGTAGCAGGAGTAAGCTTGCAGTGGTTTTGCTTAGTAAGTACTAGTAACATCAGCCATGATGATGAAAACCTGGCAAATAATCAAGTTCTGTACTTAATATTATATTGGATCATTTAATAAGCAAAATATGTTTCCATTCAAGAAAAAAGTTAAACTTGCTTTATGAAGTAATAATGAAATATTTTTCATTTTCACCCATCTCTACCTGACTTCAATCTTTAAACTGATGGGACGGCAAACGCAGAAAATCAATGATTGTGCATTGTATGGAATAAATCAGTATCCAAGAATCACTGGAAAGGAATTAACTGCTGCTTGTAGAAGCAGTATACTTCAGATATCCTTTGTCTTGAGCTGCACTAATGATCTAGAAATTCAGGTATAAAGGTTCAGTCAATTGCTCTTCCCAAATCACAACCAATCTATTATGATCCTGGCTGCAGGACTGACATTTCTGAGATAATAACTAAAATATTAATGACATTGTTTACACTAACTATGCTTGCAAAACATAACCAAGCACAGCTTTTATTCAAGAAGTAAACCAGGAGAAGAACATTTCTCTGTCACAAAACTGTCTGTAGCTATAACTTCAGGTGCCTACTTCTCCATTGTTCTTGGTCAACCAAACATCTCAGCACAGCCTGGGCCACTTGATTTGCACTCCTCAAGTCCTGCTGGGCCCTCACCTCTCTACCTACTAATCATTATTGGGAGCAGGACCCTAGAGAGAAGGCATATTAGAGCTAATTGTTTTGGCTTCTTCACACTCTATTCAAGTCAAACCTTAGCAAAACTTAGTGCAGCCTAAGAACAGTAAGGCAGAGAGCTGGTCATCAGAGCAAGGTAAAGGGACTGGAAGCCACAATCTTACCTACCATGTCTCCAGCCTGTTCCGAATGCAGCTTTTCTGCCAGTTTTTGTTCTCCTGAGTAGGGAGCTTAAGTGACACCAGAGATGAGGCTGCCAATACCACTGAAAGTAACAATGCGTCTTTACAGGTAACACTTCCAAGAAGGAAACGCGTGGGCCACTCAACTGATAATGACACTTTCCAGAAGCATCACAGGGACCACAGCACAGAGGAGCTGTTGCTGCAGTCAAAACAAGCCAATTTCAGAAGGGACACTGCACCTTGCACAGCTGGGTCTTCAAGTAGCAGCCATGGCATTGAGCAGCATTATGTCTTCAAGGTACCAATCTTGGCAGAAACAGTACAAAAAGCTCACACAAGCTCCCTCCACCTCAACATCTCTAAGCAGCTATTCAGAGTACATTTGTTTCTGGGTAGTTTTTGTTCCCTGCTCTCTGCTGGTCTTTGGACCATGAAGACTGCATGTCCTAAGTTTACTCAACTACTGAATACAGATGGTTTGGGTTTGTGTTGACTGGGCTGGTTTTTTTGGTTTGGGGTTTTTTTGTTTGTTTGTTTTGGGGGTATGTTGAATGTTTGATTTTGGTTGTTTGTTGTTGTTGGCTTTTTGGTGTTTTTTTAAAGATCTGTTGTTCTGCAGGAGTCTGAGATGATGTGCATCTTACCTGTGCAGTCAATCACTTCATGATATAGGTGACATGTAGTGAACATTTATGCAGATCAGACCCAGATTACCGCCGCATTTATACTTGTTGATTTTTATAAAATATTTTTGCAAGGAAAAAATTCTATATTCAGCAAAATGTAATTGTTAGCAACAAAAGTATCACTTGAGTAAAAAAAGAATTCCAAACAAAACCACTGAAACTACATAGGAAAAAATAACAAAAAATAAACACTGTCCAGTGTTATCACCCTAATATACTGTGCAATGCTACTAATGAGTGAAATAACCATATTAAGAGGACTACAGAAAGCTTCTTGTTAGCATTGAGGAACCACTAGAACTCCTAAAATCAAAACTGAAACAGAATATTCCGAAGTTTTGAACCAGACAGGATTAAAACCCCTTTTGCTACAGCTGAGCCAAACCGGAAGAGGAAATGTGCTACTCCCACTTGAGATAGTCTCAATTTAGGAAATTAATGCACGTCCTGTTTGTCGCAACAAAAGTTACACACATATCAATGTATCTCCTGTTTGTGTTGCCAGTGAAACCCTTTGAAGCTTTGTTACACGTCAATCTGCTTCACAAAAAGGCACATGCGGGAAAAGAGTATTTTTCCACGCAACATTAACATTTTTTAAAAGTATCATTAAATGCATGCAGCAATCATCTATAAAAGATATTTAAAAGATGGTGGAGAGATGCAGAATTGCTAGTGCAAAAAGGCGCATCCTGTGTCACCTCCATTTAACCTCCAGGACTTCAGTAGGGGACTGAAATGCAGAGGCACAGCAGCACTTAGATTTCTAACTGATCAACAGCGCATGACGCCAGAAGCTAATAAGTAATTAGTTTCCAATTAAATTGTTTACATCCTTTCTGAAGCAAAGCAACTGCAATATTTTATCTTGTTTTAGTATATCTTGTTAATAGTTATTTCTGCTAAAAGGCATTGTAGTTAACATTGCATGTTTAATTCAGTGACAGATCTAAATGCTAGATTTTAAAACAAACAAACCCCACCACCAAACAAAGCACCTACAAGGCATCATACATACGTGATTTAACCTGCTATGGTCTGATTGCAAAGCTCATTAGTTACAGAGGTCAAAACATACTAGAGCTTCCATGCTGTATGTTGACAAGTTAGGCAGTTATGTTTTTAGACTCCTGGGCTAAATTGCACTCACATATAAACCCAGTGGGCAACAACACCTGCAATTAGTTTGAGTCAAAAAGCCAAAACATCAAAAAAGGTGACACTCAAATTGAATACGCTGTTACAACAGCACAGTTAGCCACTCCAGAGCCTGGTCGGACGTGCTCAAAGGCAGGCTGGACTTCAGGGAGAGTGATCACATGTCTCACCATCCACTGAGCGATGCACAGCAGTAGCAATACCCACGCACGCCAACAGCACTTGCTTTTAGTCCATTATAATTCCCATTGGACTGGTAGGGCACCACAGACCATCACATTTCGCACATTCCCTTGCAAATAAAAGATTCTGTGCAGCAACACTTACCCAGCTGCCAGGCCTTTTCCTTCTCTGAGCCATCCCAGTATATAACTACTAGTATTCAAAGGCATAAATAACAATCATAGGTTTATAAACTATACAGGTTTATTTCTGCTTTCAACCCATTCTGCAACTCAGGCAGAGAAGCAATTGCCTTCGTGAAAACAGTCACCTAGAAAAGATTTCCCCAAAGGACTCTTAGCACTTTCCATTTAATTGTTCCATCCCAAGTCCCTTATAGGCAAATTCCCCTCGAGCCAAACAGTGGGCTACGGCTACTCTATTATTTCTCTCCTCCTGTGCAGTCTCTTGACAGAAAGCACAACAGAGTTGTTATGCCTTCAGTATATTTGAATAGCAATATCCTAAAATCTGAGTGAGTTTGTTGTCCACCTGCTTTAAGTACACTTAAGCCTTGGCTAGTGATGGCCACAAGCCTTTTACTCTACAACTGTCTTCTAGATTTTCAGACAATTTTCCTCCTGCATCAGATTGCACAGCACTTCTGTTTTAGAGTTTTCCCTTCCTCTCTCTCTCTCTATATATATACACACATGAAAAAAGATACCACCACTCCCCTCTCTATACAAGCTCCCTTCAAATAGGACAGACAGTTCAATGAAGTTCCTATGATTACGAGTCATCAGAAGGAAGTTCTTTCTTGTTAGGAAGTGTGACTGTCCTAGAGCCCTACATTCACTTCTTGGGAGCAAATGGTATGATTAGAACGACATGGCGGTGATGAGGGTTAAGCAGTAAAGCTTTAACTAAAATATCAGTTTGAATAAGTGAAAAAGCTTTTTCAAAATCCCACAACTCACATCTGTGTGCTTGCCTAAATAAAAATATTTATTCTGCCACTAAAGCTAAATGCATATTTGAATTTGTTTCCAAATAAATAGCATTTTCAACTTTTAAAGGAGATATTTATCAGCCTGCAGTTTCTCTGATATTGCAAACAGTACTTCAACAATTTATATTTTTTTGTACAAAAAAACCCCAAAACACTGTGTGTGTAGTTAGATCAATAGTTTTCACCATTAGATCATACCCTGGAGAGCTATAAAATTTCAGGGACAAAAGCAATCTCCAGGTTCTTTGCCCGCACATTTTTTAGATCAGTGAAGTCCTACTCCATTGCCAAGACTCACATGGGCCACATATACCTTCCCGAGCAGAAAACTGGAGTATGAAATAATGAGATGTGCTAGCCTAGAGCAGAGGTGGGTCACCTCTCACTCACACAACCCATAACCCCATTAGATAATGTTCTCTACACAGAAAGCAGCAGAATAGCCCCGTCACGGTTCTGATGTCCTGTTCATACACTTCAGGTGAAGTGCAGAACCACAACATCCTCTCCTTCAGGAGGTGATGATCCAACACTAGGGCAGCAATGTGTTCCGCCTCAGAAAAGCGGCCATGATGGGTCATGCTGAGCCCACGAGCCCTCAGCTAATGCAGTGGGCTGAGCAGCTTTGTCTCCCTCTCCACAGAGGTCTGTCAAACACATTTAGCTGTGGGGAAGCAAGTGCTGATCCCATCACTCAGCAGCCAATGTGTACTGCTCAAGTGACATTACACTGCTGGGAGCCACTGCAATGTTGGACCACCATCAGCTGGCGAGAGGAGCTTCAAAATCATCTGCTGAGGTGCCACCACCCAGGCCATCGTCTTCATTAGCAGAAGGGTGTATTTCCACCATCCGTTAACTACCACATTTTGGTTTCACCAAGTAGTACCTAACTATAGAAAAGGCCCTGAGGTTTTACTCCAAGATGGACTTGGCAAACTTATAATGTCATGTTGCTACCTAGCAATTACATTCACAAGTGCCCTCCAGTCAAAATCTGGTAGCATCCTTCTGATCACCTTAGTTACCGTACTGTTAATTTTTATTTAAAGTACCCTAGGTTGGTCAGATTGAGGTTCTTAAGGAAGAACAAAGGATGCACTGTACCTCCCTAAGATACTAACAGCCAAGTGCCGAGGCTTCATGCTGAAGGAGTTCAAAGCAAATATAATGCAAGTCTTGCTCCTATTTGTTTCTTCTCAGAACAACAGAAAAGGACTGTTTCAGAAATTGCACATTCAAATACAGTAACTTTCAACTTTGGCAGACTTGGTTTGAAATAGATACATTTCCAATTCAAAACTGGTTTGCATCTTATGATCATTGATGGACTTGTTCTGGGAACATTAAAGAGCTGTCAGAACCATTTTGAACCTTCACCTCATCTCCTTTCCTTCTCATGATAGCAAAGCATCCATCCTGAAGTAGTTACCTGGTCATGCTGTCCATATAACATGTGGATACATTTGTTCAGCCTGGCACTTTGCTTAATTTTGAAGCACTTAACTCCAGATCTTTCAGATCACCTGGAGGTAACATAACCATTACAGTATTAGCCCATTTAACCCCTCTTCTCCCTCTCTTTTTTTTTTTTTAAATAAGCCAAATTGCTCAGAAAGCTCAGATTTGCACTGATTCAAGCTACAGTGTTCACAAAATGGAATTCTTCTTTCCAAACACTCCTAGTTAACTCCTGCTCAATGTTTTGGATTGACATCCAAACACATTCCATAAATGCAGACTTGCACACAGACACACACTACCACCCCCCCATCTTAAAGCAGATTTGATTAAGGAGTGCATTAGTACCCAAAAAGCTGTTTCCTCCTTAGCTTAGTAAAGCAGCTTAGAGAACTGTACTTTCAGTGATATGACTGTGAAGATAAACTCCCCAAAAAACCCCAACAGCAGTGGTTTTGGTTTTTTTAATTCATTGGGTACCTTTATAAAAGAAACTCTGCAACCTTGGAATGCTCTACAACATACAGAATTTTTGCAAAACTGGAAAATATCAAAAATCATTATCTGCAGCTTTGCAATAAGGAAGAATGATGATATGAATCAGTATTTTTCATGCTGCTGTTTGAAAGGTTTTAGTAACAGACTCATCCCATTATATCTCAAAGATATGAAGCATTCTTTTTTTCTAATTCATGCTTTTGAAGAGCAATTAAAAAATTCTAGAAATTAGCTGTCAAAATCTTCATATTTTCTTGATTTTACAGTATTATCCAGATAAAATTGCATAACTCCAGGCAGATGATGATATACAAGAGAGAAAACATGTGGTCAAATACACTTATTCATTAAACTTCCACCACCATTTTCTATTGAAGACTAGAGACTGCAGAGGCTGTTTCTAATTAACAAAGACCAGGTCTGGCACTATTCAGTATTTTTATGAATAATCTTGGCAGCTACAAAGGCTCTGAAGAGAAATGAGACATAGTAGAGGATGAGCAATTCAGTGCAAATCTCAATATGATTCTATGTCAGAAAAGGGCAAATGCAATCCTCAGACATATAGAAAGAAATTAGGAAGCAAGAATACAATTTTTCTCCCCAAGTAAGGTATTAGCTACACGGATGAGGATTAACTGAGAGTTCCAATAACTCATTTCTTTTAAAGGACACTGAAAATTTAGAGATGATACTGAGAATCACAATACTGTCTCAAGGTTATATGAAAACAGCATTGAGGGTAAGGAGCTCACTCTGTTTAGCAGATGAAAGGTGATGGCTGGGTGACTTGACTATGACATCTGAAAAAAAAATTAAAAAAATCACCTCAGGCAGAAATTGCAATGTCCTTGTGGCTTTTTACTCAAGCACAGAAAAGCATAACAAGGAACTTCCAGCCAGATTTTAAAACCAAACACATTGAAATCTGAGATCGGGTACAGATTTTTTTAATTACAGAGGGAATTAAAATTAATTGCCAAGGAAGTGTTAGAGTATGCCTTTTGATAGCTTCCCATCCAGACTGGATGCCTTCTCAGACGACACCCACAAGACAAATGCAAGCCATAGGGTTCAGTGCAGAGCTACTAGGAGAATTATATTCCAGCTCTTACTCCCAAGGTCAGACTATACAAACCATAAGCGCTTCTTCACCCTTAAACTCCAATCAAGTGGTGTAGCTCTAAGCACTTTGGATGGGATTTTCTTCCCCCCCATCAAGTCATCTAAAAGTTTTGTTGTCCAAGTAAGCAAGCCAGTAGCTCCTCACCATGGAGTGCTTCCAGAAGTGACCTCTTGCAGTCTGCCTGTCTGTCCATCCCTCTCCCCTCATTACAAGCAAGCCTCAAAGGCTATGTGCTTAACATCTGGGTGGCAGGTCAGCAAGACTAATCCAAACTTTCAGGACAGTATGTAACACTATTAAAAGCACAAATCAGTTACTGAGATGCTGGGAATGAAATCTCAGCCTGGCTTAAGTCAAGGAGAGGTTTGCCTTTGACTTCAGTAACTCTAGGACTTCTGTCCCTATTATGAATTACTTGTACTGCAGTCACACCTGACTAGTCTTTTAGGCAATGCCTGGGATCCAACAGGACTGAGCATTCCTCAGAGTGGAAAGGCAGACCTCTGCTCCGGGGGGTTCTAGAGCTTAAAACAAGAACTGGCAGAGACATACATGGGGGCACTGGGGAGCAAAGGGAAACGACCAGACAGTGTTTGTCAGAACTGATTGCTGATGTGTTAAACACAGAGTTCATCAAACAGCACCAGCGTCACTCCAAAGTAACACCCCATGAAGAGAGACGAAGGGAAGATCATTAGATTCCTTATAGACCTGCACGGAACACGTCTCCCAAATGGCGAATTCATCTTACAACGTATTACCCACTAAAGCAAAAATAATACTTCACCATCATGCAGTTTGAATTTCTTTTTCAATGACATGTGTAGCAGAACACAGCTGAACTGAAGTGCCTCTTTACTAAGAAAATTCACAGCAGTAACCTATAGTAATGTTGCAAGGTGACAGCTCATTTTCTGATGGGCTATCACCACATCACAGATTTCCAGCTTAACTGCTAGATAAGACTTTTTTTTTTTAAACTACCCACTCACCTCTAAAAAAAAAAAAATTCAACAAGAGAAGCTGTGATTCCCCTCCCTTGCTGTTTCTTGCCTTAAAGAACTAATTTCTATAAGAACTCATGAAGCGAAATGCAAATTTTTAAATATGCATTTATGTATGTAAAAATAGCTAGTGAATAAACGTTTTCTCTTCTAAAATAATCCCCTACATTTATTTGCCACTAGGGTAGTCTCTGAATACAAGCCAAAAATATATTTTGGAAAGTCTAGACTGCACAATGCAGTTTTCCAGAAATTTACTCCAAACACTTAACAGGAAAACCTAGTAATTGAAAAAAGAGGACAGAGCCACTGAAGCACAAGAAATTAAGAGACTAAAGTGACACAACAGCAAAAATGGACAGATAACACACATGTATCAGCAATTACATGTGATTTAAAACTGAGAAGTGTGTCTTATATGGTCATTAGAGATAATTTTAAAGGACAGATACAGGTGTCACAAGTTTGAAAAATGACATGCTAGGTAACTTGCTCAGACCAAAGACAGACAAGTGAAGCAAGGTCTAACACATGAAAATTATTCTTTTCTGTTAAACCCAGTTCTGTTGGCAGTCACAGAACGTCTGGTTTGGAGGGCATATTTCTGCACCCATGCAGGGATGGCACCTTTAATTCTAGCCCCAGAGCTTTGGGATAGAGCTACAACTGAAGAAAAAAAAAAAACCAAAAAAAACCCCAAACAAACAAAGAAAAAGAAGGAAAAACCCCCAACACAATCACAAAAAAAAAAGTCCACATCCTTTTTTTTTGAGTGCTTTCAAGCTATGAATGTATTTTGTATTTCCAAAGAATGACAAGTTGACATTGAGCAGGTGATCTCTCCTCTCACCTTTTGAGAGGCAGAAAAAAATTCAGACAATGCAGTAAACAATGTTGAAATACTAACAAGTCTGAGATTAGAAAAAAATACCTTCTAACTGGTATTTAGCAAAACCTGCTATAATAGAAATGAAAACACGATGAATTCACATTTAATTCATAGCTCCAGTATTAGTGCTTTTTCATAGTGTCCATTAACATTTTAATCTGAACAATAATTTGGAGAACAATTGCATTTTAGGTTTCTATTAGCAGTTTGGTACATGCAGGCAAGTAGTAAGGGCAGAACTAAAGTTTCAAGCTTCACTATAGACTAGCCTAAAACACAGGTTTAATTAATAGAAAGTGAGACAAAGTCATAACCTGGTAGTATAATTTCTATGAAGAATACCCTATCTTACCAACAATTAATTTTTTTTAATAAATATGTGTCAATATGACTGCAGAAAACAGTCTTTATAGCATATTTCCCATTTAAATCAGAGACACTAGTACAGATATTTGCAGCTGGGTAAAAACTCTAAATATTTGTAAGTATCTACCCCTGTTTTCTTTCACAGAAACCATCACAAACCTAACAGCCTATGCTGCCCTTAAGGCAAGCCTTACCTATTTAATAGATAGGAACATATTTAATATATACAGGTAGTCAAAACCTAGAAACAAGACTAATTTACATCCATAAGACTTTTCATCCTGAAGTATATGTTGAAATCTCTTTGAAGTCTATCCACGATGAACTGCAAAAGCGGCATCCAGCTCCTTATTCAACCAAGGAGAGGTATGTAACCCTAAACATTACACTCAAGTCGCTTTAACCAACTCACCCAGTACCTGATGGAGTACAGAATTGTCATCTATCAGATTAAGACAGGAAAATACAGAAGGGAAAGTGAAAAGGAAACACTGATTCATCAAAATATTCAGTTTTGTACATTCACTCTTGTGGAATAGGCTATGAATGCTGAAATTACTGCACTGTCTGACACAGAAACGTCACTAAATTATCAGCTAACAAGCAGGGAAGTCAGCCTCTCAGCTCTACCACGTGTCTGACGCTTGGTTAGCCTGTGGGATCAACCAAAGCTACTGTCAAAATAATGGGCCAGTTTCATGCTGAATTACCAAGTCTTTCTCTCTCCTACTGCCACCTCAGAAAAGAGGGCAAAAAAAGCAACATTTTAAGATTCCGTGCTTAGAATTTTAAGGTGGCGCCGCCAGTTTGAAAAGAAAAATAAGACTATTCTAAATGCCACTTTCAACTACTTGCCAATAGATATGAAAGTCACACTGAGTTCAACACTTCCCACACACCCCCAGAAAAAAGCATTCCAGAAGCTGCATTACCACCTCAGTTAAATTTCCACAGCTGAGCTACTAACACTGTAGAACCAAAGAAAGAGAATTGTTTAAAACCTTATTTACCAAAACATGGCTGAGAATTTTCTGATGTTTTTCAGGACATCATCAGCACGTTTTATACAGCCAAGGCACACAGTAGAGAGAAGCGCTACTCATGGCTGGGCAGTTCCCATAGTCCCGCAGCCTGCACCTGGACTATTTCTGACCACATGGGAAGTGATTTGAAGCCAGATAAATACACAGTGATAAAAATGCAAAGTTTTCTCCCAAGGTAAGCATGAGCCACAGCCCTGAAAAGACTGCCTGGGCTGCTCCACACACATCTCACCCACCAAGTCCCTACTGCTCTGGCACTTACCCAGCTATGAGCAAAAATAAAAATCCAGTAGCAGCAGTCTCCTTAGGGTACCCCCACATCTTCTCTCAGAGGTAAACAGGCCTTTACTGCTCCAGTACTAATAAGGCAGCACAACCTTCTTAAAAGCCCCAGGAGCCCCAGAGGAGGCCCAACAGAGCCCCAGCAACCTTCCCTGTGAGGGACAGCAAAATTTATAACCGAGTTAGTGTAAACCCATTTTCACCTGCAACAGGAGCCAATACTCCAGAGTGCAACCCCCTGCCATTGCAGCATCACTTCAGCACAGGAAGGTTGAAGTCCAGCAGAGCAGGCAGCTGGGAGTTAGTTAGTCTAATTTTTTACTGCAAACATCACAAAGGATTGTTTATCCATTTGTTTTAACCTCCCCAGAGCATCAAAACCCTGCCAGAATAAACATAACAGACCCTGAGCCACAGCACACCCTTAACCACAGCTCCTGTGCTGTCAGCTGACCTATATTGAGCTGGCCCAGCCTTCAGGGACACACAGCTGAACCAGACACCTAAAGCTTTCAAAAGCAGCTGGTTTTTACTTTGCATAGCACTGGAAACATACAGATCAAAGCAGTGGTTATCACCAGCCCTGGTGTGAAAACTAAGTCAGGGAAATGGCTCTTTCACTATTGCTTAGGGCCAATCTATAGCTTTTTAATCAGGATCCATATGGCTTCTCGGTTGCAAGCACAGGACATTCTGTACTGGGTTTGCATGGCAAGGTTTTGGTAGCAGGGGGGCTGTAGGGGTGCATTCTGTGAGAAGCTGCTAGTAGCTTCGCCCGTGTCTGATAGAGCTACTGGCCAAGCCTGAGCCCACTAGTGACAGCAGTGGTGCTTCTGTGGTAACATATTTGAGAAGGGAGGGAACAACCTGCAGTGGAACAGCAGCAGCTGGAGAGAAAAGAGTGAGAACATGCGAGAGAAACAGCCCTGCAGACACCCAGGTCAATGAAGAAGAAGGTGGAGGAGGTGCTCCAGGTGCTCAAGCAGAGATTCCCCTGCAGCCCATGGTGAAGATCACGGTGAGGCAGGCTGTCCCCCTGCAGCCCATGGAGGTTAACAGTGGAGCAGATATCCACCTGCAGCCCGTGGAGGACCCCACGCCAGAGCCGGTGGATGCACCCAAAGGAGGCTGTGATCCCATGGAGAGACTAGCTGGAGCAGGCTCCTGGCAGGACCTGTGGACCCATGGAGAGAGGAGCCCATGCTAGAGCAGGTTTGCTGGCAGGGCTTGTGACACAGTGGGGGACCCACGCTGGAGCAGTCTGTTCCTGAAGGACTGCGCCCCGTGGAAAAGACCCACGCTGGAGCAGTTTGTGAAGAACTGCAGACCATGGGAAGGACTCGCATCAGAAAAGTCTGTGGAGGACTGTCACCTGCAGGAAGGATCCCATGCTGGAGCTGGACTCAGGTGGAGTCCTCCCCCTGAGGAGGAAGGAGCCGCAGAGACAATGTGTGATGAACTGACTGCAACCCCCATTCCCCATCCCCTTGTGCCGCTCAGGGGGAGGAGGTAGAGAAATCAGCAATGAAGTTAAGCCTAGGAAAAAAGGAGGGATGGGTGCGAAGTGATTTTAAGATTTAAGATTTTTTGTTTATTTTCTCATTACTCTGATTTGATTGACAATAAATTAAATTCTGTTTTCTCCAAGTTGAGTCTATTTTGCCTGTGATGGTAATTGGTGAATGATGTCTCCCTGTCCTTATCTTGACCCACCAGCCTTTCATTATATTTTCTCTCCCCCGTCTAGCTGAGGAGGGGAGTAATAGAGCAACTTGGTGGACACCTGGCATCCAGCCAAAATCAACCCACCACACATCTCTACCCTTTGAGACCTACCTCCTCTCCCTTAGAATCATAGAATGGTTAGAGTTGGAAGGGACCTTAAAGATCATCAAGTTCCAACCCCCCTGCCATGGGCAGGGACACCTCTCACTAGAGCAGGTTGCTCAAAGCCCCATCCAGCCTGGCCTTAAACACTTCCAGGGATGGGGCCTCCACAACTTCTCTGGGCAACCTGTTCCAGTGCCTCACCACCCTCACAGTAAAGAACTTCTTCCTAATATCTAATCTAAATCTCCCCTCTTCCAATTTAAAACCATTACCCCTTGTCCTATCACTAGACTTCCTGACAAAGAGTCCCTCTCCAGCTCTCCTGTAGGCTCCCTTCAGATACTGAAAGGCTGCTATCAGGTCTCCCCGGAGCCTTCTCTTCTCCAGGCTGAACAGCCCCAGCTCTCTCAGCCTGTCCTCATAGGAGAGGTGCTCCATCCCTCTAATCATCTTAGTGGCCCTTCGCTGGACCTGTTCCAACAGTTCCATGTCCTTTCTATGTTGAGGACTCCAGAGCTGGACACAGTACTCCAGGTGGGGTCTCACAAGCGCAGAGTAGAGGGGGAGAATCACCTCCCGTGCCCTGCTGGCCACGCTTCTTTTGATGCAACCCAGGATACGGTTGGCTTTCTGGGCTGCCAGCGCGCACTGCCGGCTCATGTTGAGCTTCTCATCCATGAGCACTCCCAAGTCCTTCTCCTCAGGGCTGCTCTCCAGCCATTCTCTGCCCAGCCTGTATTTATGCCTGGGATTGCCACGTCCCAGGTGTAGGACTCTGCACTTGGCTTGGTTGAACTTCATGCCATTTGCATTAGCCCACCTCTCAAGCCTGTCCAGGTCCCTCTGGATGGCATCCCTTCCCTCCAGTGTGTCAACCGCGCCACCGAGCTTGGTGTCATCGGCAAACTTGCTGAGGGTGCACTCGATCCCACTGTCCATGTCTCCAACAAAGATGTTAAATAGCACTGGTCCCAGTACTGACCCTTGCGGGACACCACTCGTCACTGGCCGCCACGTGGACATTGACCCATTAACCACAACCCTTTGAGTGCGGCCATCCAGCCAGTTCCTTATCCACCGAGTGGTCCATTCATCGAACCCGTGACTCTCCAATTTGGAGACCAGGATGTCATGCGGGACAGTGTCAAATGCTTTGCTTAAGTCCAGGTAGATGACGTCCGTTGCTCTGCCTTTGTCCACCAAGTTCATGGCAGTATCGTAGAAGGCCATCAGGTTTGTCAGGCAGGATTTGCCCTTGGTGAAGCCATGTTGGCTGTCTCCAATCACCTCCTTATTTTCCATGTGCCTTAGCAGAGATTCCAGGAGGATCTGCTCCATGATCTTGCCAGGCACAGAGGTGGCAAGAGGTGTCTCCTTTACAGCCTATTTATTTCTCACCTGATCCTGTTGTTATACCAAGACCATTAAAAAGGACTCCCATATGTTACTCTTTTCTACACATTATTACTAAAACCCTGCGATTAAGGACTGTAGACTTTCCTTTTCACATGCTTTTTTCAGAACTGCATTAAGGACCGATCAGGCAATCGGTAGCGGGCAGTGAGGAATGGGGAAGGGAAGATCAATAGGTAAAGGCCGCAATCCCTCATTCTGGTAAAACAACAGCAGGAATAATGTATATGACTGCAGGCTTAATTATCCCTGTGCTCTCATGGTGGTATTTCAGGGACAGTGAAAATACCTGGTCTCTTTGGACTGCTGTAAATTCATTCCCGTAAACCCCAATCGTGCAGAGAAACTGGGTCAGCCTGGTTTTCTTCAAATGCATCAGACCAGCCGCTTATCCTGAGGTGCTCTCTCTAGAAAAAATGCCACCAAAATTCAACTGCTCTTCAGATGTTGCTTCATCCAGAAGACAGGGGACCCGTCCCTAACAGCACATGAGTGACTTGACCTCCAGTAAGGCATTCGGGATTGTGGCCGCAGCCTCCACCACATTTCATGTACACATGTAGGCATACTCCCCAAATTGTCTCATGGGATGTTTGGCACTAAAAACTGTCACTCTATGCAATACTGGATCCATATGAATTTAAAATGAGCTGCTTCATGGCTGTCTGTGTATACCTATAATAAGACTTCAGCATTCAGAAACTTGAGGGAATGCCTGTGTCATTCATAAATTATGAACAAGATTTCTTTAAGCCAGGGTAATTACTAAAGGTATATAGGACTATGCAGAAATGTAGTATTTGCATAGAAATTCCTTACTAGAATGTCAATATTATAAAGCCTACAATAACTGATTAGGTTATTTTGGACGAGAAATTTAGCAGATAAGAAACGACAGAGCTTTCTTTGATGCTGACAGAGGCAGTCCAATTTACTGTCTGTAAATTACAACTATTTTTCTGCTGCTTTCTAGTCCTCTGTTGCATGTGTTACAGAGCACGATTACCTGCATATCTTATGAAGACTGTCATAAAAAATAAAATCTTGCAATGTGGTTCACTTTCATTCACAACCCACTAAAATTATTTACAGATAGGAAAAATATTTTAGAAATATTTTATGTGATTATGACCAAAATCAGGAAATTATGGCCAAAAAAAATCTGTCGCAGAAGACACAAATCATATTTTAATTTGAAATGAACAATTTCTGCAAACTTTTTTCCTCCATGCTTTCTCAAACTACTTTGTACCTCTGTTACAAAGAACGTAAAAACCTGCCTATTCTGAATGATATAGATAGGTAGACAAAATTGAGACAGCCTTGGAAATAAAAAAGGCTTCCACGGGAATTGAAAGGAAACACTGTAATTTATTTGAAATTGCTTTAAGCTTAATCTAGCAACTGTTTCATTCCAGCCAGTTACAGATGCAAGCTGAATTTCTACATTACAGCCAAAATTATTGTGACCACAAATACAGCAGTGCTTGCTGCAAACAGTAGGATTTTGCATTCGTTTGAGATGCCATCTCATCCCAGTTCTTGTTGACGTTTATACACCTATATAAATGTATAGTGTCCTCGCTGTACATAGAGAGGACATGGGAGTTGCTGTTTATTTGTTGTTGTTTGCTTTTGCGGGAAGGAGAACCATCATTCTCTGTTTTCCCTCCCTTTACTCCTGGCAGGTTGTGGTTCACAGACCCCACAGAAGACCTCTGTTTATAGATGGCACGTGTACAGCCCTGTGCAGCTTAGGGGAAAGGATGTACATTTTAGGCATCCTGCTCTTTCATGGGTATTTATCTACACGCATATTGCTGTTTTGTTTCTGTGGAATCAGAGGCCTGCAGACGTAGAAGTTTCATATTGAGATTACACTTATTACTAGATAAAGTTAAGAGGAAAAATAACAAGCTCAGCATACTTCATCAAAGATGTGGTTAAACAAATCTTTAGCAATGAGATCATACGAACAAAACCAATTGAATGTACTGTGCTCATCTAACACCTACTTTCCAGTTCCAGCTAGTTCAGGAGGTCTTCCACAGGGTTTTAAAGCTAATTCTGCTGTGGACAATCTAGTGTGCAGCCTTCCCTGGTGAGATACTCCTTCTGTAAATCTGATCTCTTGCTTTGCTTTCCTTTATTTCATCTCTAAGTACATGATGACGGAATTCAAATGGAGAAGCAAGGATCCTCCATGGATTTCATGCGGACACCTGGAGTTTTGAAGCCAGTTTTAAGAACTCCTTTATTTAGACTGACAGACTCACAGCATTGTTGAAGGGGAAGGGACAGCTGAAGGTTATCTGGTCCCACCTCCTGCTCAAGTAGGGCCACCTAAAGCCCTTTGTCCAAGACCATATACTTTGTTAAATTAATGTTGCTTTAACAGGCCTTGCCTCTGTAAGACTTTTAAAGGAACTTTATCTATTTGAGACTTTTGGAGGGAAGTGGGCCTCTGCAGTGCACATTTTTTGTCCCTTTTTGTTTCTACAGTCAGTGGGTTTCAGGCATCACCTGTAAAAGACACTTTCACAAAATACACAACACAGAAGGTCCTTAGCTCCCCTCCCCCAGCTTGAACAACTTAAAATAAAGCTTTTTTTTAGTATTTTCATAATAACTCTCAATAGAGGTATTAGAGAAAAAGACTAGCTATATAATGTTTCTGGTGGTCCCTTAGTTGAAATGATGTTGAAAAGATTCTGAAAGACATGCTGTGAAATGGTAACAGATGATTAACTTGGGGACTGATGTGCCCGAGTTTCCTTCTTATGTCAGAGTCAGGAGTTTGGCTGACAGACCACTTGTTCGCTGGGAGGAAGCTTTAAAGCATATCAGCAAAATGTCTGAGCTAACATTTGCAAAAAGGCACAACTTCTAGATTAGCCATGAGGACCAGATTCTGCTCTTACGTGTTGCGGCGTGAAAAGCTGCCTGCCTGGTTTGTAAAAGCTGACACTTGTATTGCTGCCCTTTTCATGCCACACAGCACTGAGGCAAAAGCCTTCTCACAACTACTGTAGAAGAAAATCTCCTTTACGCAAACAGATCCCAACCTTGAAAATGAGAAAGGAATTTGGCTTTAAACCTCATCAGGATGCATTTCAGCATGGAAGGTTCAGTAACGCAAATTTAGACCTAACTATCCAGGGCAAACAACAAGCAGCGAGTCTTAGCCTGTTTCCTATGGGCTCTTAAAGTCTCACCTTTTCTAATAACTTGGAATTTGTTGGCTAATTATGACCAAATTTGACTGAAGGATAAAGACTGCAAAAGTGATTAATCTCTCCTACCAGCTCTGGAAAAACAGATAACCAGTGCATTTAATATCTTGATATTAAATTTACAATAAAAGCAGCAAGAATATGAATTTTGCTTTTGAAAAAGCAATATGCAGTAATTTTATGAAAACAGATGGGTTTACACCTCATAAGAACAACACAAAAACCAAACTACAAACTGCATTGCTGGGGCACCAGTTCATTTCTGACTCAGAAGGCAGAACACTGCCCACTGAGTCACTGATGCTTCCAGTCTGCTGCCAAGTCCTCCCATCAAAACACCTTGTAGTTCTGGAAACACCGCCATGACAGTCACTGTTAGAGCTGTGTGACTTAACACTGTGAAGGACCAAATAATTTGCAAGCATAATTCTGTTGATTTCAGGAGAGGTGCAGCAGCAGAGAATTCAGATCATAATTCACAGTGCTGTCACAGAGCCCAATCTTTTTATTTAAAAAAGAAAAACTGAAAAAATACTCGCTGTACCTGGCTCTGCGTGCCTTATGAGAACAGATAAAAATCACATTCTGTATTAATAACAGTGCATTTGGCTGCAGGCCACAGCATGCTCTTTATAATAACAAACTGGTCACCAGAAGAGGTTTTGGTCATGGATAGGTTAAACCCACAACACAGGAGTGTAATTATTATGATTACCAGAGTAGAAATAGAACAGGGATTGAAAAAAAGAAATTACTATCTTCTTCATTAGCAACAATCTACTGAGTTTGCTTGCATTCTTGCATTGCTTACTGGGAACCCAGTACTCTAAAACCCTGAATTATAATGTGACATTCTCAGCCAAAGTCATCTTCACCAACATGTCAGCAGCTGTCAGCTTCCTGAAAAAGTCATGTTTGTGTTCATTGAAGGAATAATGTTTTTATTATTAGGAAAAAATTTGGAGAAATAAGGTAACTTTTGGATATCTAACCTTCAGTTACAGATTCATTACATATTTCAGATATGTTTCAGATTCATTAACACCTTTTATGGCAGAGTTCTGACAAAGGCCACAAAGAAGATTGTGGAAGAGGTCTCTGAGGCCTCCACAGTCCAGCTTCCCTTGCATATGGGGAAGATGGAGAGGAGGAACCTTCAGACCTCGATGAATCCCATGGACAGGAGGGCTCATGTTACTTTGTTCCTCACATTGTACTACCACCACGCACTAGATTCAACTAAATGGCAACCTCCGGGCCAGATGCTGCTCCTCCTGTGAAGGAGATGAAGAAGGGCTGTTGAAGGACTGTGAAGTGCCAAAGCAAAAAAATGCTTTATCCTGCCTTTGGGCCCAAGCTGCCGCATGTGTGAAGGCAGGATTCAGTCTCACCACCATCCCACAAACCACATCTGGAAACAAGAGCCTACCCCTCGCAGCTGCAGCAGCTGGATCACCCCGAGGGTAGTGCACTGGCAGCGCACAGCACAGCTAATTCTGTGGGCTCCGTAAGTGAATTGGGTGCAGAGCACCAGGGGAACAGCGATTTGCTTTGCATGATTTTGCTTCTTTCCCCCTTAGAAGAAGCAGCCACAGCTGAAACTCCCTCCTACTGAGAAGGGTCTTTAATCAAACAAGGGTCCGTTGCATAAGAGCTTGATGCTGCAACAAAAGATGCCCAAACCAGTGAGCCATCCAACGATGTAGTTTCAGGAATTTCCACCGCTGCCTACACAAACAAAGCTAAAGGTTTGTGACAGCTGCCTGTGTTTCGATTATCTCTTTCGGGATCTCAGAGTTCCAAACCACATTCTAGAGAAGCAACTGGCAGAAGGAAATTATTTCTAACAGCCCATCCACAGAGGAGGCCCCATTATTATTATTAATTACTCATATTGCCATAGAACCTAATTGTCCCAGCCAAGAATAGAGGCTCACTGTGTTACATTCAATACCAACAGGCGGGTAAAGGCAGGCCTTGCCCCACAGGCCTTGCTTTCTACAAGCTCCACATTAACCCTTGCCAGCTCTGCAAGAAGCCTTATTTAGTGCTCAAAACACCCTGTGAGATTTTAGCCAGCCTTAGCTCCCAAAGAACTACAAAAGTCACGCCTTGCAGAATTAAATGAAGATTTCCCACATACTCTCACTATAAAGGGCATCCCACATGCTGGAACTCAAGACAGTAAAGCGTGTCATTTATCTTTTCCCCGTGCAGCAACAGGAACAAGGTGTACTTTGTGGGGTGAGGTTACCCGGAGACAGAGGGTGAGGAGAGGCAAGAGGCATTCTGCGCAGGCAGAGGCAGCTGGAATTTGGTCTTCCCCCGCAATGGGACAACTAGATGTGGGGAAAGAGCAAGGAAAAATGAAACGTTTCAACCAGCTGGAGGGATTAGTAAATGCTGACATGAAAAATCTCAGTCACAGCAGAGAAGAGTCATGGTTCAGAAAGGGATGAGTGGGAAGGAGTAGGAAGACTGCTACAAATACTGGGTTGGCAGCCAGGAGCGGTCAGGTTCCAGAGGGGGAGAGGGCAGAGGAGAAAGGGCAGCCGGGAGTGAGAGATGGCGATGTACTCTGGGATCTCCGGTACTTTCCATGTGCTCTGGGATCACCAAAGTACATGGGAGAAGGACCACAAGAGCATGGTAAACTGAAAGGGGCAGTTCCACAGGAGGCGGAGATGCAGGCAGAGAGCTACTGACGGTCTCTAACGACAAGGGCTTCGACACTGAAATGCTGTCAAATAATGAATTAAGAAACCAAAGAGGTTTCCGTAAGTTTTTCACCCTCATTTTTCCGTAAGTTTTCATTGCATTACAGTAGCAAAACTACCAGCAAACCCATTCCTAAATGGCCTTACTGGTGACACTGGCACTAGTGGGAAGTACCACCAGCGCACACACTGGTCAGTCAGTACTGGGCAGTTGATTGCTTCGGCTTTCTGGTTGACCAGCTTTTTTAAATGGAACATTCTTTGGAAAATAAGTGATTGGACTAGATCTGAGAAAAATCTGTGTTTTCTTTGTGATTTAGCCACAGATTTCCTATGAAATTATGGCTGAACAAACTATCCCTCCACAGTTCCTGGGCCTCCATTACTCACCTGTAAATTTCCCTTGTTATTCCTTAATAGCAAATCCCTGACAAGGTTGTCTATTTCCACTGTACAATATCTAAGCTTCTATTTATATGCCTGAAAGTCATTGTGCCAGGCATCGCAGAATCCCCAGGTACTACTGTCATGCAATAAATAACAATTTATCCCACCCTGCTGAGACCTAGTGGGCAAAACAACAGCTCAGGAAACAAGCGACATTTTGATTTTGTCACAACGTTTCTGCTTTAGCAATCTGTTCATTCATGGGGTAACAAAGAACTAGAGCTGTTTACTAACAAAATTAGTTTTGAAGACTTACAAACCATTTTATGGTGCTGCATGTTTTCATTACTGGTATATAAATGTGCCACCTGTCAGACACACACCACCAGTGGTTACTCTCCTGAATTTTATTTCACCGTAGGCTCTTCCCCCTAAAGACCCCAACCAATGCCATCGACCGCTGAGGCTGGATGTGGTACCCATCCCTCTGGCAGCAGCCAAGGTCATGCTGACTCATCCCTCTGGCTTTTCCCCTGCATCCATCCAGTGCCAGCGCTCCGGTAAGTGCTTGACTATTCATAACGCTGTCACTTGCAAAGCTGCAATTCCTGTCTCCACAGACAGCCCAAAGCATTGGACTGCAAGCTCCTAAAAATGTTGCTTATCAGATTTTGGACTCCTTTTCAACTGGTAGATTACTTTCTGCTAAAAAAAATAAGTGATGAAAGACTTGAAATAGAGGCCTCTCACTCTCAAGCAGAGAGCTTTCCGAAGGAACAGCTGAGCTGAGGAAGCTGGCAGGGGAGGAGAATCTGCCACAGGGTTTTGGGGCAGAATTCAGGTTCTCTTTTTCCAAGCTCATTTCTTCAAAGTGGAGTAATTAACACCCAGATCCTTGGGTAACAGCAAGAAAGCAGCAGCTCTCGGTACCCAGCCCAGTTTCAGCTGTGGGTGCTTAACTCAAGTCCTCACTGGTAAAAAAACCACAGGCCCCATTTCAAGAAGTATCTTGCAAATAAGGGATTTTCACAGAATAAGAAGTGTCCACAGCATGATCTGTAGCTGCAACTCTTCCTGTTATACCCAGGCAAAGGGTTAGTTATATCCAAACATGGCTTATATGCTCATTTCAGACTTAGGAATGACTCTCAATGTATTTAATATCAGTCCAAGGAACAGGGAGTAAAGTATTTTTCAAATACCAAGTGCCAAAGCTATACTCAAGGCATCACTGCATTTTCTTTTCTAGAATAAATATCTCTCCCAAGCGAGAAGACAGAAAATACTGAAAATCACAAATCATGAAGCAGTGTTAAGCAGATTACAGAAAAAAAGTTTAAAGCCAAGAGCCTAAATGTGTATAACAAAATCTACATAGAGTCACCCAAACAGGTGTGATCTGCAGTTTCAAAGTATGTGGGCAAAAAAAAAGTCACACAGGTTTCAATACAAGGTTGCTCAGCCTGCATAATAAAGCAAACTCAATGTTTTCCATACAACTGTTGATTTCCAACAACTAAAATACACACTTTAGGGGACAAATTTCCAAGTATCTAAGTTTGATAATCCAGTTCTACCACTTTAAAACGGATTTTATTTTAGGAATAGTATGCATCTAAGAATATATAGCATCATTGTAACTTCAAATGCAGCACATTTGGAAAAAAATGTTATCACTCAACTGTGTTGTTCCAGATTCGCTACTATTTTTACACAGCTGAGCTTACAGCATGTTAAGTGAAAGTTTTTTTATTATCAGATGGCCACCACCAGCCCTTAACTGGCAGAAGAAAAAGAATGAAGACTTACCTTATACCCAAGAAATGGAATTACTTAATGCCCAAAGTACTGCAGTCCTAACAGACATGATGTGCCTCCATCTCCCATACTGGTATATATAGACAACTATATTCCAGCTACTGTTTCTCTCATATATAATTATATATCATGCACTTTATTCCACAGAGGAGTCCTTGTTACTATATCCTTACATTTCACTTAAAAATTTGTCACCAAGGATCCAGATTTATGACTGAGATTTTATGGATTAGTAATTGATTTAGTGGACATTTTTAGCTCACTGCGGATGGAAGATACATGCCAGCTGAAAACTCTTTCCTTCAGGTTTCTGCTGGCTTTTGTGTTTGTGTTTTTTTTACCTTGCCCTTACACATTTGGGGCTAGTCAAGTGTATGCACATGATCAGTTACTGGAGCTCAGCTGAGTTATGACAATTCATTAAGCTGCAAGGATAAGATCACATGTTGGAAACCCACTAATTATAGCTATGCCAGCTCTCCCTTCTTTGGTGAGAAGAAATCTGAATTCTCAGTTTATAACACATTTTATCACTTACATCTTGATGACAGTGCTGTTTACCAGCAGGTGGTGGGCACAGGCTCAAAAACTAAATCATTGCCCTGTTTTACCTTTGACTTACCCATGTAGCCAGGAGTTCAACGTCGGTCTTCAAGTTACACCTGTTATAAATGACCCTGAGGCACCATCCTGAATATAAGATATATTGTTACAGATAGCATTCCTCACATGAGATGCTTAAATAAAACCTTCCCTAACTGTTTGTAGGTGGGAACCACATGCAGCTACCTAAGAAAGAAAGGACTGAATGCAAATGTTCCCCTCAACTAAACTCGGACGAGCCCTGCACGTTTGCCATTGCTGTGCAGACACCTGCAATTACCCAGAACAGCGCAATCTTTCGATGCTTTGTGAAAACTCTGTGAGGTATTCAGTGTATGGCAAAAACTCTTCCCACCTAAAAAAACCCCAAACGACTTGTCTTTATTTAAACAATGAATTCTAAAAACTACAAGCTACTGAGAGCACATTTTTAATACGAGAATTCATAGATTCGAGTTGGGCAATAGTTGGTAAGTACCCTGGATTAGCCATCACACTGAGAACCAGAAGCTATGCCTACACAGACAGTTTAACCCAGTTGTGAACTCCCCGTATATCCTCATACCAAATGCTTTAGCTCTCTTAAAACTCAAATGCCAAAAGGTTGAGAGCTCTGTCTCGCTGGAAGTACAGGGCCAGGGTTCAGTGCAGTTTTGCATCCTGCAACTTCCCGTGTGGTTGTGAGACAAGACTCTGATCCTGAGCAAGACTAAATCCAAATCATGCTGAGTTCGTGTTTGGCCCACAGCCAAACTTTTATAAATTAATTATTTCACTAAGCCACCTGTTCTTTTGCCTGACCCAAATTCCTATCTTTACTCTTAGAGGCTTGCTGATCTTTTTCCATCTTCCTGTCTCAGGTTTATGACTCCTAGAAGCTGGTTTTCCTCTTCTAAGTATCCAAAACAGAAGTTAAAACTCCAACTGTTAACAACTTCCAGCTTCCCTCCATGGATGTAGCCATTAGTCAGTGATGACAAAACAGCCCTTGACGGTTCATTCTCAGTGCACCGATATTTAAATCCATCCAGAGTGACTAAGGGAACCAAGGAAAGGCTGTTTGGTGTGGATAAACTTCCCAGAGTGCATAATAAAAGCATGGCATTGCCTCTGCTAACTATGTGTCATCTGTGAACTCTGAGGGACTACAAAATTAAAAATAAAGAAACACAGACAAAAAAAGAACAGGAAGGCAAGATGAAATTTATATAATTTAGTTGAAATCTCCCCAGAAGTGACTGACTGAAGTGAAAGATGACGAACTCTGGTAACTGAGGACTTCTTGTATGCTTCTTGGTTAAGCACAGTGCTGTGTATGTTACTGCTAGCACGGGGAAACTATTTGCTCCGGAGATGGGTTTAACACAGCCATACAGCACAGAGGTAGATTAGGTGTGATTCGGGGGAGAGGGGAGCGTATGGCAGGACTGGGTGGATAATGGGCCCCACTCCCAGCGCGGATCACAAGGACTGAGTGCATTATCTAACCCCACTGGGCATTAATTTAATTTTTCTGTCTGGGGTTAAATAAATAAACAACACCAGAAACCATACAAGAATTTTTTTTCTTATGAAAAGGTATCTTCTTCCTGTGTACTCCCTTCGGCCAAACCAATTTTAAAGCTGCCTTAAAAGTGATCTTTCCAAGGATGGTTTTAAGAGTGAGGCTGCTACAAAGCAGAGCTGACAAATCCTCTGCTGTTTCGTTTTCAGCCCTTGTTAAAACAGCATTTTGAAGTATTTCTAGGATTCCCTCATGTCATTACAATACCTGAGCAGAGTATGGAAGGTCTAGTTTGTCACAAATGGCCAGATTTCTTACATTGCCACAATGATAAAAAGGGTCTTTAATATAAAAAATTCAGCTCCATGTCTTACAGAGCAGCAAATCAACACTCATTAAGATGTAGGGCAGAGACTGAAAAAGGGAAAATAAACAAGTACATAAGCCATCATGGACAGGAGACGAATGCTGTAGAAGAATGAGAGGCAGAAAATGAAAGGCTGCAGACAGAGAGGGAGGAACCACAAGAGAGCAGGACTGGACCAATTTCAGTCTCCGTGAAAGCCTTTTGGTGTTAATAGTATTCATAGGTCTGCCCCAAAACCATAGATTTAGGACAGCGGCATGCTTTTTCCTTTTAAGTTAATTAAATTCTGATAGTGAAAGAAATTCAGAAACACAAATAATCATAATCCGGAAATTATTTTTTAATAGTACCCTCTGCAGAGAAGTAGAGTTGCCATTAAAACACTAAACTGCAATCTAGCTTGATTTCTTCCTGCTTACTTCAGCTGTAGGCACCTGCCCTTGCTGAGATGCATTTTTCACCTTCTGACTAGTCCTAACTACTTCCATCTGTAGCTGGTCTGTAGTCATGGACTGCTTTCACAGTACAGTATGAAAAATTGCTGGTTTCTCCTCATAATCATCTGCTGCTAGTGATGCAAGTGGGCAAAGGGACAAAGGGCACATTCATGTCTCTACACGCCATATCAATTCCTCCAAATTAGGAATACACCCTCTCTCCTCCCCCATGAAATAGAGTGTTGTCGAGCTCACAAGGAAATGAGGAAAGAAGAGGGGAATGAAAGTCACGCCACAAATATAAGACAGTTCAGCAGAAATGAATGCATGTTTCTCAGTCTCTACCATTATAAATTAAAATCATCCCAAAGGAAAATGTATGGTACAGAATTGTACTGAATTAAACATTACACCCTCAGGTATCAGACAAATATGGAAAGGAAATCTATACCAAAGGCAACTGTGCAGCAAAGCTCTACAATGTAGCAGAGCCATGAGGGATGCAGAAACAAGTGGTGAATCAGATTTTATTCCCATCGTCCACACGCTGAACAAAACACCGATGCCAAAACATGAGAGAAAACAAGGTGCTGAAGAAAGAAGATATTTGAGCTTGTTTGAAAAGCTGAGAGGATGTTCAAGAAGAAAGCTCTTCTTCTGGAAGCCCTCAATACAGCCAGAAAAACATACAATCTTGCATGTGTTTTCCTCCAACTGCCAATTGCGTAAGGTATACAAAAGTTGCCCAGGTGCAAATTTAGTCTATACATCTGACTTTGAGAATGCTCCTCATTTTACCATGACGAATGTTCACAAATTACTTGTTTATGCCAAATCTGATTTTCTTCACCATTGTTTTGCCCCTAGTTGCACTTTCAATAAAGCCAGGTGTTCAATCTGACTGCTGCTGTGCACGCAGACCAAACGAAAATCTACAGCGCAATACAGAAGGGAAGGAAAAATATTTCACCTAAGGGAAGGTGAAAAGATGGTAGCAAATTCATTTTTTAATCCATTGCAAAAGGCCTAATTCCAAACAGATGCCAACCTTTAGATTAAAGTCTCTTCAGTGAGCTCTAATTTTACATTCGCAAGCCTTAGACAGGAAGTACTTTACAATAATAATGCCTGGCTCACACATTAACACTTCCATCAGTTATTCTGTATTTGGTACTAATTGAATATTTTTTAGAGAATCTAGGGAAAATTAACTTTTCCAGGACATAAAATCCAGTTGCAGCTCCCAGTTATCTCAGAGGAGTTCAACCCAGATGACTGATTCAATCAGAATCCCACAGAATAGAGAGGGATTTCTTAGATGAAAGAGTGAAAGTAAGAAAATACTTCAACTGTGGGGAGAAAAAAAATTGAACTTTATTTAGATTTATTTTAGGAGTATGTGAGCCCCCAGTGTTCAAAGCTGACTGTCATTGTCTAAGGGTTGGCTATTGTAGGAGGTCTAAAAATCACTTTTATCTGTACTGGCTCATAAGGATACAATGCAATTACTGAGAGCAACGGGCAATACAGGCCCCTGGAAAAAAAGAAGGTTCATCTACATTTTTCTTTGCATGCTGCCAAAGCTCCAACAATAGCCCTAATTTCCCCTAAGATGATTTCAGCTGCTTATGTTTTCTGTAGGCTAATGCACAGAACTCATTTCCTCTCAGAGGAAGCAAGCCTGCCGTAATTTGATGAGCATCTCTTAACATCAGTACCTGTTTAAGCGGTTTATCCCGTCTCCCCCCTTTCCTCAGCACTCATTCTTATCCTCGTGCTGCCTTTTTGGCAATAGAGGCAAAACGGTTTATGGGAATGTACTGTGAATCAGACCATGTAACCAAGCTGGGTTACAGATGGCATACACCCCCTCCTCCGTTATTTGTAACCGAGATGAGTTTTCTACCCCAGCGTGACGGTACAAACAGCTGCACAGGTGAGAGCCAGAACAGGGGCAGGAATGACAAAGGGAGACGCAGGGTTGTCTTGCTGAGAGACGAGCGCATCAGACTACACCCTTAGTAACCCAAGGTCAATGCAGGCTTAATGACAAGCAAGAGAAAATGAAATTCAAAAATGAAGTGAGGCTATGGGTCTGCTAACGGTCACTGTTTCCAGGAAGCATGCTGTTTTGTATTGGGTAACTCACAGCAAGCTGCTGCTGGAATTTAACAGGGCACGGTGGGCACCCTCAGAGACCTTGAATTGTTCAAGATCCCTTGCTGTCTACCTCCTTTCTTCTCTAGTCCAACCTTCTGCTCACAGCAGGGTCAGCTCTGAGCTCAGATGGAGTTCCTTAGGGCTGTATCCATCTAGGGCTTGAAAACTCCTGTGGAAGGACATGTACAACCTCTCTGAGGCAACCAGTGGCACTGTCTGTCCACATGGGGAAACACTTCTTCCTTAAATCTACTCTGAAACTCTCTAGTTTCAATTTATGTCAGTTGTCTCCTATCTTCCCACCATTCACCTCTGTGAAGAGCCTGGCTCTGTCTTCTCAAGAGCCTCCTTGTAGACACGGGCAGGCTGCTGCTGGGTGCCCCACAGCCTTCTCTTTTCCAGGCCGAACAAGCTCATCTCCCCTCAGCCTCTCCTCACAGGGCAAGTGCTTCAGCTCTTGACCATCTTGGTGGTCCTCTGCTGAACTCGGTCCAGCTTCTCCATGTCTTTCTTGTATCAGGGAAGCCCAAAACTGGGTGCTGTTTTCTAGATGGGGTCTAACTTTCCAATTTGAAAGTAATGATCACTTCTCTCATGTAGTGGCTATGCTTCTGCTAATAACAGTCTGGGATGCTGTTCACGTTTTCAATGTCAGGGCACACTGCTGGCCTACGTTCAGCGTGCTGTCCTCCAGGATCCCCAAATCCTTTGCCGCAGACCTGCTCCCCAGTCTGTAATAACTGAATGAAAGCTTTGCAAGCTGCTGCTTGATTTTACTAAGGTGTTCCTTACAAGCACACCTCCCAAAATGAACTGCTCTTCCATTAGCCATGTACACCTTAAAGACAGAGGTAGTGTTGGCTGGGCTCTGGAGAAGACAACACCGTGGAGAGCAGCTGAGTACTGTCCCTCCAGGTCTGCACCCAGCTCCTCATCTTTGAGCTGGGTGCTAGGCAGCACGGCCTTCCTGAGTGACACAACATGAGCAGACATCAAGGACAAAGCGTTGAGATGAGGATGAGATGCCGAAAATGTTCAGCCTCATCCGGCACAGCCCACAGATGCTGTCACGGGAAGGGGGTGTAAAGATATACTGAGATGGCATTAGTTCACAGCTTTCTAGTTATGTATTTGGGACACATTCATCTTTGGGGAGAATTCAGAACATCTCATTGGGATTTACGAGCCACTTCACACTTTTCTAAGCATCCTGTGATGCAGGCAGCTGCGTAGAGCAATCCCCATTTAACAGGGCTGTATTTGGGATAGGGAGTCTCCCCATCTTCTGCCTCTTTTGGATCCAGAGAAGTCCCCGAAACTGTACACTTCAAGGCAGTGAGGTGACTCCAGCAGAAGGTGTGAGAGAGGCTTCGGAGAACAGTGGGGGAGCTGGAGGGGCAGTGTCACCTCAGAAGAGAGGGAGATGGAGATTGAGTCACCTGAGTTGAAGTAGTGCAGGGAAGAGCAGACGGAAAAGAAGCTGCCATATAGAGCTTCAGCTCTATTCCTCAAAAACCCTTTTCAGTCACAGGCCAAGAATTTTTTGCAGAAGCCTCATTACTAAACTGACTAAGGACTTCATAATCATTGAAACAGCATCCCCGTGAAGTAAAGAAAACAACAATTGTTGACCTGCCAAGGATAGGGCTTCTCAGCAATAGCTTGGTTTCCTATAATTTACCAAGGATAATTGGGTTTAAAGTAATGCAAATGCCAAACTGCATCTTCAACCTGGAAATCAAATAGCCAGCTCTATGTATAATCCAAGGGAAAAGTGTGTCTCCATAGAATGAAATACATCAAAGCCACAAAGCCAAGTGAGATATTGCCTAAATTAGTCAGAGAGAGAGAGAGTCAAGGAGAAGGACTTGAGGATCTACTTAGCCACTATGTTCATGATTTGATTCCCAAAGAGAAATCTCTGCTTAGGATTTCCCACACCTAAATATCTTGCAGAGCTGGACATCAAAGCTGCCTTCCACCCCATTTTATCATGACTGGGGCTGACTGATATTTCTCCCTTTTTAAAAACATGACAGGTCACCAGCGCACAGTAGCTAATCACAGAATCATAGAAGGGTTGAGGTTGGAAGGGACCCTTGGGATCACCTGGTCTAGACCCCCTGCTCAAGCAGGAACAGCTACAGCAGGTAGCTCAGGCAAGAAGATCAATATGAAGCCATTTTACACTTCATTAAAAAAATGAAAACTAACAACAAACATTATCCTTATGGCAAACACAATCTGAACATGTAAGACCACAGACGCTAAAAAAAAATATGCTGGTCATTAAACTCCCACCTCAGAAAACCTGAAAATAGGCTACCTTCAATCAAAACCAGGCTACCTTCAATCAGTGAGTCTTATTCTCTGCATTCTTATGGACTGCAAGTTCTGCTAACGTAACTTTCTGAACAGGGGCCCTAAAACTATAGTGTTTTTACCACAAGGTCAAAATTCCACTAGTTTGAGATGTAATTGAATGAGGCACAGAAACATCATTTCCCAACTGAAAAAAACCCCCACAAAACTATAAGAATTAATAAAGCTTTAAAAATAATAACGTTTTGTTTAACACTGCAATCCTAGCATCAGGATATAGCATCAGGACCACAAGTACTCCATCTCATAACTCTGAAAGTTGTTAAAGTCAACACAACAGAGCATACCTTTTCACATTCCTACCATTCAGTTCATTTTTTGAAAACTAAGATCAGCAGCTGATAGATGTCTCGAGTCTTTCCTGGACAGCTTACATGAGTAATAACCGTCCTATTTTGGAAGAAGTCATCCTTATTAGGTCACTGATTAAAACTTCAAAGTTCTTGTAATGTAAATCAATGCCATGGCCCAAAACACCAAAGTCTTAGGCTAAAGCAGAAACCTCTGAATACAGCACAAGAAACATCAGAGGTTGCTAGACCAATTCATATTGCATGGTGGATAGCATATATCCTGTATACAAATATTAATATTTAATGTATTGCAATTTGCTTTCACTTCAACATCCTATAATGGCCTCACTTACCCATCTCACTCTCCAACAATGGAAATTATTGTATAGCTCAGGCTCTGTATTGCAATCTATATGCAAAAGGCCCCGCTGAAGTTCACTGGAGTTCTGAATTGCCAAGGAGGATGGGAGAAGACTTCAGATCCTCGACTAGACGGTCAGCTCTGTTTGCCGAGCAATAAGTATAGTGAGCTCCTAACAGCAGAACAAAAGGATTTAATAATGAAACAGTTCAAAAATGAAGACTTGCCTCAATAAAATTCGACCCCAGCAACTGAATCTGTTCAGAGAAGGTCTGCAGGAGAGGTAATGGAGAATGGAGAAGGAGAGGTAATCATAATCCCGCCCGCACTCTTACATGTACTATTGTTGATGAATGGACAACCTATTTGTTCCAGCGCAAGCCTGAGGCCTAATTTCTATACCCCAAGATGACTTCAGAGAGGCTGCAGATGTAGCGAGGCAAGAGCAGAAGCACAGATCCCCGCTGACATATTGGGAGTCTTCCAAGCTCCCGTTAGTCAGCCATGGCGTTCTGATGTCCCGCCATGCAGACCACACCCAGACCATCGTCCAGGCCATCCTTTGCAGGGCCTACTGGAGATGACACACAAAGACCCTCCTCCACACATTTTGGAAGGACCCTTAATAAAAAAGCTATCTTTGGACTTCTTCTACCCCTCTGAGAGCTTTCAGACAGAACCCTACAGCCCAAAAGCCTATGCCCCTAAGCCTCCACAAGACAGTTTGCCCAAACATGCTGAATTCAGCTTCTCTAATATTGTCAGAGGCGCCATTTGCTTATGTCTCCCAGTTATTGAGTCTGCTCTGCACTCACGGAACATTCGTAATGGAGGTGCTAACAGAGAAGCTTAGAAAATAGATTACAGTGACAGGAAGGGGTATGAGCAAATTCTCCTTTGCTGGGCTTCACGTGCAGTAAGAATCGGTGTGGTTTCTCCTATAAACGTCAGAAGCAAGAAAAAAGAAAATCCCTTGCAGCCTAGGTGGGGGATGGCAATGCCCTACCTACAGCTATGGAGAGCTCTGGAATTGAGAGCCCTGGGCCTGAAATGGAAACTGGAGAGGCTCCACTCTTGCTTGGCATCAGGCAAGCTACAGGATTTATCCTCTTCGTGGATATCCTCAGCGTCCATGCTGGGGCTGGCACAGCATGAAGGCACAGCCCCACGGGAAACATTCTGGGCTGCAGAGCATGCAATCCCATTGACTTCAAGGGGAGGTAAACAGGAAGAGAATTTGTGCCCATCTTTGATTTCAGTTAATCGTGTTGACTAATCCCTCTAGTTTAATAATTTCAACTCAGTTCCTTGCCCTACCCCTTCTATCTGTGGCCTCGTGCACCCATGTGTCATCCTGGTTTCTGATCAGTCTTTTGTACATCATTGTGAGGGGTTAACAGCTAGCTACAGCTCTGCTTATCTCTTTCTCCCTCCCCACTCCCCCCCACCAAAAAAAAAAAAAAACTGCATTGCATTTTTCCCCCTTAATTCTGTTGCTCTGTTCCTTGGACGGGTCATTTCAAATAGCACTACCTTCATGCCAGTGCGAGTTATGTATCTCTATCCCTGAACCTGTGATTACTGGTTTCAAAGTCCTGAGCCTGCTGCATAGGCTCAGCAGGGCTGGGGAGGCAGAGATCAAGTTTAAGGAGACCAATAGGTTTTTCTGAAAAACAGCTTTATTCTTCTTATCGAAAATACAATTTTTTCAACTCTTCTGGACACTGAACCAAGTCTGTAGCATAACTCATTTACCTGCAAGTAAAATGAAACCTTTATTTTATTAAAAAATACTTCTAAATCATTTAGTAGTCTAAAGAATATATTCATATCTGATCTAAGTTTATTAAGTTGACTTCCCTCAATATGGAATGCGTTCATGATTTCTAACTGAATAGAATTGCTGCACATTATACATAGCAATGTATTTTTGTAGAACAGAAAGACGCCTTTTAAATTTGGGGGAGTATCGGGTTGACACTTCATCTTCTCTTTTCAAAACACGTAATTAGTTACATTCTAAGACAGTATAAAAAGACCATAAAATGTGGAGGTGCGAGTGCTGTATACGTGCGTGCACGCACCCCTTCTGTAGCTGCCGGGTACGTGCACTGTATCAATCCCAAGTTACATCCCTTAAGGATGACCCTGGGAAGAGTGATGGTATTTCAGAGCCACGTTTAGCAAAGCTGAGCGGCAAGGTGCAGCGCTCCCCTGCTTTTTATTTGGGATGTGACAAAAACCCATTTGAAAGATAACCACCTCTCCGATCAAATATTTCATCCTTTCAGCATGACGCAGGAGTTTAATTTCCACTGATGGGGTGGGGGGATGACCTCGAGACNTCACGCACTGCAGACAACTGTTTACACCGATCCCGAGTCCTCATACACCCGGGTTCCTCAGCCCTCACCCTACGCGCCGTTTAATTCCCTCTTCCCGCAAAAGCCCTGGGCGACGCAGGTACATCCCGCGCCGCAAATCCCCGTTAGCAGAAGTTGTGGCTCCCGGCGGCGGGGGCGGGAGGGCGGCCCCGACGGCGGGGACGTTCCCCAGGGCAGGAGTTGGGGGGGAGGGGGGGGCTGCAACCTTGTCTGATCCGTCCTCAAGCTCCAGGGTCCCGGCTGATCCTCCGGCGCCGGGAAACCCCTCCTCCCCCCCCGCCACGGATCCCCGCAGCCGCTCCAGGGCCCGCACATCTTTGCTCACCCACCTGCAGGGGGCTGGCCCGGGGGCTGCGGGGAGGGGACACGCGTGGGGCGCCCCCCGCAGCTCCCCGCAGCCGGCGGGGAGAGACAAAAGCCCGGGCTCGCTCACCTCCTTCAGCTGCTCCAGCTCCTGCTTGAGGCCGTCATACTCCGCCTCCAGCTCGTCGTACTGCTGCTTGAGGGTGAGCTTCTCCTCCAGCACCACCAGCCCATACTCCGCCGCCTGGATCTTCTCGTGGGTCGTCTCGGAGAGCTCCCGGGTCAGCCGCTCGATCTCGCTCTTGTAGTGGTCCGCGCCCTGCAGCACCTCCTCCGCAGCCATAGCCCCCGCCGGCACTGCCGCGCCGCCGCGCCGCCGCGCCGCCGAGACA